>REGM01000551.1:15935-46826 GCA_004194415.1 Aurelia aurita | reverse complement strand
GAAAAGCAATTGGTTTACCAGTAGTTGCATGTTAAAGAGAGGACCATATTTTGAATTCAAGAGTTGCACTCTGTCTGCTGGAACATTATTTTTCCACATGGCAAAGAAATTTGGGTTGACCAAATCCAAGAATCCAAAGTCTTTGCAATCTGCAAACCGGTCATTGAGCATTGCAACTGTAGTATCAATCACTTGAAAATAAAGCTGCTTATAATTATGCTTTCTATCAGACCTTGATGAAGGCTGGCCAACAATTGCAACCGCTGATTCAAAATTCTCATCAAAGGCTTCAACTGTACGCTTATTATTTAAGAATGTAGCAAAATCTTCTATCTTTCCCACACCATAGCTGAAATCTGTTGTCCTGTTTTGAAGAACATCATACAGAATTGATGATTGACCCAAAATCTTGTTAAAAAGGGTAACCAAAAAGCAGAACAAAAAGCTGTTGAGATACTGCAACAGTCCACTTGCTTGTGTGAGGGTTGCATCATCCCAACGTTGTGAATTTTGAACAATCCCTTTAAGAACATCTGCCAAGGCCTCATACTTTCCTGAAATAACACAAATGGTACGTGAGCGATAATACCATCTTGTCTCACTTGGGCGTGGAATCTCAATATCATGAGACCTGAACAGTTCTTTCCTTTTGGAGCTGACACTGGTGAAAGTACTGAAGGCACTGACATTTGCAAAGAAAACTTTGACAGAAGAAATAGAAGAGGCAGATTGGCACAAGACAAGGTTTAGTCTGTGAGCAGCACAGTGGAAGAAGAAGGCAAAAGGATATTCCTGGCGAACAAGAGCTTGTACACCAGCAATATGACCAGACATGACAGTGGCTCCATCATATGTTTGCATAATCAATTTCTCCTTTAAAGATTCGCCATATTTGCTAAGAATCTTGTTGACAATAAGAGTTATTGCAGGTGCTGTTCTATCGGTACTGACATCAGAAAACTTCAAAAATCTCTCAACAATTCCCCTTTCTTATCTAGGCGAATGATTGCACTCAATTGTTCCTTTGTGGAAACATCAGTTGTTTCATCCAATTGGATACTTAAAAATGTGCAATTTTTGATTTCAGTATCAATCTGATCCTGAATTACAGAATCTATGCATTCAATCAGATCGTTCTGGATGTCAGCTGAGACACCAGTAAAAGAACCAACATGCCCTCTTTCAAAAGCTTCCAACCTCCCATGAAGGCGACGTTCAAAAACAGAATCAAATTTACCTATTAGGGCCAAGAGCTCTCTGTAATTCCCTTTATTAAGGCTGGAACTTGATTCGTCATGGCCCCTGAACGCTACCTCTTGTTTAGCTAGGAAGAGAACAGCTTCTGAATGGGTTTTTAGCATCTCCCTGTTTTGTCTTACCTCTTCATTATGGCGTTCAACCTTTTCTCTCCTGGCTCTTGAAAATTGTACATCCACCCTCTCAGTGACATCAAATGTTTTCCACATTTTATATACCTCCATATGAGCATTGGCTTTCTCGTGCTTTCTGCAATCAGAGAGGAATCCCTGCATGTTATTATAGCCTGTTTCTGTCCATGTTTGGGATAAACCAGGCCTAAATAATATACATGGCCAACAGAAAAGCCCCTTCATACCTTCACTCCCACATAGCCAATCCTTCTTTCAGTACCAATCTTCCTGAAACATTCTGCCTTTGGTCTTCAGTTGCAATTTCGGCATAGGTCGATGTTGCTGAACGATGTGCTTCTGCTCAGCAACAGTCCTCGAAGCAAAAGACTTTCTCGATAACTGAGACACAAGATCTCGATCAGCATGAAGTTGAGCCATAATTCTTCCTTGATTTTTGAAATAGCGTACAAATCGGCTAGACCTAATAATACACGCTTGTCACAGTTAAACTCACGAAATGACACAGGGTGGGAGGTGCAGACTGCAGTCATAGCAGTCATGCTTTCAGACATTCCCAGTCCCTTGACGTACAAATTATTTGCAATAGTTTTGTGGAAGAGAATATTCAGCAAATCAAAACGCACCATTCATCGATATAGCAGGAATGGGTTATGATTATTATTACGACCTTGTCCTGCTCGTTGGAATGTGCATGTCCAAGCTTTGTTCTTCCCTTTTGTTTCAGAACAGAACACTATTGTCGGGCATGACCAAACATAGGGTACCAGTCTTATGGGCATGACTAAATACAGGGTGCAGCATCCGGTTGATCATGCTCAAGGATGAGGGACATGACAAGACTGGATTCCCTGTGTTTGGTCCTGCTTTCAGTATAGAATCTCATTGGATGAGTTGGGCTGAGCACGGGGGACATCATTGGACAAGCCATGCTGTTCAGGGGGGTCATTCGATCAAGGTTTGTGTTTCTGAACGAGTAGCAGGGACAAGAAACTGCGTTTTCGGGAAGAAAAAACTATTTTTTTGTGATTAAAAAAATGTAATTTTTGAAAATGCTTGGTCATGCTCAGCATGACCAGCATGACCTTTAGCTTCGCCACTGCTAGTTGTTGCAAAGTATAATCAGTTCAGGCGATATTAGAAGCCTCAATAACTCAAACTATCTCGAGAGAGGCAAAGATTTGTTCGAGTTTTTGAGTTATTTAGATATCTGTAGCTTAACCCATACTTAACCTAACTAACGAGATATCAATTTTTTATCGAGATATTGAGTAGTTTGCAATAACCAAGCTCGAGTTATCCAGGTTCAGCCGTATGTTTGTATGCTTCTGATATTGTTATCAATTTGAAACCAACACGTTAGGTACGAGCATGAATCGCACGCATGTAAAAAAATTATGTGTGTACGTGTAGTTCACCAGATACATGCCTAATTCCTTATGACGAATGCTGAGAAAGTATTAAGTCAGAAGTTCTACTATGGCACCATCTGTCCGATGGTGATGTTGGGAAATAAGGCTCAGTCGCTTAGGAATTAAAGATTCCNGTTATCAATTTGAAACCAACACGTTAGGTACGAGCATGAATCGCACGCATGTAAAAAAATTATGTGTGTACGTGTAGTTCACCAGATACATGCCTAATTCCTTATGACGAATGCTGAGAAAGTATTAAGTCAGAAGTTCTACTATGGCACCATCTGTCCGATGGTGATGTTGGGAAATAAGGCTCAGTCGCTTAGGAATTAAAGATTCCAAAATATCATTTCTAATTGATGATTTACTTTTGGTGTGAATCGTCTTTCTCAGATTTTGATCTAATTTCTCAAATATGTATTTTTGATATATCCTGTTCCTTTTTTCATTTTGAATTTTTCTCTTGATTAGGTACTTGAAGGTAGCCGTGGAAGAGAGAGTTATCCTGGTGTTAGGAATACAGATAATGTGGCAGAGGACCATTTTGTTGAATCAGATTCAGATCAAAGAGCAGGTCATCCAAGTGAAAGATACAATACTTTGATAAACGAAGAAGAAAAGCAGAGTAGATTTGAAGGAAGTCAAGTGAAGATTGAAGATGCCAATGTTGACAACACCGAATTGGACAAGAGGGTGTCTATCACAGAGTTACATACAAGTAGGAATTATCCGTGTGACGTTATAAAGACTTCATTTCAAGGAGAACAAGAAGGTACTTATACAGCTATAAAGACCGAGCAAGAAGAAGACGATGATGCTGATGATTATAATGATTTTTATGATGATGATTATGATGACAAAGATGGTATCATTAGAGGATTTTTAGAGGACAGTGAAGATGATTTACATAATCAAGATGAACATTACAAAGGAGAAATAATGCCAAGATATACCATTGACAACAATTTAAAGGTTTGAGAATTTTATTTACCATCTCTACCACTGAGATCTTTCAACTATTCTTATTTTCAGCCATATATTCGTATTCAAGAACTTTGTGAACACTATCACATGAGTACCAGTCGGCAGCGTTTGCCGAAATGTGCGTTTATGAAGTATGGACAGATTTCAATGTACCTTTCGTAAGAGATTACAATTTCATTTCTGCCAATTTGCTGCTTTAGAATGATGAGCGTGCGTCATACATCTCCTAAGGAATTATGCATATATTTTTGAATTCACTGATTACATGTTTGTCATTTGTTTTCATTTTTAGAGAATGGTTTTGGGCGCTATGGTTGCTGGAAGGGGAAAATTTGACAAAATGAACATTTCTAATCCTTCTTGACGCACTTTCGAAAAAGCTCCCATTCAAAGTCACCCAAAAATCTACAACGATATGACCAATTTAATTGAAATGAATTTTATACTGTAAGTTAGCCTTTCCTCGATAACATTGCTTATGGCACGATAAAATTTGTGGATGACCCAAAATCACACAGTCTGGCAAACGCCGATATTTGTTGTGACTCACCAAGTAGTCTTACCTGCGATATCACAAATCATAAGAGGGCTTGTTGATCTTTGCATAACTGTTTTCAGTTAATTTCAGTCCTTTTTACTTTTAGAATGCAACAAGACAAGAATATTTCTATTAAATCTTCACTGGTATACATACATCAGTCCCTATCCTTGTCAGAATTGAGCACGTTCTCTTTGACACTCAGGGTAGAGCAGAAGACTTCCGTAGTTCATATCTTGAAAAATTTCGTTTTCAAGTTATCCTAAAGTTGATTTTTGAAATTCTGCTACCAAAAGATTTTCTAGAATTCCCAACAGAAAAACCCTTATTTTACACCTTATAGATAAGTGAGGAATGCCTGATAACCTTATAGATAAGTGAGGAATGCATGACAAATTTGTGTTTTCAAAAAGTTTCGGAGCGAATAATCTAGCAGTTCTCATTGATTTTATTCCCAGCTTTTCACCAGGGACATTCATTTTCATGTACTTTGTGCAATGGCTTTCATAATTTTACTGATTTTGCACTTCAAGGGATATAAACATACACTTACATGTAGGATGGCTGAAAAATTGCGAGCCTGAGTTGGGAGGAGACGAGCTAATATGACTGAATCTCAATATAATGATATAGTGCAACCCGCATGTGTATAATAGCTCTATTTTAATAACATACGCAGAAACATGGAATCGATGGAATTTCAGACGCAGACAATTGTGAGAAGACATCAACCGCGGATGAAGAATTGAACGTAGCAAGTGGAGCCAATGGTAACTTGGATATCAGCACATGTGAGGAACCACAGTCTTTGAAAAAAGGTAACTTCCTGCTCGATTTTAGGCAGTTTCTAATATAAATGATGACATTTAATGGGAAACATTTTGAAGGAATCTGATGAGTAGCTAGCAAACTACCACCTTGCAAGCATTTTAACTGTTTTTTACTCACCCGGTACATTTTTTTTTTCTCTTCTTTCACCTCGATAGATTATAGGCTTGCCGTTGCTTTAGATATAATAGCTAAATTTTTATATTTCTGCTTTTCTAAATACATTTATTAGGATATAATATGCCATTCAATAACGTATTGCATCACGCATGAATACTTGAATGTTCATGAAGATAATCCTTAATCATATATGCTCTTAAATCTTAAATTCTATCGATCTAGTTTTTTTTTCTCTGACTTTTTACTGAGTACATGAGGAGGTTGCGGAATAATCGTATACATTTGGTAGTGTTATTTTGCCTATTTGCTAACAAATTAGGTCAAGGATTGTTGGTCTGTTCTAAAGGATTTTGAGAGGATTTCACTTGTAGAAATCGCTTGTAAGCCGAGAATGAATGATGCAGCCTAGAGCAGCCTTGCCCCAATTGAGTACCCAAGTAATCTGGCTTTGTTGCGACCACTTTGCGTAAATTAAAAACAAATGGAGTTTGGGCCTAGCTATAGCCAATAAACCTGCGAAAATAGTTTGCTGACGCCATTTAATTGACTCCTGCTCATATTCTTTGACATCAATGGACAAAGATATTTATGGTGATTTTTTAAAGTTGGTCAACCTGGAATGGAATTGTAAGTACCTTTGAATTTTTCTTCGTCTTTTATAGCAGTGTCTTTGTTTTATTCGCTTAAAAAAATTGTGTTAAACAAGAAATATAAAAAACATGACACAAAAGCTTGCTCCTCCTCTCCATGTTACATTTAGAAAGAAATCATCAAGATCCTGATTTCGTTTTGTGTTCCCGTGGGTGTGTTTAGGAAGCAGTCAGATTGCCAGTTTTCGCTCTTTTTGAGCACCCTATAGTACTTTCTCTGCGAAGCTGTCATATCATTCCATGAAAATTTCGTTCACCTTGCATACAAATCCTTTATATTCACAAAAAATCCCCCAAAAAGTCCCCAAAATCCTATTTTTCTAAAAGCTCTCGTATGCTTTTTCGAAACAGAGATACCCACTATGTTAATGAAGTAAAGTGGACTGAAGGAGGGATTGGTAATCGGCTACATTAGAGAGATATATTTGTTTTATCTTATTGCAGGGAATTGCTTTAAATTTTACGAGAAAGAGTTGAATACTGCGAGAAAAGAGTTCACAGAAAAATTTGCATTATTTTCTATGAATTGTTATAGGAGAAATATGTAGGAAGCAGGGGTGCTCAAAAAGGGCGAATTTTGGAAAATTAGGCCATTTGAATTGCTGAATGTTTGGCTGGCTTAAAAAAAAACTCGGATTATTCTGACTTCAAACAGAAATCTTTCACAAAGGTCAAGGAACCTCTTCGCTGTAATTGACTTTTTTCTAACAACTTATTTCGAGAAAAAATATCGCTTTCTTAAAAGGGTGTTCAATTGGTTAGAGACCGCTCTATATAGAAAAACGAATTGTTTTTGTCTAACTCGACCTGAAAGCTAAATAGATAATTTTTTGTGTATAAGAATCTGATAAATGAAAGCTGCGGCCTTTCAAAAGTCTAAACATTTTTCTGACTCAACCTGGTGCACAAGTGTTCTAACGGAACTTGGGGAAAACTAAAAGAAACAAAAGCAAGAGAAAAAAGGATACAATATGAAAGTCATATGTTGTATGCTTCTGGTTACCCTATATAGTCTAGACTTTTGTGTTGCATATTAAGCCCATATCTCCCTGAAAAAATAATTTGAAGAGCAGTTATTCATGGAGATTTTATCACAACATTTTGCAAAGTTGTAGTTTTTCAATAGTTTTAAAGAGAATCGAGACAATTAAAGATGGCCCAGGCCAACTTGTAAAATAGCATGTAGTATTTGATTCTCTTGACACGTGCCGTTTCATTGTGTAGCTAAAGAAACAATAATTGTGTGAGCATTTTCTTTAGCCTGTTTTTAGCAGCCAATCAATATAAATATGTCGATTCCCATTAATATTTCAGGGAACTGTGAAAAATGAAAAAGAAAACATAATGGAGATATGCCATTTTCATATGATGTTAATAGAGAACCATTTTACCTGAATGGACATCTAAAAGCGCATGAAAAGATACATGCGGGAGAGGAGCCATATTTATGTGATGTGTGTGGGATGAAGTTTGAATGTCCAAGCAATTTCAAGAAACATAAAATAGAACATACTGGTAAACGTCCGTTGTTGTGTAATTTGTGTGGAAAATATTTCAAGCGGAAAATATCTCTTCGAATACATGAAAGAATACATACTGCAGAAAAGCCTTTTTCGTGTTATGTGTGTGGAAAACATTTTAGCCCAGTTACCAGTCTAAAAAGCATGAAAAAGTACATACAGGAGAAAAACCTTAATTATGTGATGAGTGTGGAACGAAGTTTTCGAGATTGAGTACTTTGAAGCAGCATAAAATGGTGCAAACTGATGAACCTCCTTTTTCGTGTAATTTTTGTCAAAAATCTTTCAAGCGGAAAACAGCTCTTCGAATACATGAAAGAATACATACTACGGAAAAGCCTTTTTCGTGTCATATTTGATAAAAATCTTTCAAAGTATACAGTCGCCTTAAAGTTCATGAAAAGATACACACAGGTGAAAAGCCGTAGTGATGTGATGAATGTGGGATAAAGTTTTCGACATCAAGTAATTGCAAAATTCATAAAAGGGTACACACTGGAGAAAAGCCATATGCATGTGATGTGTGTTGGTGAGGTTTTTGAGATCGAATTAATTCCAAACATAAAAGGATGATACATGCCAGAGAAAAGCCATANGAATACATGAAATAATACATACTGCAGAAAAGCCTTTTTCGTGTTATGTGTGTGGAAAACATTTTAGCCCAGTTACCAGTCTAAAAAGCATGAAAAAGTACATACAGGAGAAAAACCTTAATTATGTGATGAGTGTGGAACGAAGTTTTCGAGATTGAGTACTTTGAAGCAGCATAAAATGGTGCATACTGATGAACCTCCTTTTTCGTGTAATTTTTGTCAAAAATCTTTCAAGCGGAAAACAGCTCTTCGAATACATGAAAGAATACATACTACGGAAAAGCCTTTTTCGTGTCATATTTGATAAAAATCTTTCAAAGTATACATTCGCCTTAAAGTTCATGAAAAGATACACACAGATGAAAAGCCGTAGTGATGTGATGAATGTGGGATAAAGTTTTCGACATCAAGTAATTGCAAAATTCATAAAAGGGTACACACTGGAGAAAAAAACATATGCATGTGATGTGTGTTGGTGAAGTTTTTGAGATCGAATTATTTCCAAACATAAAAGGATGATACATGCCAGAGAAAAGCCATAGTATGTTCACAATATAAAGAATTTTTGAAATATTAACCACTATTGAAGGATTCCAAGATTTGAAAATTGTATACTTGTATAGAATCCCTTGTAAATTGAGAATAATATGGCCGTGTTTAGCAAACTAAAGTTCGTTATCAAAGTTGTCATATATGGTACATAATGCCAAACAATTGAAGGAATCTGCTGATCATCTAGTAACCTACTAGCAAATTTTTTGACTAACCTGTACACTTTCCGTTGACAATTTTTTACTTCGATCAATAATAGGCTTGGTATAGCTTAGAAATATTTGTTCCTTTGTCAATACATTGATTATAATATAATATGCCATTCATGGCGTAAAGGTACCGTATCACCCATGGATACTTGAAATTGTGTGAAGGTAATCCCTACACATCCATGAAAAATAAAAGGATACTCTTAAATCCAGAATCTGCAAATCAGAACTGAGTTTTCGTCAACTCACTTCAAAGATATTTTTATTGTAACCCTCGATGGATGAAATAAATTTTGATATTTTGCTGATAATTCTCAGTAACTTGGTTGCAGATTGATAAATCAGCAAATGTAAAATTTACTCTTAGACCAAAACCAGAGCTTCCAGTAGAGAAGAGCTAACGATTCTACGGAAGGCAGGTATGTCGGCCCTTGACATCCAAAGCTTATATGCCTCGTGATTATTATCGTTAGAAACCGAGAAGAAGACACTCTCAAGGGACTCTCATGTTACATTATCATTAATCAAGAGATTTCTTTACTTTTATTGTGCTTAAAAATTGTAATTTTAACAATAACTGGTTCACTGGTTCAAGAAACAGTGATACATTTTGTCAAGGAAAGTCTTGATTTAGTTTTGTTCAATTAAAATCATTAGCAAATTGTTTGCTGAGAATATCGAGAGTTGCCATGCTTTAGGGTTTTTTTGCCTTCTCAGGGATCTACAATGGAGGCTCTGGTTTGGGCCAAGAGTAAATATTGCGTTTGTTGATTTATAACTCTACAACCAAGTCACTGATAATGGCAAGAAAAATATTAAAATTCAATTAGGCCACTGAGGGTTTACATAAAAATTTGCTTTCATATCAGAGGCATATCAGCTTAGGATGTCGAAGTTGACATGCTTCTGCCATCCCTAGAATCGTTAGCTCTTCTCTACTGCAAGCTCTGGTTTGGGTCCAAGAGGAAATTTTACACTTGCTGATTTATTGCTCTGCAACCAAGTTATCGAAAATTATCAGAAAAAAATCAAAATTTAATTCATCCATTGAGGTTTAACATAAAAATAGCTTTGGGGTGATTTGATGAAAAGTCTTGTTGTCAGAATTTGTCTAACTTGTATACAGCGTTTTGGGACACCCGGTACCTAAACCTAAAGTTCATTAACCTAGAGTACGATATAGAAGCTACATATGCATATAGGTTGTTTACATTGTGTTACCCTAATGCAGCATTAAAATGAGATCTGTAATGAGATTTAAGCACAGCGAAATCAGGTTTAGCCGTTGTGAATTCATCAGGGTTTGTAATCATACATTCTGTTGTGTTTACTTTGCACAACTACAGGGTATTTGAAAAAAACGTAACCAAATTATAATTAAAAATTTGTAAAAGATAATAAGAGTTGAAGAAATGTAATGTATGCCATCTGCAAGTAAAATCTATCTTCTTTACGATGGTATGCAGTTTGGATCCAACAATGGAATTATTTGTTATTTAATTGATATTTTAATAAGTATGGTCCATTTCAGATGCAGCATGCTAAATGAGCAAAACGAAGATCCTTTTTAGCGTAGAAATGTACACAACGGATTTTATTATTAAAGTTTCATACAAATTTACTCCCATCAGGTACATTATTTAAATTGGTAAAATAAGCTCTCACAAGGAGAAGTTTTCTGCTATGAAAATGGTTCTTATCACTTTCCTGCATCTAAAATAGGCCATACTTTCTAAAACATCAATAAAGTGATGAATAATTCAATTAATGTAGCCCAGCTGGATGTCATTGGAAAGAAGATAGATTTTTTTCTCATATGGTATGCAACAAATTAATTAAAATTCCATCATTTTCAGAAGAATTTCGAATAAAAGTCGGTTGCGTTTTTTCTAAAACACCCTGTGTAACGAATTTCTTTTAGGTCTATCAGGTGAGTAAAAAAGCATCCCCGTTTGAAAGGCCCTGGATATAAAAATGATAATACTTGCAAATGCGCTATTTAATGCAAATATAATATAACATTTATCTGACTGAAATCGGCCACTCCCTTCTGAAATTCTGAACCATTTTCTGCAGAAAGCTCCTTGAAGAAACCTTCACAACAGGCCTAAAATCACGAGCCTAATATGATTGCTCTGAATCTAATGCCCTCTCTTGATCCTCTTGATAATAAGAGTAAAGATTCAAAATAGATGTTAAGTGAAAAGGCTGCAAATAGACAGGTTCAGCTGGGGTTGTTTGTGCCCGCTTCAGTTTTTTTATTTCAGTTTAAATCATCATTTTATTTGTTGATACAGTTACCCACATCTGAAATCATTGGTCAATCAGGGGAACAAATTTCTAAAACCCTCATGCAGCGTAAAGGTGCATCTTTTCAAGAATCAGCGAGAACCTGTTTGTCCATTGCTCGACGAATCAGGACAAATGCATCACCCGCCCTCAAAATCGCACCCAATCAACCATCCAACCGATCCGCAAAATTAATAAACACTTCTGTCTATGTCGTGGACTGAAGTAATGGACTGAAATTTGAGTTAGCTGACTCGGTTGTATGGCCCTCGCGCTGACTCACCGAACAACCGACACACCCTCCCGACCCACCCATTACATACTTTCTTTCCTGACCAATTTGATTATATTTCATTTCTTTCATACAAGAGAAATATTTCACTTGATCGATAAAATGCCCATAGGTGTTGCTTTGCTTTATTTTACGCGTTATCAGAATCATGCAATTCTGGTTAAAACTCTGGCAAAGAGTAGTTTTCCTGCCTTTTCTTAGTGAAATAATGTTGGGACAGATAAGTCAATATATTTGGTTTTGATGTTCTGCTTTGTTCTAGTGGCAAAAGGTTTTCTAGCACAACGTGATGGACACAGTTCATTTATGCATCGGATTGCCCATCGAATGCCTAGACCTTGGCGTTGCTTCTCATTCCCTAAAATTTGAAGACTCCCGTAACATTCCTTTCAAATTGCAGCAGTTTGCAGTTGCACTTCTAAAATACCGGGTCTACAAGGTAAGGACTTGCGGATAGTTTTACCCAATCTGCTTCTTCAGTTTCCCCACAGTCACTTCTTTCACCATCAGTTTCCACGCTAAAAGATTCCTCAAAATTCCTTCCAACCGATTTGTTTGTTGATACCATGACCCCTTATCAGAATTCGCTAATAAAAGCTTCTTTTCGTTGACGAATTTAGTTGTTATGACTGTTGCCCGTGTCATAGAGCTCATACATTGGATAGATTTCTTACGTTTCTTTCCTAACCAACCCATGACTGCAAATGTTTAACTGTGCTAAAGTTTGTATCTATTTGTATGGAAATAGTAAAACGGTTAGCTTATATAAACAGGAGATGCCACAAGCCACAGGTGGATTAACACGCAATCATTTCATCTTGAAGGTCAAGTGATTATCGTTAATCCTTTCCTATTTTCGAAAAAAACTCTACTGTAACTGTAACTTTTACTTTCTTATCTTAACTAAGAATTATCATTACTTCCAGCACTTAGATATTGAGTGGGAGGCTTCAAATTGTAGCTTCGACCCTGCATAATTGATAAAAGGAAAAAACTGAAAATGATACTTTTCGTCATATTAACCAGGGCAGTAACCTTAAGTATGAGATCGTGTCTAGTAAGATTAATTTGTTTTGGCGAGTGCTTTGTATTTCTATTATTGTCACACTAATTACAGGGAAATATTTAGTTACAATTTGTCCGTCTTTTAATTTTTAGAACCAAATCGAAAATTGAGAATACACACTGGAGAAAGACCTTTTTCGTGTGAAGTTTGTGGAAAGTCATTTACTGAAGTTGGAAGCCTAAAAATACATCAGCGAAAACATACTGGAGAAAAACCTTTTTCCTGCGAAGTTTGTGGAAAGGAATTTACCCGAATGGGCCACCTAAAAATACATAAGCGCATACATACTGGAGAAAAACCTTTTACGTGTGATGTTTGCAGGAAAGCATTTACTGGCAGTAGAAAACTTAAAAGACATAATCGAATACATACTGGAGAAAAACCTTTTTCCTGCGAAGTTTGTGGAAAGGCATTTGCCCGATTTGAACAACTAAAATCACATAAGCGAATACACACTGGAGAAAGACCTTTTTCGTGTGATGTTTGTGGAAAGGCATTTACCGATATTAGGAACCTAAAAAGACATAAGCGAATACACACTGGAGAAAAACCTTTTTCTTGTGAAGTTTGTGGAAAGGCATTTACCGAAGTTGGAAACCTAAAAATACACAAGCGAATACACACTGGAGAAAAACCTTTTTCTTGTGAAGTTTGTGGAAAGGCATTTACCGAAGTTGGAAGCCTAAAAAGACATAAGCGAATGCATAATGGAGAAAAACCTTTTTCGTGCGAAGTTTGTGGGAAAGCTTTTACTGCGAATTCAAACCTTATACAACATAAGCGAATACATACTGGAGAAAAACCTTTTTCGTGCGAAGTTTGTGGAAAGGCATTTAACCTAGTTGGAAACCTAAAAATACATAAGCAAATACATACTGGAGAAAAACCTTATTCATGTGATGAGTGTGGAATGAAGTTTTCGAGATGGAGTCATTGCAAGCAGCATAAAATTGTGCATTCTGATGAACATCCTTTTTCGTGTAATTTTTGTCAAAAATCTTACAAGCGGAAAACAGCTCTTCGAATACATGAAAGAATACATACTACGGAAAAGCCTTTTTCGTGTCATATTTGATAAAAATTTTCAAAGTATACAGTCGCCTTAAAGTTCACGAAAAGATACACACAGATGAAAAGCCGTAGTGATGTGATGAATGTGGGATAAAGTTTTCGACATCAAGTAATTGCAAAATTCATACAAGGGTACACACTGGAGAAAAAAACATATGCATGTGATGTGTGTTGGTGAAGTTTTTGAGATCGAATTATTTCCAAACATAAAAGGATGATACCTGCCAGAGAAAAGCCATGGTATGTTCACAATATAAAGAATTTTTGAAATATTAACCACTATTGAAGGATTCTAAGATTTGACAATTGTATACTTGTATAGAATCCCTTGTAAATTGAGAATAATATGGCCGTGTTTAGCAAACTAAAGTTCGTTATCCAAGTTGTCATATATAGTACATAATGACAAACATTTGAAGGAATCTGCTGATCATCTGGTAACCAACTAGCAACTTTTTTTAACTCACCTTGTACACTTTCCGTTTACAATTTTTTACTTCGATATATAATAGGCTTGGTATAGCTTAGAAATATTTTTTCCTTTGTAAATACATTGATTATAATATAATATGCCATTCATGGCGTAAAGGTACCGTATCACACATGGATACTTGAAAGTGTATGAAGGTAATCCCTACACATCCATGAAAAATAAAAGGATACTCTTAAATCCAGAATCTGCAAATCAGAACTGAAGACATATTAATGAATACAGTTATCGTTAAAAGTCTTACCCATAAATTCGGAACCTTAAATAAAATAGATACCCGAAACTGGTGCAACCTCACACCACCCTGTATTTAATAAGACATTATAGCGTACAAGAGAAATTATTTATATGTTGTTCTTTGTGGGATACTTGTTAATCTTTTTTTGCATAATTCAGGAATCAAAATGTGTAGGATATAAACAATAAGAGACGATTTAGAAACACACATTATCGTTGTTATATTTTTCGATAACATCTTCATCGTTTACTGTTAATAAAATTATGGCCTAAACACCTACTGGGTGTCCCAAAAAACTGTATACAAGTTTGAAAAATCCTGACGCCAAGAGTTTTCGTCAACTCACTTCAAAGATATTTTTATTTTAACCCTCGATGGATGAAATAAATTTTGATATTTTGCTGATAATTTTCAGTAACTTGGTTGCAGATTGATAAATCAGCAAATGTAAAATTTACTCTTAGACCCAAACCAGAGCTTTCAGTAGAGAAGAACTAACGATTCTACGGAAGGCAGAAGCATGTCGGCCCTTGACATCCAAAGCTGATATGCCTCGTGATTATTATCGTTAGAAACCGAGAGGAAGACATTCTCAAGGGACTCTCATGTTACATTATCATTAATCAAGAGATTTCTTTACTTTTACTGTACTTAAAAATTGTAATTTTAACAATTACTGGTTCACTGGTTCAAGAAACAGTGATACAATTTGTCAAGAAAAGTCTTTGATTTAGTTTAGTTCAATTAAAATCATTAGCAAATTGTTTGCTGAGAATATCGAGAGTTGCCATGCTTTAGGGTTTTTTTGCCTTCTCAGGGGTCTACAATGGAGGCTCTGGTTTGGGCCAAGAGTAAATATTGCGTTTGTTGATTTATAACTCTACCTCCAAGTCACTGATAATGGCAAGAAAAATATTAAAATTTAAATTTGCCATTGAGGGATAACATAAAAATTTGCTTTCATATCAGAGGCATATCAGCTTTGGATGTTGAGGGCTGACATGCTTCTGCCATCCCTAGAATCGTTAGCTCTTCTCTACTGAAAGCTCTGGTTTGGGTCTAAGAGGACATTTTACACTTGCTGATTTATTGCTCTGCAACCAAGTTATCGAAAATTATCAGAAAAAAATCAAAATTTAATTCATCCATTGAGGTTTAACATAAAAATAGCTTTGGGGTGATTTGACGAAAAGTCTTGGTGTCAGAATTTGTCAAACTTGTATACAGCTTTTTGGGACACCCGGTACCTAAACCAAAAGTTCATTAACCTAGAGTACGATATAGAAGCTAGATATGCATATATGTTGTTTACATTGTGTTACCCTAATGCAGCATTAACATGAGATCTGTAGTGAGATTTAAGCACAGCGAAATCAGGTTTAACCGTTGTGAATTCATCACGGTTTGTAGTCAAACATTCTGTTGCATTTACGTGCCACAACTACAGGGTATTTGAAAAAAACGTAACCAAACTATAATTAAAAATTTATAAAAGATAATAAGAGTTGAAGAGATTTAATGTATGCCATCTGCAAGTAAAAGCTTAGAAATGAACAGTTGCGAAATAGGGATAAAAGGCGAAGCCAAAAAATGATTCGCTATCGTCAAAGGTTGGAAGTTTCTGAAAAATTTGTTTTGAAGACGCCTGACAAATCATATACAGTATAATATATGAGACACTAAAAAAAACAGAAGTCTGAGGTACTTAATTTTCAAACTTGGATCTTAAATTCCAAACCTGGATCTTAAATTCCAAACTCGGATCTTAAATTCCAAACTGGGCCTTAAATTCCAAACCTGGATCTTAAATTGTAAACTCAGATCTTAAATTCTAAACCTGGATCTTAAATTCCGAAGCATGGATCTTTGGATCTTGGATCTTGGGATCTTGGATCTTAAAGTAGACCACCCCCCTTTTTATGTGATATTTGCGAGAAAGCTTTTGCTGGAGCTTGGTTCAAAAAAAAATTCCCAATACATACGGTAGAGAAACCACTGTCATGTGATGTTTATGGGAACATATGCTTGTGTGGTGAACTTTATTTGAACAGATCCATACAGGAGAAAACCATGTGCATGCGATATTTATTCAAATTCATTTATCGTCCTTGGCACCCTAAAAATATATAATCAAATGGATACAAGAGAAAAGCCTTTTTCGTGTGATGTTTGTGGGGAATAATGCACATTTCCTGAAAATCTTTAAAGGCATAAAATGCTGCATACTTGATATAAGTGTTTATCAAATGATACACGAGAGAACCATTCAACTCTATTAGAAGAAGTGAATACCGGGTGAGTAAAACAAACAATCCCCGTTTGAAAGGCCATTGAAAGGCTACTGTTTGAAAATCAACCATCATAAACAGCATAAATTCTCGATAAAATTTTCCCAATATTTGTACTTTGCAGTAATGACCTGTAGGTGCTTCAGCACTTGTTATCCCTTTGAGAGGATGAAAGTGAAGTAAATAAGGGCATAACACCATTTTTCGGGTGATTTCATTCCCACAAGAGGATAACTCGTGCTAAAACGTCTTCGAGTCGTTGATGTGGGGAAGAAATATTAGAAATATTTTACGCCTGTTCGAAAGTTTCTTAAGGGAGCTTTCCGAAAAAAATCCCTCATAATTTCAGAACAGAGTGGCTGATCTCAGTCAGGTACATTTTAGAATATATTTGAACATAGGCAACATCATTAATATTGGCAATAGCAAGTGCTTTGATATCCATGGAGCTGTTTCCTTTCAAACGGGGATAGTTTTTTAAGTCACCCGGTAGAGTCACCAAATTCTCTAAAGTCCAACCATAACCTATGTAGAGAAGAACTGTTTTTAGACATAGAACTGCTATTATTTGACAAAATATTGCAAACTATTGGTATCATTTGAAAGAATCCATCGCGTGGAACTGGATTCTTACAAGCTTGCATGTACAATAAAATTTTGTTTGCTTAAACAGGGTTTAGTCTCCTGGGAATTGTACAATTTTTTTTTCATGAATTTTTCAGACCTGGTATACATCATTCTAAAGTGCAGATCTTTGGAAATTGTATTATGAAGTTAGATGTTACATAGCATGACTGGTTTAGTTTAGCTGTTGTGTTTCATACATTGCACTATAATCAGATTTTTGGCCCTATCATTTTTGATAAAATTTGACAGAGATAACCTCGAGCTGGGTCTAGTTTAGAGCTAACAGTGACGAAGAGAACAATTTTATGCTGTTCTGCTTACAGATTCCTAATCAGAAGACAAAGCTCTAAGAAGAACGTTTTAAAACCCTCTACAAAGGTATTGAGGAGCCCCACTTTCGATACTGTTGTTCTCTTTGAGGTTGTTCTGGCTCTACATAAATTAGCCACCTGCAAAAGCTTCACAATCGTGCTGCTAAAATCATAGCAAAGAGCAGATTTGATACCCCAAGCAAACCACTTATCGAAGAGTTGGGCTTGAAGAAAATTGAAGAACCCATTGGCAATGAGTCTAAAACGATTGTCTTCAAGTCACTCAATGATTTGGCGCCACAATACCTGTGTAATGTTTTCACCAAAATCTCGGAATGCTCCTCCTATAGCCTCCGTAATACTGAGACTAATTTAAGGTTGCCAAAGAAAAATCAGTAAATTTCCAAAAATGCTTTCTTTCCTGGGAGCAAAACTATGAAATAATCTTCCTGCTGTGTCTAAGATGGCATTCTCCCTAAATAGTTTTAAGAATTCTATCGAGAGTTGAACTTTTATTTCCATTGTAAATAATGCATAATTGTAAAAATGTTTTTAACATTATGGTTTTTATATTCTACTGTATCATTATTTTAAATTGTGTATTGGAATTAAGTTTTATCGGAAGAGTCCCTTGAAAAGCAGCTTCTGCTAAAGGGCTACCCTCCTTAAAAGAAACAAATATTAAATTGATTGATTTCCTGTAATGATTTATTACCCGATCGCCAAGGCAAAGAACGATAAAGAATTTGATTGGTGGAGGTGCGAGAAATATTTTCCCGTATTGCCACAAGGGGTCCAGGCGTATCCCCTAGGGAGTTCCCTAGTTTTCGTTTCTTTGCTTCACAGTGATCCGGATTATGAAAACAACACCTATGTAATTCGAGATCGGGTTACGTCATCGTTGTGGTCGAGCAGTTGTTGTTTCAATAGAAGCATGGGTAGTAGGAAAAGCTGATTGCGTTTTGGGTTTATCCAGTGGTATCAAGCATCAGAACTAACATGTTTTTTGTGCATGTGTTCTGTGTCGATCTTCTCCGTTGTCCTGTCGATTTAGCATTTTCATGCGCTTGCATAGTTGGACGGAGAGCGATTACAGCCTTCTGAAAATGCTAAATCGACATGACAACGGAGAAGATCGACACAGAAAACATGCACAAAGGTAGGCCTAATAGTTCTCATTCTTGATACCACTGGATAAACCCAAAACATATTCCGCTTTTCCTAATACCCATGATAGCAGGAAGAAAAGGAGGAGGGCTGACTCTCCGATGATCGGCCTCAGAGGTGGCCCTAGAACTTCGACGAATTTCTGATGTTAGATAAGCGCTTTCAATCTACTATGTACGATTTTACACGGACCATAGATGTATTTACCAATATCTGTAAAGTTTCTTTGAAAATTCGTTTTGTGTATGAAGAAAAAGAGGAAAGTTTCTCTCCGTATGGTTTTGTGAGCAAATGAAGCGAGGTCAGGTGTTTGCTAATGGTACAGAAGCTTCAAAGGACAGGACATGGACTAAGTGCGGTTGATTGACGTTTTTGACCTCGCGTTCTTTGTTCGCAAGGTACAGAAAATGACCTCCTCTTCAAGCTTGATAGAGATACGACGTGCCAAGAAGTAGGCGCCCTCTCCGGCGTTCTTGATTTTGATTCTGTTAATGTTTGCATTTTGAATCTCTATATTCGTAAAGCACACTCATCTTTTCTTTAAAAAACCGCTTATAAGAACCAGAAGGATTGGAGGATCAGAGGTCTATTCTTAGTTTAGAAACTTCGAATTTGGCTGTGTATTACGAAATGTTTTGATCAGAAAATGTATTACCAGCCCAAATGATAGTAAGCATTCATTTTCTTTATGATTTGGTTCTTTCTTGTAATTCTTGGTTCAAGAAGCGATCCTCGATGAATTTTGATGAATTATGAAATTCAACTTTATGAAAAACTAAGAAACTCTGCAAGAAACTGTGCTGATTTTCCATGAGAATTGGGCACAACATTAAGAAACCCTATTATAATGAAGCTATATCTGCAATCTTTTGATTATTAAACACAACTGACAACTGTATCCCGAACTGTCTGTATCCACTAAGAGTTGGCCTTCAGTAACAAAATTTGGCAAGGGGACTCACCATATCTTTTACCTTATGTCTTACTCGATATCATCGTGGGAACCTCCTGAAGCAGTATCAAACACTTAAAGGTAATGTGTCCATATATAAGGCCAGCGTATCCCCAACCTGTCAACATTCATCAAATTATCGGCAAATGATTGGTTGATATTCAAACTGATCACATGAATACAGAAGATTGCTGTAAGCAACCTTTTGTGATCACAAAATAGAGAAACGTCACAGGCAGTGGGAACAAAGCCTTCTTAATCTGTCCCTTGTTTTGTAGAATTTCTGTTCGCTAAATTTCAATAGCAGTCGCAAAGCAACCTTTTATGTGTGATTGAAAAGAAATTTTAGTTGATCACATGCCTTCCTCTGGGAGGTGTACTTGTATGGACACATTACCTTTAACCTTGCTTCACAGATCGCATGGAGAGTCATCCATTCTCCTTTTCTTCCTTCTATTTTAACAACAACAGCTCGACCACAACGATGACGTAACCCGATCTCGAATTACGTAAGTGTTGTTTTCATAATCCAGATCACAGGGAAGCAAAGAAACGAAAACTAGGGAAATCTCTAGGGGATACGCCTGGGCCCCCCTGTGGTATTGCCTGTCGTCAATGGATACACAATGGCGTTAAGTATTGCGTTGATTATAGCATATCACTGAGTGTATTACTGTTTGTTTTCGTCGTCCTGCCGATCGGGCAATAAACCAAATACTAACTTTTGCTAGGCAATGCAAATGCAGAATATTTCAATTCCTCGCAAGCTTTATCAATACTTTTGACCTCGGATTTGATGTTTTTCCGTATTGCCCTTGCAAAAAGATAGTATGCAAATTGGATCCCTTTCAGTAGAAAAAACGTTGTTTGTTTCCATGTTGTAGAACAATTAGTTTTGATAAAGAAAAGTTATGTTCCAGTTTTCAAATAGTTTTTTTGTTTTCAATTCTGTTAAAGATATTAAACGCTTTAGTTATTTATAAACCAGAGGGGGGGGGCTTATTAATATGCCCCTTCTTAGTTTTCCCCTGCTATTTCTTTTGTTAAACTTAAATTATGAGCTTTGTAGTTTTTGTCACTTTTCTTAATATATATTTAGCATCTTTAGCCCAAATTTGATCAAAAATATCTGATTTCGTTTTAGAATTATAACTTTTTTCTCAGATGGTTGTTTTGAAATTCTATATTTTTATGGTCAAACCCATATAAATTAATACTAAGATAAATGTTGACAGTAAACAGAATTAAGATAATGAAACCAAATTCTCACCACAATTAGAACTCAGGATCTGTAAAAACTTTCAAACAGCTATATTTTATCTATTATTAACTCTTACGCGATTCATTTTACAAAATACATTTATTATATTATAAATGTCTTTTCATGAATTTTAGATATGATGATTTTTAAGGGACTGTAAGTAAACGTAGCTAGATAGCAGGTCCCCACATCAGTTAGCGCTGCCGTAATTTTAACCTCCTCCAACAAATAAATTATGCATGTATGTATGCNCCGCAGTCGCAGCTTCATTATTTACAGTAGAAAAAAGGGATGTATCGTCAGCAAACATCTTGACATCGCAATTTACATTATCAACTAAGTCATTGATATAGACCAAAAAGAACAGAGGACCCAAGACAGAACCCTGTGGAACACCAGCAGAAATATTACTCCATTGCGAACTCTTGCCATTCAGTACAACGCGCTGCTTGCGATCAGTTAGGAAGCTTTGAATCAGGGCGAGGAGACTGCCAGATATTCCACTACATTCCATTTTATACAACAAACCATCATGCCAAACTCTGTCAAATGCCTTCGAAAGGTCCAAAAAGACTGCCCGAGTCTCCTTGCTTGGAGTTTCCTCAAAAGCACTATAGATCTTATGGGTTATTAATAACAACTGATTAACTGTTGAATCCCCTGGGCGAAAGCCTGACTGATTTGCAGTTAAGAGACCATTTTCACAAAGATGAAGATAAATTGCGTCAAATATTAATTTCTCAAATATTTTCCCAAATATCGGCAAAAGTGAAATTGGTCTGTAGTTCTTTTTGCTTTGCCTACTTTCCTTTTTATGGATGGGAATCACGTTTGCTTTTTTCCAAATAGAGGGATATTTACCAGTCGCTAGACATTTTTCAAAAATTAGACACATAGGTTCAACAATTAACTGATCACAAATTTTTATCATTGAGACAGAGATCTCGTCACAGCCATGAGCTTTTTTGGAGTCCAATGAACGGATGATTTTAAGAACTTTTTCCCTATCAATTGGCAAGGTTTCCAGAACATTATTACACCTTGGGAGAAATCTCGGAAGAGTGCTTTCAGTAGATATCGCAGAGCATTGTTCAACGAAATAATCGTTAAAAATAGCTGCCTTGGTTTGAATATTCGTTACAAATATTCCATTTTCTAATAGTGGTGGTATATTTAAGGATTTTTTCTTGTTTAATAACCGGTTTAAAACAGTCCAATAAGCTTTTGCACCTTGGTTGGGATCGGACAATTTGTGACCCAATTTCTGATAATAGTTTTCCTTCGCATTTGTGATCATTTTACTCGTTTCATTGCGAACCTCCTTAACTAAATTCCAGTCCTCTTGTCTTCTACCGCGATCAAGAAATTTTTTGAAAACCCGATGTTTGCGTTTGATTGCGGTTTTAAGCTCACTAGTTATCCAGGGAGGGTCCTTATCATTACATTTTATTACTTTGTTAGGAACATTTTCAGAAAGGATAGAGTAGGTAATGTTGGTGAAAATATCAGCCATCTCCTCCGACCCCAAACCATTAAATGTAGACTTCCAATCTACAGCGCTTATGTCAGCTTCAATTTTTGCAAGATTAGCTTTATCGTACTCCCAAACGGTTCTCTTGTAGGGAGGTGGAGGGAGAAGAGAGATGTTGATTTTACCATAAATGATTTGATGCTGGCAATTTTGATCTAAAGATGAATGCACTCCTGACTCCAAGAAGAGGTTCGGTTGGTCTGTTATGATAAGATCAATGCATGACATGCCTTCACCTCTTATATTGGTTGGTTCGTCAATTAGTTGATACAGATTATTTGTCTCAATCAGCTCCTCAAGAGCCATACCCTCTGGCTCCTCCACATCATGCACCCACCATTGCGATGATCGACAATTGAAATCACCAGTTAGGATTACTAAATGTGGTCTTTCCCTTTGCATATCATTTAAACTCCTATTAAGTCTATTAATGAAATTTTCAAACTGCTCACTGTTTTGACTAGGGCTTCGGTAAATCGTAGAAAACAATATTTTCTTACGTGAAATAGTTATTTCAGCAACAATCATCTCTTGCAAAAATTCAAGATCTTTCCTTCGTTTTATTGGTAAACCTTCCCGATAATAAAGGCAGACTCCCCCAATTTTGTTATCACTTGGATGATCAGCACGGAATACTTCACTACTAAACCCTTCAATTGAAATGACATCATTGCTTATTGTCGAGTTTAACATAGTCTCCGAAATTGCTATAAGATCAAATTTATGAACAGAGTCATAAGCTTCAATTAACGGAATCTTAACAGCTGCTCTGGCGCAAATACTGTTTAGGTTCCAATGAAAAAACTTCAGGGATTTCTCAGTTTGCGGGCCAGGATTGGTTTCAATATCTCCTCCGAGCAGTAGTAAGATATCCAAAGGGTGATTTTCTGTAAGATTTAAGGAATCCAAAAAATTAATGAACAATAAAAAGTGCAACGCATACTGTAACCCGACAATAATGCGTCTTCGATAAGCTGGAGAACAGAACAGGAACAAAATTCTAGTTTTTGATAGCTCAACTATCCACGTGAAGATAAGGCAAACTGTTACGAGCACAAAAAGCGTTGTTCTAATGTAGTGATGACAAGGGTCTTGCAAACTGACAATTTTCGAATTACGCACGAATGGCAAAAATTCGCAAGGGGCAAAATGACTGAAAAAAGAAGCAGCAAGAATTGAAAATGGCAAAGTTATTACGGATATCCAAATGAGAAAGTACAAGTAGGCAATGGTATAACAGACACTGGCGACCAAATCCGAAATATGAATGTTTATCATAGCTTTTGAGGAAAGCTCGTAATTGTAACGCCCTATTCCTGCATGCCACTGCTCAACTCCTACAGGCATACAATGCACACTTGATCTCCCCAGTCAGAGCAATTTCCATACGTCCCCGAACAAGATCTTGGAGCGTGAGATACATTTTTACCAATAAGCAGCAACCAGCAACAAAGAGGACCGAGACCTGTTATAAACAACACAAATATAACACAAAACTTATTGAAAAAGTACAATATCAAAGAAATGGAAAACGCGAGCATTGAACAAGAAAAACGTGACATTGTATAACTTAGAAAATTGAATGAGGTTTCTGGACGATGTGCTTTCGACACAAGACATTATGAGATAAAAATACAATAACTGAAAAGAAAACTCAAAAATGTCACATTGTTAAATCAAAGCTGTGCAAAGTCTACTGAGACTCGATAGCTTTTAGATTTACTTCAATTTAAATAAAAATTTAAATCCCAGAAGAAGCATTGATTCATTCTTGCCCGAAAAAAGAATTTTGCATCAGTTAAAGCTTCTCCCATGGGGAAAAATACTAATCATACCTAGCAAAACAACGGTAGCTTATCTAAAAGTAGCTTATCTAGATTGGGACTTGAACGAGACGAGAGTTCAGAAACAACAGTGAGACTGATTTGGGATTTGGTTGCAATATATCGGTAAGTTTTCCCAGTTTTTACAGTAATTCTCATTTTGATTGCCAACCAGGAGATATTAAAATGCCCAACGTAACTTATGTCTACTACCGTTTGTTTGTGTCTCCCTGGCAAATCAAAGTTAGTCTTTGTGCCGAAGCTTTTATTATCTACGCCGAATCTGATGAAGACACAAGTGCGACAGGCCTTCAGTGTGTTCAAATATACTCAAGTATATTTTATCGTCCAAATCTCTCCACATCAAGTCTATAGTTACATATTTTACCAAGTTTTTTGTGGAAAATGTAGCGCCAGGAGGCGGTTTAGCCTTAAGGCCCATGCCTTGCCACTATAATGTCCAAGCGCTGTGATCGCAAAAGTCATTTTTGTAAAATATGCTACACGCTCATAAAAGTAGTTTAAATTAGAAGACCATGAATGAGATAGAGACGAGAGTTGGGACAAAGGTGTATTTATTGCAAAAGACAACTTACAGAATGCTCCCATAAGATTAATACTAACACTAACAGTACAAATACGACAATTACAAATAATTACTCTAAAACAACAATTAAGATATAGTCATAGGCGTATGAGCCAGGGGGGCTGGGGGACTGCAGCTCCCCCAACGTTGGGAACATTTACTAAAATCAGCCTTTTTCGGGCAAAAGTCCACCTTAAGTCAGGCAAAAATTTGGTAAAAAATGAAATTTTATCGGGCAGCCCCCCCAGATTTTATTTATTTTATCCAACGTTAAATAAAGTATCAAAAAAAAAAATCTTCTCCTACGCTTATGAATTTGAATGAATATGAAACTATCTCCCCATTCTTTAGATTAAATGCAAATTAAATTGAAATAGAGGGAAAGGGTGGGGGGGGGAGGAAAGTATTTGTTGCGCTGATGTTCCACAAACTTTTGAACTGATCAGAGAAACTGAGCACAGACTTAAATAGTATCAGCTGACCGAGCCAAATATGGAAGGGGGAAATACGAGGATGCTTTACATGCAAGGATTATGAAATACGAAACCAGGAACTCCAAATGCATAGGATACAAAGGATACCAATTATGACACATGGTTTCTGTGGGGGAGTATCCGCGTGACTGCCATGGGAATTACCTGACAAGGTATGAGGCAATACCAAAGTGTATTGCAACTTAGGCCCAACTCACAGCTCCCTAATTTAAACTTGCATTAACCCTAATCCATATGGGGGGGGGTGGAATCCACCACCCCTCGAGGTTTTTCTTGCAGCGTTTTTCAAGGACATCAGCTATGTCCCCCCAACCTCCCTGAATTTTATTAATTATCTATTAGCTACATTTTGATGAAAAACAATTTGAACAATAGACCTCACAGGTCACGTGACATGCCCATATTTGGAAGCAGGTAACAGCAAAATCATTGTTTTTGTTGATTTCAAGGGCAAGATTTGATCAAATTATGAAGTATTATATATCAAACGAATCAGCAGACAAAGGGCTTTAATTTGATACCGGAATTTCTGGAATTTGATGATGTCAGCATTTTTTATTATGACGTCATTTTGGCCGCCATTTTGGCCTAATTAGCAAATTTTTTGAATTTTGTCCTACTTTTTCAATTAAAAACACTCCAATGATGCATTTGTGATGGATTATCACCAATTTGCCGCTTCTTTTTGTTTATTTTTACATGGAACAACTTTATAGCATAAATTACGTCATCAGAATTGAATAATTTCTACCAAAATAACATTCCAAAATCGCTATTTACAACAAAATAACATTTTTTAGCAAGTATTCTGACTAACTAGACCAAAAACCGCATACATTTCCTGCAAAAATCTTCTTTAAACTCAAATTTATGTTGAGAACCTGATTTTCGTCAATTTTCAACTTTATGGCGTCACTGTGACATCATAGGGCGTGGCAACCACACCCAAATTGTGCTACATGTTACAAATTACTTGCTCTATAACTGTGTCAAGTTATATATTGCATTCTGGTTAGTCTAAGGCTGTTTTCAGAGGGGGGGGTGGAATCCACCCCCCCATAAATGGTAGCCTGAAAAAAGCCCATATGGATTAGGGTTAAGGTTACTGTAACCCTTCAGACAGCGATTAAGAAACTCTACTTTTCACAGCCGTTCCTTAAACTAAACCAAACAAACTTATACCCTATTCACACTGCAAGTTAAACCAGTTTAAACTAATAAATCAGGCTATCGAATGGGGCCTTCTAATTGGTCAATCAAAAAATCGAATGAATTTGATTGGTTGAAATTTAACCTGGTTTAGATAAAGCTGGTTTATTTATATTTTCATATTTAATTCTTTTAAGGAGGGTTGCCCTTCAGCAGAAGCTGGTTTTCAAGGGGCCCTCCGATAAAAACGTTAATTACAATCTAAACAAAAGTAAATTAAAAAGTTATTAATCAAATTAAACTATAAAACCCTATTTACAATATTCGAAACAAATGTACAATGATATTAACGAAAATTTAAAATCAAAAGAAAGAAACCCCGTTTTAAATAGTTTTCTTAAAACTATACAGAGAGGATGCCTGCTTTGACTCGGCTGAGAGGTTTAACTCTGTCAGTGTGAATGCGGTATTATATGTTATTCAAAGCCGAATAAAACGTAGAATACCATAAAAATATAACCAGTTGATTAAAAAAAAACGCAAATGATTTATTCCAGATTTTAGGCGAAATCGACAACCCTTGCGAAAAAATCTTGGTGTACCTCATCGGGCATTGTTCGACCAAAACTATCTATTTACCTAAGACTTAAGGTCCTGAACTGCAAAAGGGTGTCACGAATTTTTGATAAAACGTACTGTCTAGAAATAATGCAATTTTAAATTAATGTTAACGTCTGAAATGTCTTTTTTAACTTGTAAACCCTTATAAAAGTCGGACCAGTCGATCTATCATAAATCGCTGACAATCTTTGGTAGTTATATGCTTTGTGACCCTGTATGCCAAGTGTCAAGCGATTTGATTGGCTCGTTAGGTACACCAATATTTTTAGTACCCACCAGTACCCCGAGAAATCAGGCTTTTATCAAATTGAAGCAGAAAGCGCGGGAAAAAACGACTATGCTTGAAAGTGCACACATAAAAGCCGCATGTCAAGCAAAAAAGCTTTAGCGCGGCCTTGGCAAATCTTTATATGCATACCGGAAAACAAGGACCCAGGACCATGAGAGAGGACCCAGGACCCAGTACCAAGGAACCAGGAACATATGTATTTGTAAAATATGAGATCAGTAAAGGGGGGGATTCTAGAAATTTTGAAGCTTCATATCGTCATTCCGAAGAGCGCTTAGTTTGTTCATACCGTATGTTCTTTCGGAGATGTAAGTATTTTTATAAGAAACTCTTCATAAGAAACGCAACTCTCATATCACAAAAATTATAAAAGTCGGAAAAGGAAAAATATTACTTAAGAAACTAATATATTTCGTCTAAAGCTGTCTTATTACGCCTGAATCATACTTTCGCTTTTTAGTATCTTATTGCTCGGTATTACTTGCGTAATGTATAAAGGCCTGTCCACCGAAGGTCGAATAATCGCTATTCGATTATCTGATCACTATTCGAATAGTAATGAAGCGAAACCATTATTCGCTGCCAAGCGAAACCATTATTCGCTGCCAAGCGAATAGTCCGAATAGTGCGATTATTCGGATTGAATGACTAGTCGAATAAATCGATTATTCGGATAGTATGACTAGTCGACTGGTTGGAATGCAAAGTGATCAGTCAAAGAAACCGAATAGATTGACATAGCGAATAATCCAAATAGGATGATGTGTGCGTAAAGCGAATATTGCGAATATTGTGAATATTGCGAATATTGCGAATATTGCGAATAGTGACTGATCGAATACAGTAGCCCTCGAATAGATCAAAGTGTATTGTCTAGACATTGGGATAGTGAAACAAATGGCAGTGGCACGCACATCATTATGTAAAACAATGACGCATTATAAGCGTGTTGTATTTCTCTACTGCTTTTGTCTATTGCATTGCTATTTGTATTGGGCGAAACTGTGCTAAGCATTTTTGTAAATGATGTACTAAGCAATGTAGCAAGCTTCGTTTAGTTATCTCATAGCACTGCAGCTGGGCCGAGGAGACTCCTTCATAGGCCCATACAAGGATTGATATGTGCCATACTACCGAAATTTCAAATTTTTGGAGCCACACCCTTGACACGCCGTAGCCACGCCCCTATTCGCCGAATAACCAAATATTCGGTAAAACTAGCACCGAATATTCGAATAGTTATAATCTTTCATTTGGAAAGCTCTAAGTAGCGATATAATAATATTTAGATGTAAGGGTATGAAAGGCCTATGTAGCCCTATTTAAAGTTTCGCTAAATAACTACAAATTCATTATCGCTCATGAGTCTATCATATGCTTTCTCAAACTCCAGGACTGAAGATAATTTGACGACGGTAGCTGGAAGGTCGTTCCATTTATTTACAACTCTCTGGGAATAAAAGTTTTTATGAACTATCAAAATTGCGATTTTCACAATTTTCGTATAAAGAACAAATAAATATGCCTTTTTTTTAAATGATATAAAGTCGGGTATACATTGTCGAGAAATTGGTACAAGGTCTGGTATCTTTTTCAAAACATTGGTATAAGGAAAGGGTATGTTTTTTAAGCTTGAGAAGCCCCAACAAAAATATGGTCAAGTGCATCGTGCGGAAAGAGGGTCAAAAATGTTTCGTCGTACCTTCTTGTCGTCGTGTAACGCGACCATGAAACCCGGGTTTTGTCACTGGATACATTTACCACCACGAAACATGGGTTTCATCGTCGTAAAATGCAACGATGAAATCCGGGTTTTGTGGTCGCGTTCAGATCTCGACGATGAAACCAGGCTTTGCGGCGCACCCTCGTTTCGATTCTCGACGACGAAACCCAGTTTTGCTGCGCATCCTCGTTTTCGATTCTCGACGACGAAACCGGGTTTTGCGGCGCTTCCTCGTTTTCGATTCTCGACGATGAAACCAGGTTTTGCGGCGCATCCTCGTTTTCGATTCTCGACGACGAAACCAGGTTTTGCAGCGCATCCTCGTTCTCGATTCAGCATTCGAACTTGCCTAGTAGTATTTATAGTACTTTCCTAAATTTTATCATATACTTTCTCAAATATTTGTAGTAATTTCTTGAAGCAATACCAGTGTTTGTGCACAGTAAACTAGCTGGTTGACTAAAAATGTGTTGACTTAATATCTACGGAGCAGGTTCAGGTTCTTGAATTTTTTTTATTTCTGATTGGCTTGTTTATGTTTAGGCCCCCTACTGACCCGAACTGTTCGTGTGATCGAATTTTATCGACAATGGAATCAGAGGCCTATTTAGCACGATTGTTCCCTACTTGAATTCTATGACCAGATGCCTAAAACTTGTTTAGAAAAATAATAGATTTACCTCTTGATTATAAAGGAGCCATTTTAAACATAGCCGTTTTCAAATGATTGGCATGGAAACGTCATATTGGCCATATTGATTATTTATTTCACAGAAACAATCCACCTTTTATTACTAAGGGCGCCAAAGCAGATTTTTTTTTATTGTTTGAGATTTTGTATTTCTGAGTCTAGAATCTTGTTCTGCGTACAATGTTTAGTATCATAACAAATTTTCACAAGCATATCTGTCTTTATTTCAAAACTATGACGATATAAAGAACTTGAATTCATAAGGACTTTGACCGTGGAAAAAAAGTTAGGACAAATATTAGGACATGTCTATTGGCGCAAATTTTGAGAAACAAGATTGCTCCTTTTAAAACGCTCAAATTTCCAAGTAATAGTGGTTATTTCTCGAAGCAAGGTGGCCCAAACGGTACTCAAATACTTAAACTATCAGGATATGAGGAAAACGAAAAAATTTGATAAATTTGTGTCTGAAGGGTTACAGTAAGGCAAATTGCCTCAATGTACACAGATTTTTGATTGAAAATATTAATGTACTAAAAGAAAATTGAACAATGAGGAAGATAAAAAGTGGAAGAAGAGACCCATTTGCCTAACCAAAACAATATGGAAAATTCATAGTTAGCCCGCCTCTTCTTTAAAAGATTTAAAACGGCATCAAAGAATATATTAAATTTCAGCTCAAAAGAAGGAAAAATAAATTTTGTATGGCATTAGGAGGGTTTTTTTTAGAACGTAGCTTTTAGAAGAAATATGGCCTGAATGAAGAGATAAATTTTGGCGAAATTCAATTACCGTAACTGTAATAATTTAACATAATGCAACTCTAAACTGATAAGAATCCCAATATAATTGATTTTTGAAAGAAAATATGAATAATTTTCCAGAAAATCCCAATTTATGCACCAAATAGAGAACTTTTGACTGAGAAAGAGACAGACTTCAGGTGGACCTGTGTTCGCCTAAAACAAATAATGGACTTGCAAAGCAAAGTTGATCCACGCCTAATGTAAAGACTCTGAAAAGGGAAGCCAATAACATACAAAGTGCCATACCAAAAGAAAGAAAATAAATTTTGTGTGACATAGAATAATTCTCTTCTCAATCAAAGCCATCACTTCTGTTTAAGGTTACG
>REGM01000551.1:0-12023 GCA_004194415.1 Aurelia aurita | reverse complement strand
TTTTCAGATTTTCATTCCCAATCAATAGCCTAGTACATAGTTTTAAATGTATACTTAATACAGCTATTGACGGGTAAATAACAAAACAGAATAACATAAACAACAATGCGTATAATAACAAGGTTCAACATAACATAAGTGATAAAAAGACGCAATCTAATCATGATTAAAGCTACTGCCATTGTTAGATAGTTGTAGGTTCACATATCTGTTTTGCTCTGTATGTTGATTTTAAGCAGTTTTCAATGAAATTATTGATGGCGTGATTTATTGGCATAGTTTTTTCATTCATCAAATATATAAATTTATTTTGTGTATCTAAAAAGTTGAATATTGGTTTTACTGAAGAGATTACTTCAAATAGTTTTCTCCTCTCCTCGCTGTTTAAATCACATGTCATTAAGCAATGTATTTCATCCTCCATGGTGTTACAGAAAGTACATATTCGTTCTTCTGGTTTTTTTGGTGGTCTAAAGTAACGTCCTATTTCGATTTCTAAGCGATGATCTGACAACCTAAACTTGCTAACGATGGTTCGTGTTGTGATGTTTGTTTCGTGCATCAAGTATGATTCGATCTTTACATTGTCTTTAAATAGACAATATGTGCGCATTTTTGGTTGGTTTCTTAAACTCGTTAGAGTGTTTTGATAGCTACAATCAATAATACGTTGTTAGGAACCCAACCTGTGGTACATATACTTTGCAGAGCCTACAGTTGCATTTATCACCTTTCCAACACCTTATTTGTTTTTCAAAAATTGGAAGGGTGCTTGAGTCTTTATCTCGAATGCGCTGTAATCTGCCACATTCTATTTCCAATGAAGGCTATAGTGTCGATTCTAAAGGACGTGGTTTGTACCTTTGAAAGCTGCGCGTCGTTACTCGTTACCATTCCTTAGGTTGCAGCCAACGTTTCGCTGCATGAAACTTTCCTGAAACAGCAGTCATATGCAACTGTTCGTAATCTTTCTGTGCGTTTCGCAGTGCCGTTTCGTGTACATGATTGATTCTTTGATTCAGTGTTCTATGACAGAACATCCAAACTGGTATATAAGACGTCATGAAGCTGGCCGAGGCAGCATGGAAATGAATTGACTGCACGCTACTAAAATTTGTTATCTTTCTTTTAATGCTTCTCATACATTTCAGTACATTTCACCACACCCTAGAAGAAGTAATTCTAAATATTCCAACTGAGCCTCTAAGTCGAGTCACGTTGCAGTCATGGGGACAAAAAGACGATAAGTCTTCATCACGAGGAGGGGGTCGTTGCCCCCTGCTCAAATTCACAACTGACGTCATATAAGTTGAATCGCTGAACGAGAATGCGCTGTAACGGGTCGTAAAACCAAATTATTGATGTATCGAGGAATGTCTCAGGGTTGCCTGAACAGTGAAGCTCATATTCTAAGCGATGCTTTAATGTCAATCCTGATTTTACCTCTACTTTTTTTATCTGGCTTTTGATAGTTTGAGAATTTTATTATCCTGTTTTGAATTTCGTACGAAATGAAAATAAAAAGAAGTTATTTGTAATGAGATTTTTTGGAATGGCAATGCGGATACGGAAATGTAGCTCAGGGAAAAGAATTTTAAAATGAAATGAAAAAAAATGTCACCTATGCAAAAATGTTGCAGATTGTTAGTTGAATTTGAAATATTTCTGCTGTAGCAACATTGCAATTCGGTTTTGTTAGATAGCCACCTAATTCTTCTAAAATGTAGAGCACGAAAACTTCAAAGAGAGATTGTTCTGGTCCTTCCTCTCGATGTGGCCACCCCTCGCGATTCCATTAGCCTAGAATTACAGGGAGTTGGTGACTCTCCTCACATAGGTAGCAGTTTTGACAGGGCATGGAATCGAAAAATCATCAACCTTCAAATTGGTAGTCAAGCGCGCTACCACTGAGCCTTCCTCACATCTAAGAATACCCAAGATTACTTTCAAAGACTGATATTGTTTCCAATTCTGAAACGATTACTTGCAAACCATCCTATTTCAGTAGCATGGGAATGCATTTATTTTTACAAATTGACCTTAAAAACTCAGTAAGAAGGACTTATGGAATGTCTTATGTATGAAAACGGTTCCCTCTAGCGACAGAAAAGATGTACTTGTCTTTCTAATGAGGCTGGATGACTTACACCGCCCTGGACTATGCTTTGTAGATCCACTATCTCGACTGCCCGCTAAGTTCGAACTTACGCTATCTCGAATTTTGATTTCCCCTCATTGGATTTTTATAGAAAAAACTGTCTGGTATCTCGAACATTCGTTATCTAGAACAAATTCTGATTTTCTCTCAGAGTTCGACATAGCGGATGTCAACTGTACCTTTAAGCTCAAACCTAAATAAGAATTCTATGCACAAACTGAATATGCTAGCTAACTAACAAATATTATAAAATTACAGCAAAAATGCTTACTACCTTTAGCCACGACCATCAAAAGATGTACGAAAGATATTACGAGCATTCCCACGGCAAAACAAACAGAGGTCTTGAGAATTTGTTGGCAGGAAATCTTTCTAAGCCGTTGAGAAACATGGCCTTTGACCGGGTGATTCTCTGCCCTAGAAAAGTTCTACCTGCAGTAATTTTCTGATATCATTGATATTTTTAATATTCTCTTATATCTCCAAGAAATGAGTAGCTTACCTGAAAGTAAAGGGTCTGTGGATTGCCTTTTTAAAATCCTTCAAAAATTCAGTGGATGTTATCCCACAAATGAGTTTCAATAACACAAAATCATTTTTGTTTTCAGTGAGTTGATATTATATCCAAGAAATTAGTTGAAAATTAAAAAAGGAAAAAGGTTGAAGGTTATTCTTTGAAATCTTTAAAATCTAAAATCAATCTGTAAAATCTTGGAATGCCTCTCGAAATCTTTCGAAAATTCTACGAAATCTTTCCTATCAATAATTTTCTAATGCAGTAACATTCCAATTTAAAACAAGTGTCATTCATATATCCAAGAAAATGAGTTGCTTGCCCGAACCGAAAGTAAAGGTTGCTCTCATCTCGAAATGCCTCTTGTTAAGCATTCGAAAATGCAGCGACATATTTTTCACATATAATGTTTAAATATCAGTTCTATTAAATAAGTGCTCTTTATATATCTACGAAATTACTGCAGTTGCTTACCTGAAAAATAAAGGTTCTTTCAAGATCTTTCCCCTCTTGCAAATCTTTTGCAAAAATTCTTCTTTTGAAACTCTACCAAACGAATCGTTTGCTGCAAAACTTGATTGCACAGTTGCGTCCAAGATATGAATCAGCAAAACTCGCGAACGCCTTCCTCTTATAGCTGTCGAATAAAGGTGTCCAGGATCCGTTACCAATGAGCGCTTAGGAGGGCAAAACAGCGTCACCCATTGTTATTGTCTTCCTTTGTTTCACACGTCAGTGGAAGGTAAATAAAATTTGTTAAAATTTTTATGAGTGTTTTCTTATGGGCCTTACTGCAATGCTTCCCTAGAATATTAACGAAGGATGAAAATTTACAAAGGGTTTGTTCGCTGTCCATTGATTTGATTGGTGCATTCGGGAGAGTGAAACAAAGGAGAATAATAAAGGATTGATTCACTCCATATCCATTAATTTGATTGGTTGCTTGTGAAGACCAAAACAATAGAGAACAATGTATCTGTCTTTTGTTCTCTGCTCATTGATTTGATTGATTCGTTATGGAGGGAAAAACAAAACTAACCAATGCCAGATTCTTTCTTTCTCCCGAGGAGTACAAAACATGGGAATACGGGTATTCTCCGACTTTCGCGGTAGATTTCCATAAATATGGGAACCCTTGCTGAAATCTAAAACTCGGTCAGAATGGGAAGCTCTCCGACAAAAGCTCGCATAAAAATGAGTTCAGACACAAGTTTAGCAATATAATTCGGTAGATCTCTGAAGCGCTAGAAGTAGACCCCCGTGCAACGGCGAATCATGTCCCCCAAGTTGGTTTCCCGGGTATTGATTGGTTCCTTACGAAGCACAAACCAAAAGAGAACATTGCAAAGGTCATTCGCTACCAGTCCATTGATTTAATTGGTTCATCAAATATTCTTTTTAACGCAAGGTGCAATGTTCGGGTGTGTCACAGTCTCACGCAGTTAGAGTTAAGGAGAATTTCATTCAAACATGTTCAAACACAGTGAATAAATAAGTGAGTTTGCATTTAATTCAACCACGTTCTATCACCATGGTGAGTTGCTAAGAGACCAGTACACCATTAGCTAAATGGACCTCTGGAGTTAATTTAGCTAATGATCGTTGTGGCCAGTCGCTAAAGTGACAGTAAGGTAATCACTATAGAGTACATGGGTTGCCACGGACAAGCAGGACAACCTGAGAGATCTCCTGCGGGGTTTATGGAAGACGGACTAGTGGAATATATCATGAGATAGCTAGCAAATGAAAGTCTACAAAAATCTATCCACACAAGTATATATCGTTCCTCAAAGTCTCTGTTTTCTCCCAGCTGAGGTCTTATTATCAATGTTCTGGTCCAAATCTCCTCTTTCGTGGAGTGGGTCGACTTGAGCAATTAACGTTGACGATTAGAGCAATTCATGGCTATGTTCGTCGAATACTGCTCTGGAAAATAAGACGTCGTGAGTTCAAATCTCGCTTGAGTCGTTTAAGCCTTATCTAATGACTTCCAAGTCCACTTTTGCGAGCTGTAATCGGCTATCTGTTCATCAGATTGGGCGTGGTCATGACGTCATCGGATTCCTTCAGACTGATAATCATTCATACCTAACCTGTAAATTTATATACAAACATTTTATTTCAAACATTTACTTTAATTTATTTCATCTCAGAATCGTTCAAAAGAGGCTCTCTCTCACCTACTTTATCTGAAACATAGGCATACATTTATAAAATCTTAACTTGAGAACGAAAGCATCGATCACGTCCAACTAAATTTTCATCTTTAAGTTTGCATGTTAACTACACAATGAATATCGATTCTAAGGAATCTGATGAACAGTTACAAAATTACACACTCAGAAACATTCAAACTTGTTTCTAACGCAGACGTAATAAAACAAAATCAGCCACCTCCCTCCCATCATCAACCAATAGCAAGTTCCCCCATCATAAAGTTTGTGTATTAGGTCAGTCAAAACGTGGCACGTTTATCAGTTTACATATTTGCGAGGAACCTCCCAAAATCATAGATTTGAGGTTTTTAACTTGGTACAAGTCTTACTTAGATAGGAAAGTTGGTAGTTGAATGATGATGATGACAGAGACGGTTATGCTAGAAAGAGGCCACACTTTTTTAGCTGTAAGCATTTTCAAAGGAACAACATTGTTTCGTCGTGTAACCTATCTCCTCGTTTTACACAGTTACAGATTTTTATCAACCGTGAAATGCGAAAAGGCCTAAATGAGCTTTTCTTTTCGCTTCCAAACAGATTAGGCCAATGACGTCAATGAAATATCTCAAGCTCCGCATAAATTCTTTTATCGATACTTCATAGCGTAACTGTGTCCAAACAGGACGAGCTACAAAGAAATGAAAAGAGACCACAATCCTCTTTCCTATATCACTGATATCTTATTATAACTTATTTTAAATTATTTACCTTCGAAACAGCTCCACAAGATATTCGATTAAGTCCTTGAATACGTTCTATCGACTTAGCCAAAAGCGATATCTGTTATGTTTTGCAAAGCTTTTTGCCATGTTCAAAACAGTGAAATAGAGTCTTGATCGCACAGTCCTTGCCCTATCACCAAAGTTCTTGATAATCTATATTAAAGTTGACTTTTAGCGTCTCTTTAGTCAACTAGCTGAAACATCTAAGGGTACAAGGGGGCATGACCTCTCGTGCGTCATTAACCAGTCACGGATCAACTGCAATTCTCTTCTGAAAAACATATTTGAAAATCGAAATTCGTTCTCATATCAAATTAATTAGTGTACGGTCTTCTGCATCAAACATTGCTGTGAAAATCCCATTCCTTCATTTGTTGTCTCCAAGAAAAACAGGCTGTAAAGTTTGTTCGTTTAACGGGCAAAGGTTGCTTAGGTAGCCATAAAGAGAAATGGAGCATTCTGTTCATCAAGGACCTTTCCTAGAAACTTTGATCTTTTATTGTAACAGACTCGTGCAATGCTGTCAACTCTTGCATCTCCGGCACAATGGCAACAGAACTTTGTACAGCCTGGTTCCAAGTCGTCGATACTACGTAGGAAATAAATGCGTTTTTATGTGAAGGAGCTTCTGCCAAAATATAGATTTGAGACCTCCTCCCTGGAGTCCAGTCCTCTTAGTCGAAAAAGACGTCAGGGAACCAGGCTGAACTTTGTGTTTTCATGTCTTTGCCTCTTAACAACCTATTGCATGTTCCTCAGGGATCACTGCCGGATCAATGTTACTTCCTTTGATCTTCATAAAAATGTACTTTTAATATACTGTCTCTACGAGAAACCTTGCTGCTAACAAAATCCTGCTTGCACTATTTGTTGTCTTCAACAGTTCACTTCTGCAATAGTAAGGCCTTATGTCACGGCCATAAGAGAAGAGCCTATATGTTCCTCAAGGATCAATCATGGCTCCTTCGAACGTCCTTCGTGATATTTGTTGTTGCAAGAATATAAGAGTCAAATCTTCGCATCGTTTGCAGAACACTTCGCAGCATCATGTGAAACACCGAACTAATGTCTGTCTCAAATTAGATGTCACGTGAGATTTGCGATAACGCAAAATTAATTACACAAAGCACTTCAATTGTTTTATTCGCGGACATTTTCACGTGACATCTAATTTGAGACAGACTTTAGCTATGGTAAGGATAAATGAAAACTCCTTCGTTAAGGAGTTTTGTGACATATCAACGCATACCACATTATTAGAAAGCACACCTTGCACTAAAGCTAAACCACAGCAAATTTGTTGGTGTGTTGGTTCCTATCCGTTCCTCGTTGCACTGCTGAAATCTGAGTTTGGTGTGCTTCTCAGGGATCTGTCCTTGCCCATCTTTTCTAGTTTTCTTCTTTTTGAAGACTCTTTGCAACAAAATATAAGGTCATCTAATTTTGGTTTTAGGGAGCTGTCTTTCTTTGGGCTCCATAAACAGAAACTAAGTACGAGCAACATTGTTGATCAAAGTTCGAGGCATCGCTCTGTAAACAGAATTAAACGTGTACTTGACAAAACAATGTTTACTTTTGCCAAGACTTTTGCAACTGGTTTAAATCATCGTTTAGCAAATTTATATCGTCAGGTAGTGTAGGAAATATATTCAAACGGCAAACTGGGCTTGAGAGACTGGAGCTAATAGGAAATTCGAGTATTTTTACAATCGTACAGAATTGCATAGAGACATCTTAGGGTAAGGTGGGGGTAATTTGGGTCAAAAATGGGCCTTCATTTTAACCAAGAATATTTCAACGTAATAAGTCTAAAAATGTCCCTGCTAAGCTAGAGCTTTTGTCAATCTGAAATCTTAAATCTTTGAAACTCGTTTCTTAGTTCTCAGCTATCGAATGGTTTCAGGGCATCTTTTAACATACAAAGTGGTGGGGAAAGTCCCCACCAGCCCCTTCAGTGTCCCCACCAGCTATGCCCATTTTTCCCACCAGTGACGTGCCCTTTTCTCTCAAAAAATCTTTTCAGAAGATGATAAATGTAGATTGAAGAAAGGTTTGATAAAAGACGTAATAAAATCAGCATTATTATAGCACCGCTTTGTATCATTTTTTGTTATCAGATTTGTCATCTCGTTTTATAGTTTGCTTTGATGCTACCTTGGCATTAGATAATTAATTTGTTTCAAAATATTCGTTATTATGAGTGAGTCCTAAACTGATGGCGTTACTTTAAAGGACAACTAAGGCAACAGAGACTTGTTCTCTTGCATGTTAAAAACAGATGCATATAGATGTTTCTATTGACTTTTTAAATGCCCTTTCGTGCTATCTTAAAGTTAGTTGACGGAGATAAATAGCTAACTCAGAGCTGCATATTGTCATTTAACAACCTATTGCATGTTCCTCAGGGAACAATGCCGGATCAATGTTACTTCCTCTGATCTTCATAAGCTGCTAAGAAATATTGCTTGCACTATTTGTTGTCTTCAACAATTCACTTCTGCAATAGTGAGGCCTTATGTCACGGCCATAAGAGAAGAGCGTATATGTTCCTCAAGGATCAATCATGGCTCCTTCGAACGTCTTTCGTGATTTTTGTTGTTGCAAGAATATTAAGAGTCAAATCTTCGCATCGTTTGCAGAACACTTCGTAGCATCATGTGAAACACCAAACTAATGTCAGTCTCAAATTAGATGTGACGTGAGATTTGCGATAACGCAAAATTAATTATGCAAAGCACTTCAATTGTTTTATTCGCGGACATTTTCACGTGACATTTACTATGAGACAAACTTTAGCTATGGTAAGGACAAATGAAGACTCCTTTGTTGAGGAGTTTTGCGACATATCAACGCATATCATATTATTAGAGAGCACACCTTGCACTAAAGCAAGACCACAGCAACTGTGTTGGTTCCTGAAGTTCTTATCCGTTCCTCGTCGCACTGCTGAAATCCGAGTTTGATGTGCTTCTCAGGGATCTGTCCTTGCCCATCTTGTCTTCTTTTTGAAGAATCTTTGCAACAAAATATAAGGTCAAACAATTTTGGTTTTAGAGAACTATCTTTCTTTGGGCTCCGTAAACAGAAATTAAAGACGAGGAAGATTGCTGATTAAAAGTTCAAGGCGTTTCGTCTCGTTTCGTCTCGTTTCGTCTCGTTTCGTCTCGTTTCGTCTCGTTTCGTCTCGTTTCGACATCTCGATAAGCAGAACGAAATGTGTACTTGACAAAACAATTTTTACTTTTGCCAAGACTCTTGCAACTTGTTTTTTAATCATCGTTTAGCAAATTTATTTAGGGAAATGTAGTCAAACGGCAAACTGTGCTTGAGAGACTGGAGCTAATAGGAGATTCGAATATTTTTACAATCGTAAAGAATTAAATAGAGACATGTTAGGGTAAGGTGGGGGTAATTTGGGTCAAAAATGGGCCTTAATTTTTAACCAAGAATATTTCAACGTAATAAGTCTAAAAATTTCCCTGCTAAGCTAGAGCTTTTGTCAATCTGAAACCTTAAATCTTTGAAACTCGTTTCTTCTCTTAAAATTCTCAGCTATCGAATGGTTTCAGGGCATCTTTTAACATACAAAGTGGTGGGGAAATTCCCCACCAACCCCTTCAGTGTCCCCACCAGTGACGTGCCCTTTTCTGTCAAAACATCTTTTCAGAAGATGATAAATGTAGATTGAAGAAAGGTTTGATAAAAGACGTATTAAAATCAGCATTATTATAGCACCGCTCTGTATCAATTTTTTGTATCAGATTTGACAACTCATTTTATAACTGGGTATTAGATAATTACATTTTTTTCAAAAAATTCATTATTATGAGTGAGTCCTAAACTGATGGCGTTACTTTAAAAGACAACTAAGGCAACAGAGACTTATTCTCTTGCATGTAAAAAACAGATGCATATAGATGTTTCTATTGACTTTTTAAATGCCCTTTCGTGCTATCTTAAGGTGCCCTTTCAATAGATTCCCCACCAGTAAAAATGCCTTATAAGATTCCCTGAATGGTTTGCTCGGAAAATTTTGATCTTTGAGATTTTTAGCTGGCGATTTGAAAATTTAAATCTAATCTCGATTTGGAATGTATCTGCTTTTAGAAACGTTTACAACTTTTCCTTGAAAGGAGTATCAGCATTTCGAAATCGACCACCTTGATGTTGCAATTAATCCCTTCTAATCCTACCAATTTATTTAACCCTATGTATTCCTTCTGAATTTCAAAGACGTTTTAAGCAGCTTAAAGCTGTAGTAACTTAAAATATATAAACATCATGCCCTCAACTGTGAGTATCCATAACATAGAACTGTCAAAAATTATTATACCTATATTAAGGATTATTTAAAATAGCATAGCCTCCAAATCTTTAAAAAACATTGCACGGATGGGAAATGCATCTCTTGTTTGACTTTATGGCTTGAAAGGAACTTCAGGCAAGTTGCTATAATCCTATATGTAGCCTTTCTAATATCTTGATTATTTTCAGAATAACAGCGGTTTTCTTTTCATTGAAAGAACTCGTGAGAAGTTTTGATGAAAATTAAGATAATCGTAGATCCTAAATGGAAATATGAAAAACGGTGCAATATTCAAGAAAACCATAGTTCATGAAGGTACATAATATGGCTGTAAGCAAAAATCTGTAGCTTATCTAGGTTACGATTTAGCAATTTGATGACATCACATTCTCAAAACTGGCCCAAGCAAAGAAGACGCTGTAATTCTGAAAATAATCAAGATATCACAAGTGCTACATATAAGATTATAGCAAGTACTTGAAGTTCCTTTCAAGCCATTAAATCATACAGAAGATGCATTAACTATCCGTGCAATGTTTTTTAAAGATGCCAAAGATTTGGAGGCTGTACTACTTAAAATAGATTTTGAAGATACCTTACTTGGTTTCAAGGGACGTTTGGTACTATATTCAGTTTATTGATTCAAAACTTTTAATTTACCACTACTACCTAAAGGTGAGGGAATGCAATTGTATTGGTAATAGGTTGGATTATACATTATAACAAGACATGGAAATGTCAAAAGAGCTGCTATCAATGACAAATCTTGTCATTTCCTAACCCAAGAAGCCAACCAAAGAAAGGCCATCACCTTTCTTTTCTCCTGTCGGAGCTCTGCCGACAAATCGCTTGCAGAGGTCATGAAAGTGAAAAAGTTGCACTGCTTCTCTTTGGGAAGGCTTGCCTCTCTGTAGCAAATCCCTGATAGAGCGATTTCCAAGGTTCTAGATCCATCCATCCATCCATCCATCCATCCATCCATCCATCCATCCATCCATCCATCCATCCATCCATCCATCCATCCATCCATCCATCCATTCATTTACAAAATCAAGCATTCATTCATTCATTCATTCATTCATTCATTCATTCATTCATCCCTGACTTAAGGCTATCCTCTCACGGCCTTACCCTTAACATCCATTTTTGGGAGAAATGCTGAATTTCTTTGTTACATCAACAAGGGAGAGGATAATGTAACGTTAGCATCCGTTGCGTTGCTTTTGATTGACATACCAGTAAAAAGCAATAAGTGTTTGCGGATGGAGAGGGATTTCTACGGCCGATAAGTCGAGCTGTAAAGTAAATAAAAGAAGCTGAAAAATACAGCATGAAACAAGGACGGCTAACTCACACCTTGTGCATGCGAAAAGAGATTGTTGAGAGAAGATATGAGTATACGGACAAATTTATTTGTTACATCAACAAGGGAGGCGACATAATGTAACGTTAGCATCCGTTGCGTTGCTTTTGATTGACATACCAGTAAGAAGCAATAAGTGTTTGCGGATGGAGAGGGATTTCTACGGCCGATAAGTCGAGCTGTAAAGTAAATAAAAGAAGCTGAAAAATACAGCATGAAACAAGGACGGCTAACTCACACCTTGTGCATGCGAAAAGAGATTGTTAAGAGAAGATATGAGTATACGGACAATTCTAAAAATATTGGAATCTTATTTATCTAACTCAGAAGTAATTCAGAATAACAGTTTTAGCAAGAAAAGATTACGAGAGAAGGCGCTAACATCATTCTTGTGACGAAGTAGATAAATCTATACAAAGCGAAATAAATTTCGCAATAATTTTGAATCTCTAGGGAGACTTAGAAATAAACACAATTTTCGTTTGAAACAGAAAACCTGAAAAGTATAATTTTGATGGAGATGGTTGAGGATAGCCTCACTGCATAAGGCCCTCAACTTACGCTCATCTCATTGAAATGAATTGCTGTTGGTGTTGTCGCTGCAGTTGTAGCGTTATCAGTTCAGTCAAAGAGCGAAACTACGACATGTATTGAGTCTAGGTTGAGGAAGGAAGCTTTGGTTGAAGCAAAATAAGTTATTGAGAGGAACTACTAGCTATCCCTTTTGCAATGTTGAAAATGCCG
>REGM01000550.1:67040-95469 GCA_004194415.1 Aurelia aurita | reverse complement strand
AAACCGAATTTCCAGAATTTCCAGAACCAGAACTTTTTCGCACCCTGGTAAGAGAAGCATATTTGTCCTGTAGTCGTTCTTAGAAAAGGGACTCTTAGGTCATAATCCGAATTTCTACCGGGTGAGTCAGAAAAAACAATCCCCGTTTGAAAGGATACTGCTCCCTGGATATCAAAACGATAATATTGACAAAGACATTCTTTAATGGTTGACATGTTCAAATATAGTTTAAAATTTACCTAACTGAAATCGGCCATTCCGTTCTGAAATTATTAGCTATTTTCTGGAGAAAGCCCCTTCAAGAAACCTTCAAAACAGGCCTAAAATCACGAGCAAATTTTCCAAATATTTCTGCCTTACAGCAATGACTTGCACATGCTTTAGCACTTGTTATCCTCTTGGGAGGATAAAATCTCCGAGAATAATGTTGTTATGTTCCCAGGGATGGCACTTTCATCCTCCCAAAGGGATAAAACATGCTAAAGCATGTACAAGTCATTGCTTGTAAGGCAGAAATATGACGGAAATTTGGTCGTGATTTTATGCTGTTTTTGAAGATTTCCTGGAGGGGCTTTCTTGAGAAAATCCCTCATAATTTCAGAACGGAGTGGCCGATTTCAGTCAGGTAAAATTTAGAATTTATTTGAACATGTCCGCTATTAAACAATATATTTACCAATATTATTGCCTTTCAAACGGGGATTGTTTTTCTGACTCTTAGTAAGTTAGTAACCAATTTTGCTGCTCGATTTTGTAGTTTTTGTAATAACTGTTACACTAGCGTTACCCCAAACAGGGCAGCAGTATCTGAAATAGGGCTCTACCAGGCTTTTATACATTGTTTCGATAGTAGAGAGTGGTAGATATTATTTTGCATACCGTAGAATGCCAATACCTCTTTAGATCTTTTTCGTGACACTAGTTAAATGAGTGGTCCATTTGAGTTCTTGGTCCACTTGAACTCTGAGGTACTTAACATCACTCACAAGTTTGACACCTTCACAACCTATTCTACACTGCGGCTTAGTTGCATCAGAAGTATTTACCATACTCAGCTTTTTGTTACTTCCAATTATTATTGCTTCAGTTTTTGCAACGTTTGAAGACAATTTGTTGCCTTGCAACCAAGCTTTCAAAGCTCTTAAATCAGCATTGATGGCTTGATTCATTTCAGCAACAGACTCGAAAGAGTAATATAAGCAGGTGTCATCGACGTACATTGACACGTTAGACTTTTCGAGGCAAAAATTTGAGATTGTTGATGTGTACTAAAAAGAGGAGTGGTCCAAGGCATGACCCTTGTGGTACACCACAATTTTCTATCTCTGTTTTTAGAAACCTTTCCATTTACCTTGCACAATTGACGCTTGTTATGGAGATAAGACTTAAACCAGTTGGGTTCTTTCCCTTCTAGGCCGTAGAAATTTTATTTTTTCAGTAGGACTTCATGATCTACAGTGTCGAAAGCCATTTCCCAAAACATGAAATGAAGTTAAATTTGGAAAAGAAAGCACTAAAGTTAACGAAGGTTAACACGTCATGGCTCTCGAGCAATTGCCTTTGAAAATTGTGGGATGATGCCAAAGGCTACCGCAAAACAGCCAACATTTTTAGAAACTAGATGCTTACAGCTATTGCGTTATATCTCCAAATTGAGAATTCCTGCCTTTGTTTAGAACATATTGGATTTTGAAAAGGTTTAGGGTAAATTTAGGCCAAGAAAAGCTGATTTTGTAAAAACAGCCACCCCAAGTTCACGACGAGAAAAATATAAGTTTATTTCGTCAATTTGTACAACATGACAAAAAAACATCGAGGAATCCAAAACTTTGAATGAAATTTCCATGAAACCAAGGAAAAACACGGTAAATTCAAGAAAAGTTTGCTTACCTGCTGTGCTGCATCCCGAGTTTGTAAACAGAGTGGTCCTAGGCCTTTGAAAAATATGAAAAACCAAGAAGCTTTGAGCCCAAAATTCTCAAATAAATTGATAGACCGAAGATACAGCTATTGCGTTAAATCTCGATATTTCGCTTTGGGACGCTTGGGAAGCCTGCTGACGCCATTTATAACAAAATTTCACTTTTGCACTACAGCATTCTTGCAACAGGGGCAGGAAGTGATGTCGAAATTCAGGCTTGGTGTTGTCGGGCGTGAAAAATTACATCCAACGAGTGACCATTGCACAAGATTCTAAGTCACAAAGCTTTTTCTTGGAGTTGTATCAAGTTCACCATGACTACAATCAACAATTACCACTTTTCATAATGAATCGCCATACAGCATCAGATCTATTAACGGCTGCTGATCTCATTTATTCATAGATTCGGACGCAAGAAGACGGTAATATATGCACTGTTAGTTGGCAGCATCATATGTATTGTAGCAGCATTTGTACCATCCAAAGCTAGTGCAACAGTAGCTAAACGTAAGTAAATACCATGTCGCTATTATCTTTGCAAGGAAACTGTTGTAAGTGGTTATCCAGCAGGGTAGGATCCAGGTGAAAATCTGAGGGGTGCTCTGAGCGCCGGAGCCGCCAAGATTATAGGTGTCCGGGGCCGACGCTCCCGAGAAAATGTTTTGTGACCACACCCTTTTATTCTTCCGGAAATGACGACCACGCCCTTTAAGAATAATTGAAGTTGTGTTATTATTTGGGAAAATTTACAGCAATTCACACTGAACTTCAGTGGAAATCTAGCCCAAGAGAACCGTCTTCGCATTTTCTTTCCAAATTTTAACAACGGATACAGTTAATTCTAGAAATAACCCAATCTTAAATTTTCATAAGTATCTCAATTCTCAGATCTCATTTTTACTGCGCTAACCTTAAGTTTATCCCTCACGTTGAAGAGTTTTTTCAAGGAACGGGTAATCCAAGGATTAAAAGGTTCTGTTATCTCCATAATGACGAGATGCAGTTAGACCATTACAATTTGGAAATAATGCTACCGCCTATGAACTCAAGGGATACTCAAGTGAACACCTTTGGACGATCCTTGATAGAACTGTGTGTTTCTAATGGTTTATGCTGTCTGAATGGCAGAACGTTGGGAGACTACTTGGGGAACTACACATGCTTCATGCATAATGGGGTTAGCGTGGTAGACTATGCAATTGTGTCTCAGAATCTGTTTGATAGCATTAAATTCTTTGAGGTCTTACCTCTCACTTTATTATCAAATCACAGTCCCATATTTCCTTTATTTTAACAATTGAAAAGTTTACTATTACTAGTGGAACTCATCCGCTCAGGGAAAAACCAAGGTCGTACAAATGGTCGTCTGAAGCTAACAATTGCTTTAAGTCCACGTTGAATAGTGGTAATATTTTGGAAAAGACTGAAACATTTCTTGCTGATTGGGGGAAACAAAGCCAAGATAATGGGGTGGATGTTAATAAAATGATGCTGGAAGCATATTCTGTTATCCGGGAAACTGCTGATAAAAGTGTTCCGTTGTCTAAGGTCCGCAAAAAGACAAACGGACAATCAAACACTCACAAAACAAAACCACTCACACCTAAGAAAAAATGGTTTGACAAAACATGTGAAGATGCAAAACGGGCAGTACAGCGTTCTCTTAAAAACCTTAATAAATGGCCAAAAGATCCTGATGTAAGAAGTAAGTTTTACGCCAATAAAAAATTGTACAAGCAAGTTGTCAAAGCTAAGAAACGTTCTTTTAAGGAGAGCCTTTTGCAGTCCATTCAGGAAACTGAAAACAAAAACCCAAAGGTCTTTTGGGATCTTGTGAGCGATATTAAAGCTAAGAAAAAGGCTAACCCATCAGAAAATATTGAGCCAAGTGTTTGGTATGAATGGTTCAAAAAACTAAATGCGGGCACTATTTCCCGGCGAGATGATTTCACCACTCCGGTCATGGAAAACATCGAAAAATTCACGACTGCTTACAATGAAATATTAGACGGTGAAATCTCCATAGATGAAATCAGAAAAGTGACTATGAAGCTTAAAAATGGCAAGTCTGTTGGTGATGATATGATTTCAAACGAAATGATTAAATGTTGTGTTGACTCACATTTTGTAAGGGTTATTCATTACATCTTCAATGCAATCTTACAAAGTAGAATTTATCCTGCCACCTGGAAACATGGTCTAATAACACCACTTTTCAAGTCGGGTGATACCCATGACCCTAATGACTATAGAGGTATAACAGTAACGAGTTGTTTCTCTAAATTGTTCAATGCCATTCTGAATCTGCGTCTTGTGCGCTTCACCGAACTTAATTCCCTCAAACATCCCAATCAAATAGGGTTTAGCGAAGGTTATCGAACGTCAGATCATGTTTTTGTCTTGAACACATTGTTGAACTCTTACTTCTCCCGAAAGGCCAAAATTTATGCTTGTTTCGTTGATTTTTCCAAAGCTTATGACTCAGTGTGGCGCGATGGACTATATTATAAGCTTATTGGAATGAACATCAGTCGTAGGTTCATTACCTTGCTTCGGTCAATGTACACTGACCTGACAGCCGCCGTTAAGCTACCAAACGGAATCACACAATCCTTTGTCTCAAAAACAGGTGTTAGGCAAGGTTGCAATCTGAGCCCCACTCTCTTTAACTTATTCATCAATGATATTGTAGAGCTGTTTGACGAGCAATGTCTCCCTCCTACAATTGGGAACCAGAAAATCAATTGTTTGATGTATGCAGACGATATTCTGATACTTTCTGAAACTGAAGAGGGGCTAAAGCGGAGCCTCTCTAAACTTGAAGATTATTCTCAAAAATGGAAGTTAAATGTGAACGTGAAAAAGACAAAAATCTTAGTTTTTAACAAAGCCGGTAGAAATACCAATTTAACTATCAAGTTTGGAAACAATTATATAACGTCATGTGAAAATTACAAGTATTTGGGTACAATCTTCGTTCCAAGTGGGTCCTTCAAACAAGCAAGGGTTGCTCTGCACAAAAAAGCTTGTAGGGCTTTCTTCTCTTTTCTGGGTGATATTAGCCCTCAAAGTGGAGTAAAACCATGTGTTATTCAAAAACTTTTCAGAGCACTCGTTGAGCCAATATTATTGTATAATAGCGAAGTCTGGGGGGCTTTCATGGGGAGTTACAATCGTAATGCGTCTTTTAACCGATTTACTGAGAATCTGTTTGACGATAAACTACAGCATGAAAATCTCCAAAATAGGTTATGCAAAATTTTGCTGGGCGTGCACTCCAAATCTTCAAATATGGCTGTGAGAGGAGATATGGGGGTTTACCCACTAAATGTGAAGATATATGAACGAATCTTAAAATTTTATTTTCATCTACTACATCTTCGTACTTCCAATCCAATCATCGAAAATGCTTTGCTTGAATGTTTCAGGCTGCATGTTAAAGGGGTGCCCTCCTTGCTAACTGTGGTACAACATTTACTGAGACTTTCTGGTTATACCCTAGATTCAGTGACACAGGAAAGGGCTACGTCGCGGAAGAGGATTCTCCTGTCTGTTACCAAATCCCTTAAGACTGAGTATGAAAAGAGGTTCCGAGAGCATATACAAGGGTCTGGACGGTTATCCGAAATTTACCAATTCATCAAAAAGGGTTATGGGGAGGAATTATACGTAAATAATATCTTGAAGTATGAGCATAGGTCTACAATTGCCAAGCTAAGAATATCCGCACATCTCCTGCCCATTGAATTAGGAAGGATGCAGAAAAAACCGAGGTCAGAACGCATATGCCCAGTGTGTATAAATAGTCCAGAAGGTAATGAGGTTCATTTCGTACTTGGATGCTCAGAGCCAAAACTTGTAGAAGCTAGGAGAGAGTATTTTGAAACTATGAACGGCAGCTTTGGTAGTGAATGGAGTAGAGTTGACAAAGAAATATTACTTAACATGATTGGTAACATGGCTATTACAACAAATATCGCAACAATTAGGTTTTTGCACAGGGTATTGGGTGTATGCAAAGACTTTCTGATAGACAATCCATGTGTACCAACGGGATAGTGCCCTCACATCTCCTCTCACCATTCCTTTTACGTATGTTCTTAAGTTGCTTGTTCGTTTTAATTAGAGTTATTGTATCTTGTAAGTATTTAGCCTATAGTTGTATGTAACTACGGTGCTTACAGTGATTATTATTATTATTATTATTATTATTATTATTATTATTATTATTATTATTATTATTATTTATATTATTATTATTATTATTATTATTATTATTATTATTATTATTATTATTATTATTATTATTGTTATCCGACGCCCTCTAATTGGCGCATGGTTTTTAATCACTGGGAAACCAGTTTAGACCATTCATTGACTGCATTGTCAGTTCCATCTGCATTACTTACTAGACTTTGCCAATCACTAGACTTTGCCAATCATAAGACGGTAGATCTTGGAGAACAAGATTCTTATCCAAATTTGTCACTTGTCTAGATCTGATTATCTTGTGTTTGGCTTTGAGAGAACCTTGAAATTTGCGCGTCAATTACACCAAATAGTAATCACTAATAGAGCGTTTGATTACATCGGATTCTACCACATTCGAGGAGTTACTAACGGCGATGTGATCTATCATAATCGAGGTATTAATCGTCTTGCAAGTAGGTTCGGATATGAGCTGCTTCAAGCCAAATTAGTTATGAAGCTCGAGGATACGCTTAATATTATTAGGCAAGTCTGAGGACAAAGAGACGTCACTTGCAGGAGCAACATCACTCAGTAAGATTATTTCCTGACTCTCGAACTCGAGGAATCTGAAAACTGCTTCCAATTTGTCAAATGTATCCACAGGGTCTGAGGGTGACCGATACCAACCAAAAAGGCTATCATTCTTTCTTATCTTGTTTTTTCTTCTCTTTATGAATCACAATCGTTCGTTTAACCACCCATGCATAGGTCAGTTCAACAGCAAAGAGAAATAATGATCCACCGTATCTTTTCTCCCTATCATTGATTTGAAGCGGGAGAGGAGAGGAAAGCAAAGCCCATTTCTCAAGCTAGTGTTTCACCGTGCAATTTTTCTCGCAATTGCGATTGAGGAAAGTGCAAGGAGTTTTTATCGGGGTGTTACACGCTGCAATGATTTCTGCAACTTGCAATGATTCAAGCTGCGAAACTGTCATGGAGACTGGGGGTGGACAAACTTTATTAACTGCGCATGCCTGAAATTCAGGATTGAAATGCAAGTTGCAGAAACAAGTGTTACAATATGCAATGACCCTAAAAATACTTGCAATCGCTGCAGAAAGTCGAACTGAGTTCTCGTTCTGGCAATCGTTCTGGCAATCGTTGAGAGAGCAAAAAACTGCATTGCAAGTTGCAGAGATGACATGTTACTGTTGCATGTTATTGCGTTGCGACACAAGTTGCTAGAAAATTGCACCGCATAACACTAGCTTAATCTGTTGGAGAGCAGGCGTTTCTTTGTTGTATTTGCAGAGCAATCTTAAATAGTAAAGAGCAAGTTTTAAACCTCCTACTCTATAAAAATGAACAAGGATCAGGCACTCACTGTTTGAGATAAACTATTTGCAAATTTATTCATAAAAAGATACACAGCACATTCCAAACCTTCAGATTTCATATCGAATAAGCTTTACCTACATATCTTGCAAACCTGTAATGAAAGCTCTGTCTCAATATCGTCATTATTTGGCAATTATTATTGTTAGCGACACTGCGGGGGGTTGAACCATAGTTCCAAGTTGTTGGTCCACTGTGGTGAACAACGTGACTATTATTCTACAAAATCGAGTCTTTCAGGTCTTTGGCCTTATTAACAGTCTGTAGAAAGTTATGGATTGCGAACATAATTGAGTTTCTCATGTCTTTGATATTTTTTCCGTACAGATTGGCCACTTCTCAGGGTAGCAATGGGAGTAATTGGAAAGCTTTGTGTTGCAATTTCATTTGATTCACTATACACATGGTCGGTTGAGTTGTACCCAACTGTTGTCAGGTAAATGAATTTTTTTTGTATAACGGTATGAATGAACAGCAAAGCTTGGACAACGATTTCGAGCACCAGTTTCTATAATTTTCTCTGGGAAGGAGCCAACGTCCATGCGTCTTCCTAAAAGAACCTTTAGCTGCTAACTTCCGTTCATCGTCCCTTCTTGTAAAATTTCAGAAATTGCCGAAATAGTTTAGGTCAAACGTGGAATTTTAAAGGTTGTCATTTTGAAAGAATTGTTCAGCAGTTTCACTTAGGCTTACCGAGTGCGTCTCAGTTTTCAGTTTGCCAATTGTCATTGCTAAGGCCTATCTGCAAGTGTATCCCTGTCCAAATCCGAATCCTCTACTCCTTTCAGCTCATAAAAATTGTGTCAAAGGGATTCTTTTGTTCCAATAGTTATCAAACATGAAAAATGGAGCCTTTTTTCGCGCCGCCAAAGTTCTCAAAAAAAAAATAGCTGACCAAAATCTGTGATGGCCCGAAATTTAGTCACATTGAAATTCTTTATTGAAACACTGTTGTGTCCACTGAAACACTCTAAAAGACGAAAAACTGAAGATGAAAAATCAATAAACTAAACCCAATATTATTGAAGCTTGTTATGTAGCTATTTTATTTTAAAATAAAGAATTCAGAGAACTGTATCTAAAGTCCTATCGCCCTATTCCGATCACCGGGTGTTTGGAAGGCTTTCGTGTTTGTTTGTGTGTTTGTTTGTTTGAAATTCCCTGAAATGTTTGTTTGAAATGGGAATGGGCCTACTAAGTAACAAAAGCGCGCGAAAATAGTTTTGCTGACGCCATGCTTTGCGAATTTACAAGTTTGCGTTTCAAGTCTCTGTCAAGTTTATTCAAGGACATGTTTTTTTGAGTGGCAGAAAATCCGCCATTTTGAAAGTAAAGTAATTCTAAAAATGAGCACTGGAGGAGCAAAACGTGATGAATTTTCATGAAACTTTACTCAAATGTGTATTTTGACATATTGAACCCTATAAAACTAGGCAGGAATATGATTTTAGAGTACTTTGTGAGATATGAATAATTTTAGGAATTTGCTCACAACTTGCTCTTGCTCGAATGGGGTGTGACCTACTTCAATACTTTGCATAGTACCTTGGTTAACTCTGAAAACCTCCAGGAGCAGTTTTCAACAAGAAATGAGCAGTCTGTGAGCATCTTAGTGACCAAGAATGAAAGAGAATATTCTGGGATAAATTATAAAAGTATTACCAACTGTGCCGTGCCTGTTAGCACTCGCAAGAGCGTTGTCCGTTGTTTTCTAGCTCAAGCGACCAACAAAGGAGCAGCTCGAGAGCAAATGGTTCCTACATCATAGAAACCTACCAACGTCCACAAAATACTTTCGAAAGCCTGTTAACTGTCGAAAAAAATATTTTTGATGCTGTAGAAATCGATGAAAACCACCAGCAGGAAACCCCCAAGAGTAGTTAAAGAGCTTCAAAGTCATGCCTTACCTACCTATAGTATATTTACTATAATGCCGGGTTCAGCATTTGCCGGTCCTTAGCAATATCCTGCATAAGCAATATTGGATATTCATAAACCATCTGCTTCTTGGTGGCTCATATAATTTCATGAACTTATTTCTATCAACAGAGGTAACAGCACTGATAATGCTTATTGACAATTAAATTCAAAATTGAGCTAACACTGATCAGGCATTCCCTGTGTTTTGAGCAAAGTGGGAATATCCTTTTGATCATGAGAACCATTTGCTCTGAAACTGCTTATTGAATTAAAATACTTTCAAAATCTATTCTTTAGATCAATCTCCACTGTAACTAGCTTAGTAAAACACTCTTGTCATGGAAATATTCATTAAGTTTAGTCATTTAAGAATTTCTTCTTTGTCTTAAATGCGTAAAAAATCCTTGTGATGATCGAAGGAATATTTGCTCCTAAAGTACTCTTGCGCCTTTTGAAATGAGATACTGAGATTCTCTGAAGTTCAAAGATAGTCCTAGCACTATTTTACTGTTGGTAATGTCAGTGAGTACGTTAAAATTGAGCCGGGAAGAGGTCTGTTAATTTTGCCTTTTAAGGACTATTGTGCTCACCTAGTGATCTTTTTTTAACATCTCACAAAATAGTATCACCAACAATAGAGTCTTCAGTCAACCTCCAATGCCTCACAGACAACAAACCAAGTTAAAACTCAGTTATTGCTTAAAGAATTTTAGCTCAATCCTTCCAAGGATTAAAGTGCAAATGAATCGAAATTTTTTTTCATACATTTCGAGCAAATCGATATCGTAGATTTCATTTTTCTTGGTTTCAGTTTCATATTCCTCGTAGTTTTCTTGAAAACGAGCATCGAAAAGCGAATTTTCTTTCAAATCATGGCGGCGATTGAGCGCGGTCAGGACGCTTGGTACCAGACCTCTGTGACGTCAGGTGGTTTACACAGATGAACGAAGGAAGCAAGTGACGTACAGACTGCGTACTGAACCCTTGCAATTCGAAGAAGCTCCGACGAAAGAAACTGGATTGTGAAACATTCTGACGCACATGAGTGAATCATGAATGAATCATGAAAGATCGCAATTTCCATCCATCAGATATTTCATTTATTTGCCGCTCTAAATAACGTGTCGAAAGCAATTTTCTTCTCAAAGGGGATTAAACAAGGTTCGTTATTTTCGTTGTTGTGTTTATCACAAGTTATGCAAGCCAATATGGCTTTGCAATGACATGTTAATCCATTAATTAATCATTGTGAAATACTGTAATTTACAGTGTAAACGCAAACATAACATCGTCTGCAAAATGAGAGAATTTTGGGACGTTTAATATAGAGGGGAAGCCAAAGGCGGTGCTTGTTTAGACACTGTGTTTGCAAGTGAATTTAGGCCCAGGCCAAGGTAAACAAATGTAACAGCATACAACAGGGAAGAACAACGCGATACGGTTCTAGTCGCAGTACTGTGTTAGAATTCCTTGTTCCAATTACAACGCCTGGTGTGTCGATGCACATGCACGGCAGTTTGCAGACTGGCAGACTGGACACAATTCGTACGAAGGCACAAAACAACTTTTGATCTAGCCAGCCACAGCAGCGGGCTCGAGCGGGCCTTACTTACGCGGTAAGCATGTTGATGCAGTGTCCTACTCGAGAGCCAGAGCTTTGGTGTCAGAAATGGTTGATTTCGATACCCAAAAACAAAACGTTTCCTTCGTGAAGAAGTGCCTAGGATAGTTGGTCTTCCAAGAGATCCAGTAGAAAAACTACAGAGGAATATAAACGTATGGCATTTGCCAAAATTGATCATTCGAATCTTGTTCCCACTTGGCAACGTAACAAAAAAATTAACAACAATCTTTGTAGTAAAGTCTAGAGTGCCTATTTTCAACTATTTACATTGCATACAAAGTACTGTCTACCAGTCTTGTGGTCTTTCTGCAGAATCTTTACAACCTGTAGCCTGAGCAGAGGAAAATGTGCTTCCAATCTGGTTGTAGAGGCAGGCAGTAAGTGGGCTCGAGTTACCCCAACCTAGGTAGCCAAATCTACACTGTATAAGCCACTGTAAGCAACAGCACGAATGTACCTACAAGAGCAGAACAAATACAATTTAAGATACAGTAAGCAATAAACTCATTTTTTATAAGAAACTGCTTATTAAGAAACTCAAGACTCAATTTTTTGAAAGTTAAGAAACCATGCTACGGATCGAAAAACCTAAGAAACTTTTCTACTTTGCAGCTTTAATTTTCCCTCGAATATTCCTAGATCACTAAAAAATGTTGACACTGTATAGTAATAGAAAATGTTTTGACATTGTTTTGAGTATCAATTATGTTATTATTTGTTTTGAGATCTTCCTAAGTAATTTGGTAATTTGGGAGCCCTTCCAACAAAAATAAATGAACTCTACACTTAGGGCATTAACAATGCAAGAAACACAAGAAGTGGTAGCAAAAGTGTCCTAAAATTTAAAAAAACTACCTACCCTGGACCCAAACACTCCCCGGGCCTAAGTTTCTTATAAAAATTGAATGTAGACAGGCAGTTTCCACAATCACTTTGAATATCATATTGTGACTGTGGTGTCGACAAAAAAGAATGACCAGCAGTTTGTGATATGTTTTATTAGTTGCCTTTTTGAAGTATCTTTTTCAATTTGATCCATGATAGAAAAATTATATGATTAATAGTGCTCCATTGGGAGGGATAAAATATGATTACTAGTGCTCCATTGGGAGGGATAAAATAGATATAAATGAATTCCTAATTCATCAGGGAGTGATGGATTATTGTTTTTAATATATTGTGAAAAAATACTTGCTCCTCTGGAGGTACACCTGGACGAGGATGGTCCACGGTACGACTTTCCGTTTCTTCACTTTTGAGCAGCGGGCCTACTTGCATCCCTTCAAATGTTAGCAAATGTTACCTTGTCATATACACACCGTTACGAACTTCTCTACAACAACGGCATTCCCTTGTAGAAGCCAATAACCCAGTGCTGCATTTGCCACACTGGCACGTAGCAGGTAAGAAACAGAAGCTATCATAATTCCCGTCTTGCTAGGTAGGTCTATCTTCACACAGCCCACCCAATACCAACAGTGGCCTACACTACTACACTATTCAGGGCGGAAATCGAGGACTGCTGATTTGAAACTCTCAAAATGAATGTTAAACGATCGAGGTAAATAGATAAGAAAATGATTGAAACTCACCACTGGTCAACTGCAACGTCTCCGTTGTATTTGTCTCGAAACTGAGAAGGTCGTACGTCTTCAGGTTCGACCTTCAGGTTCGTCTTCAGGTACTCTTCAGGTTCGACCCTCTCACCGCCATCATTTTTCATGAGACTCCTCGACTCCTCGGAAGAAGTCGCTAATAGTTCGTGCTGATAGGGCAAAATATTGCCCACCATATGCTCCAATTAACTCTTCTACCGCACTGCATGATGACTGTGCTGTGTTAGAGGTATCTTCGCTGCTATCAGACATTTTGTTCGGGCTATTCGCTTACTTCGTGCTTCCATTTTGGTGAACTGCGTACTGATCTTGCTTCGAATGAATCTGTTTGTTTACAATTTGTAAACCACCTGACGTCACGAAATTGCTCTCCCACGCCTTTCGCCCCAGACCCCGCGCCGCTTCTCGACGACTTTTGTACCCCCACAATGGGTGTTTCTTCAAATAATTTTAATTTTTCAATTGCATTTTCGAAATCTTTGTATTTCTTTACGTCAGATCAGTGCGAAAATAATTTCGATTCATTTACACTTTAACTAACTTTGACCGTTGATAACTCAAGAACAAAACGTCATAGAATTATGGAGCGAAAGGTACCTAAAAATTCAACTTTTTCTCATTTGAACAGTAACCTCACTGACACTTGAAAAAGGATATGTGATTTCACATATCAAATTCATTTTAGATAGTCAAAAATGGCAATTTTCTGCCACTAAAAAAAACATGTCCAAAAAGAAGTTTAACAAGCCCTACCTGCGATAGAATTGTAGTTATCCGCCATTTTCTCCGTTCGTGTTCCTTGCAGCAATTATATTTCTTTCGTTTCACTGCTACAGTTGACGAGAACTGCAGTCAAAACATTTCAACCTCCAGTCGAGATGTCCGACCTTTATTTTTCACAAATATTTTTCTAAGAATGCACCCCTGCTTCCGAGCCGCAACTAAGTTTCTAATTGCAGTGAGCTTGGCTAAGAATCACCCTTTTCCGATCACGAGGTTTTGTTTAGAACCCGTTGAATGGTTCTGTATAGTATGCAGGTAAGCTCAATCTCATCCCACAAAGACGCGGGATGAAAAGAGGGAAAATGAAACGACGGTCTGAGAACGTTGTGATGGAAGGCCTCGCAAACAGCCAGGAATCGAATACTTCAAGAGGAAAGGGGTCAAAACATGTATGGATGTTTTAAGAGGGAACTCGGTTCCTAAACATCTGAGATTCGTACGTGATCGGAAAAGGGCAATTGAAAGAAGATCTCGCGATTTTACTGCTCTGTCTTTCGACAGCGGTTTCACGCTTTGAGGTAGATGAAAGTGTTAATACACTGTGTGGTGCAAATCTTTTCGACCATGAAATTAGGAATATATCGACGGGAATAAAGTTTCTGTAAAGCGTCCCTATAAAGAGCAACTCGATGTAACTTTTGCAGTGATCGGAAAAGGCCGATACCACTCTACTGTTTACAGTAGAAAGCTATCGTTTGCCCAAGGTCTGATTTTGGTTGCTGATTTATAGAGAAGTTTGCGAAAAATATGCTAGTGTTACTAGCCGATTCAAGATTCATTGCAAAAGTTTTGATCACAAGTTGAGAATGTCATTTGTTTTTCTCGCTTTAAAATCTAACCATTATGAGTTAAAAACTCAGTGAGCGACCGGTGGCGAAGAAGGTTTCAAAATCTCAAAAAATTTCAAATACTATGTTCGGAGAAATTGGATTACAGATAGTTTGTTGTTTGTTCTATTTTGTCTGCTCCACAGGTTGATCAACCGAATGGATATGTTTAGGAATACCTGGTACGTGGTCCTGCTTTGCAAAAATTGCCTACTTCTAGATACTGAGTATTGTCAAGTTATAGATATTGTCACGTTATCTTGCAGGGGAGAAGGCATGGGATATCTGCAAGTCATGAGTCGCATTGGAGCAGCTTTGGCACCTTGGGTAACGAAGGCGCTAATTTCAGTTAAAGTTTGGCTACCATTCTTGATACTGGGAACGTCATCATTACTAGCCGCCATTTTGCTCTTTTGGTTGCCAGAAACACGTGATAAAGGTACAGCAGAGACCCTCGAGAAAGAAGACAAAGCTGCCGCAAATTTAAGTGATGGAGGTGATCTCCTGCAAGATCAAGTTGGCGATGAAGAAAAGGTTTGACGGCACCTAACTTGGAAATGGTTGGTGTCGTCAAATAGGCAACGAACATCCAAGACAGTTTACCTTTTTCGTTAGTGTACAGAAATTTCTCAAATTACAATGTTTAAGCTTTCATCTAATGTCATTAAGTAAATCATATTTTTATGCAAAAACTTAATAACAAGGTTCTGCCAGATTCTACATAGAGGTTACGTTGTATGACATTGTTTTACGGCGGAACTTGTGACGAGCTTAACAGGATTTCTTCCTTTCTGTTCTTGCGTTATCTGCATAGTTTCAGCACGATGCTAAACACCTATGAAAATTCAATAATTCTTCTAGCCAATTGAAATGTTTTGAAACCCTCATCTCATCCAGAATTCAATTTACATATCGGCCTTTTTCAACATACTGATAATTGTAGATCAACACTGGGACTAGTCTTTCTCTGAATTGAGATTTGTAGCATCAACTGCAAAATATTGCTTGCACTTCAATCGATGAAGATGAAATTCGAAATTTTTGAAAAAAACTACAGTAAAAACCCGCATAAAACAAACTGCGGATTAAGAACCTCCAGGCTGATAATTAAGGGAACTCTGCTTTCCACTCTAACGAGCACGGAAAGCCGGTTTTCAGAAATCCTCCCCTTCAGAATTTACTAATTACTCCAGAACCAATCGGTCTATCGAAATTCTATTACCCATATTCTGAGTGGGGTTGGGAGCGCTCGCCAGAATATAGACAACAGAATATAGGCAACAGCCAGAGAGAGACAACGATGCTCACCTCTCCTTTGTAAGCAACCAAATACAATAACTGATGCCACCACAGTGTAGAAGACACTTAGAGCTTTCATTTGAGCCCTACTATATTACTTTATCTTCACCACAAGCTGATTTACAAAAAAACTTACATTCGGCGATTTTACAAATAGGCCTAAACGATCAACGCTCCTTCGCTATCCCCAGAATATCGGCAAAAGTGACTTCTTCGGAGATAGCCGCTCCTCCGTGGTTCCCAGAAAATAGACAACGTCATTGAGAAACTGCTGCCCCGCAGCGACGCCAGAAAATCGGCAAAATCTTAAAAGATCGCCAGAAAATGGGCAAATTCTTAAAAGATCGCCAGAAAATGGGCAAATTCTTTAGAGATAGCCAGAAAATCGGCAAATTCCTAAGAGATCACCACTCCTCCGTAGTTCCCAGAAAAAAGACAACGTCTTTGAGAAACTGCTGCCCCGCAGCGACGCCAGAAAATCGGCAAATATATTTTTATTTTATATTTATATATATATTTTTATATTTAATTCTTTTAAGGAGGGTTGCCCTTCAGCAGAAGCTGGTTTTCAAGGGGCCCTCCGATAAAAACGTTAATTACAATCTAAACAAAAGTAAATTAAAAAGTTATTAATCAAATTAAACTATAAAACCCTATTTACAATATTCGAAACAAATGTACAATGATATTAACGAAAATTTAAAATCAAAAGAAAGAAACCCCGTTTTAAATAGTTTTCTTAAAACTATACAGAGAGGATGCCTGCTTTGACTCGGCTGAGAGGCTGTTCCACAGTTTTGCACCTCTATACGAAAAACATCTCTGGCCATTTGCTGACCTTTTCATTGGCAACCTCAAGTCGGTCCCCGTATTACGAAGGCTATATGATGAGCATTGTGAATTGCGGGTGAAAAGGTCACAGAGGTATTGTGGAGCCAGCTCATACAGGGACTTGAAGACCATTGTCTTAGATTCACCAGTAATCAGTTCGCCAACGGTCTTCCATCCCAGCCCTTCAACAAGAGGTCTGCTTGGGGCGTCAAAGTTGCTATTTGTAATGATCCTAGCAGCACGGTTTTGAAGTTTTTGCAACTGACTAATTTCAGTCAAACCGGCGCAGCCCCAAACAGAACAACAGTATCGAAAGTGCGGCTCAANATATTTAATTCTTTTAAGGAGGGTTGCCCTTCAGCAGAAGCTGGTTTTCAAGGGGCCCTCCGATAAAAACGTTAATTACAATCTAAACAAAAGTAAATTAAAAAGTTATTAATCAAATTAAACTATAAAACCCTATTTACAATATTCGAAACAAATGTACAATGATATTAACGAAAATTTAAAATCAAAAGAAAGAAACCCCGTTTTAAATAGTTTTCTTAAAACTATACAGAGAGGATGCCTGCTTTGACTCGGCTGAGAGGCTGTTCCACAGTTTTGCACCTCTATACGAAAAACATCTCTGGCCATTTGCTGACCTTTTCATTGGCAACCTCAAGTCGGTCCCCGTATTACGAAGGCTATATGATGAGCATTGTGAATTGCGGGTGAAAAGGTCACAGAGGTATTGTGGAGCCAGCTCATACAGGGACTTGAAGACCATTGTCTTAGATTCACCAGTAATCAGTTCGCCAACGGTCTTCCATCCCAGCCCTTCAACAAGAGGTCTGCTTGGGGCGTCAAAGTTGCTATTTGTAATGATCCTAGCAGCACGGTTTTGAAGTTTTTGCAACTGACTAATTTCAGTCAAACCGGCGCAGCCCCAAACAGAACAACAGTATCGAAAGTGCGGCTCAACAATGCCCCTGTAGAGCGTTTGCAAAGTTTCTTTCGGTACAAAAGCCTTGGCATGTTTCAAAAAACCAACTGCCCTGGAGACCTTGGCAGAAACTGCAAATTCTTAAAAGATCGCCAGAAAATGGGCAAATTCTTTAGAGATAGCCAGAAAATCGGCAAATTCCTCACAGATCACCGCTCCTCCGTAGATCCCAGAAAATAGACAACGTCTTTGAGAAACTGCTGCCCCGCAGCGACGCCAGAAAATCGGCAAATTCTTAAAAGATCGCCAGAAAATGGGCAAATTCTTTAGAGATAGCCAGAAAATTCTCCTTCTTCTTTCGTGGTTGAAGGCATATATAGACAAACAACAGAGAATATTCCATCTTCAGATCATGTTGGCAACCTATCTCCTCATACTTCTATCACATCCAACGATGAAATTTACTCTTATGTAACATCGCATGGCATTGATTAGGGATCTTTGCCATATCCTTCCCAACCACATGATCAAGTCCAAGGAATATCGACGACGACGACGACAAGCGTTTCGGGTGGTCTTGGGGGTGGTGATGTTGATACAGATGCAATTCCAAGAAACAAGGACGGGATTCCACTTGCTAACCCTTGGATTGCTAATTTGTTACTTACTTATTATGAAAAAGCAGTTATTGAATGTGGTGGAGCACTTACCATTCCCATCCTGGATGCGTCAATGAAAATAATAAAAAATGAATACAACACCTTTGGTGGTTTAGTAGATATGAAAGAAGCAGAAAGCTATCATGGTAGGAATGAATATTTTATTCAAATAATCCCTCTCAAACGTAAATCGGGCCCGCCAATACATTGGGGTATTTTGTCATTGTATGTGCTTTCGTCTGCAGGACATGTTTCCTTGTATGACGGTGTTCTTAGACACCACATTGAAGCTAGCGAGGTGCGGTACCATAATTCTCTAACAGATTACAGTAGTAGATTTCTAAACAAAAAAATTAAAGAGCTTTCCATTGATATAGCAGACGTTGCCTCTGCACTGAAAAACTCGTATAGTGGTGTTGCATCCATCTTTTATGCACTCTGTCTAGCTCGAGGTATCGACCCACAAACGGTCATATTTAGGTATAGATCCCTTCAAATCAAGTTGATTTCATGCCTTCAAAATCAGAGTTTTACAGAAGTAAGGTTTGATGGCTCTCCTAGGATACACAACGACACACGATTTATTTTAAACGTCGAGTTATTCTGTCACTGTTGTATGCCTGATTTAGGAACAAAAATGGTCTTGTGTAGTCATTGTGATAAATGGTTTCATCAAGAATGTGAGTCCGGTGACTTTGACGATATTACTTGGAAGTGCCAGCACTGTATTCTTTCAAACACGCATGAAATACTTGAGCAAGAACACGCAAGTAATTCTGAATTACCTTCAAATACTGGAGGTTTAAAGCGACCCATCGAGAAAGTATATGAAGTTAATACTTCATGTAAAATGAAAGCAACTCCTACCATTACTCAACGAAGAAGAAGGGCAATAAGGAACGACCTTCTGGAACACTAAAAAAGACGCGGGGAAAGAAACTTCCAAAAAATAATATTTTCAAAGAAATGCTGCATGACATTACTCCCCCGAAAGTCAGTGTGGAGGACAGTGATAGCAGCACTTAGCTTGTCTCCTACCATGTCACAACTACTCTCTCCATCTCTGTGTGTGTTTGAAGGCTCTTCGTGCGGTACTGTGACCCCCCCTTGTGACCCTCCTTATCAGAGTACACCAACTTTTTCGTTTGTGAGACACTCTGACAGCTTGCCAGTACTAACCACTTCTCGTACAAGACCTTATGATCTTGATCTGAGATATTCATGATCGTTTCCACCTTTTTTCGGTATGCCTAGCGACTGCATGTCTTTCTTACTTTCTTTCCTGCTACTACCGTTGTCGACGCGGGATATGTCATGCGGGCAAAATAATACCGGGTATCTCAAAAAGGCATAATCATTTGAAGAGTTCCTGCGGAGGCGCCTTGATTTTACATTTTTTTATTTCAGCTTTAAGATATAGATGAGATCTTAACTTGCATTTTGCATCCTCGTATGTCCAGATCGGCTGTGTGTTTCGCGGAATAATGCACTTAAACAGGCAAAATTTCTGAGGCACAGACAGATGGTTATTGAATTATGCTGCCACTACATATGTGTAATTTGAAAGTGTTTTGACTCAGATCAACCAATAAAGGTTTTATTCTGTAAATTTTCTTGATCAATTAACCTATTATATTAATTAGAATACAAATGTTAAGAAAAGATGCAGTTACACTTTAACAGTTCACAGCGTAACTTCATAGGACTGAAGAAACGTTCTCAAGTAGTGTCTTCTACTACTAAAGGAACTTTTTTTCACCAGTTTCAATTGTGATTATTCAGTCATAAAAACGAACGATTTAGGCTCTTGAATTAGAGAGAAATAAATTTCACTTTAATACCTCCAAACTTCCAAAATATAATCTATTGTTGAGCTGCCCCCAAAACATTTTCACAATTATGTATAGATGGTGGTAGCATAATTCAACAACCATCTGTCTTAGGCTGCCTCAGAAATTCTGCCTGTTTAAATGAATTACTCCGCGAATACTCCTGTGCAGGAACTTCTCAAACGCTTATACCTTTTTCGGGATACCCTGTAGATGGAACTTTCATGTAAACTTGTGTTGGCTTCCGNATGAAAACGATAGATCAAATTGCCCAATTAGATTTGAACTTCCTTGTTGAAGCGCCTTCCATGGGGTTTGAAATGATGCAGATGGAAGATGGAAGAAGGGATCGCAGACTGTCGCCGATCCTCTTACGATTTAATGGAAACCAGTTTTTATGATCGCAGATGGAAGATGGAAGAAGGGATCGCAGACGATCGCAGACTGTCGCCGATCCCCTTACGATCGCTCTACGATTTAATGGAAACCAGCCTTAAACTACGACTCATAATAAAACAGCATAATTTTTAAAGAATTTTTATTCTGCCTCGTTTAGATGTGGGCTTAGGCAGAAAAACACCGATTTGCAAACTTTGCAAAAGTCGGTTAATGCTTGGCAAAAGCAACAAAACGTATAGTACCTACGTATAAAGTTTGTCCTTTTCACCGAGTGTTGTCATGGTATTCTTCTCCGTATGACTTTGTTCCGTCACGCCAAGCTCCTCGAAACTCTGCTTTGAGCTTCGAGTCACCGTTGGTCAACATCAATCAATCGAATTTGCACAAATTCCAATGGCGTTATATACGAGCCGCGTTTTGAAGGGGGCTGAAAATTCATTACCGTCAACTCAGAAAAATACTGTAATAGTAGGCTTGGGACTCATGACCTAATGGCTGAATTCTTGACCGGGATTCGATATGGTCTAAATTCCCTAATTTTGGCCATTTCCTCTGAAAACCGACTAAACTAATCCAGAGGGCATTAGATGAGTTCCTCCCACCGCAGGCTCCCATAAAGGAACAATAGAATCTATCGTTTTCATTGTTTTGTTTTCTTTTTAAGAATTTATTTCCCGACGCTGATCTGAGGTGTTGGGCCTAGAAATCGCCAACCGCCCAACCTAAAACTCCTCAAAAATCGTGTTTCCTGACGAGTAGAATAATAGATAGGCTACTGGTAAGAAGATTAATGATAATTGTTGGCATACAGTAAAACCCCGCGAATAAGACTTTCTTACCTGCAGCAAAATTTTCTTCCTTTGGCTCCCGCAACAAAAAAAGATGCTACCAACGGCCTAACCGGGCCACGATTTCTGACAGTAGGTCATGAGTTTCAGTTGGAGCAAGAACAATTCAATTAAAAGTGCAAAAAATGCAATAACTGTAATAGTACGAGTCCCAGTATGAGCGGTCTCGGTTTAATGTAAGGGTCGTTTTGATGAGCGATTACTGGGACTCATCATAAACAGTCTACCCTAAAGGCCGGTTTCCAGTCAGTGGAACTTTCCGAGCGGGTGGAAATTCTTTTGTTTACGACAGAAAATGTCGCTTTGCAATTGAATAGAAAGTTAAGGTTGAATGACTTTTGATTGTGTAAAATTGCACCCGCTCGGAAAATTCCACTGACTGGAAACCGGCCTTTAGGGTAGACCAATCAGCCTTAAAGGAAGAATTTTGATTGAAATCTGTCAAGCGGGACGAAAAAATACTGTCCCCTTAACGATCTGTAAACCGTTTGATGAATATGACTGGTGGCCAATTATTATTATTTATTATTATCAATTTCTTTTCCCTTGGATTACAATATACCGGGTGTCCCAGAAAAAAGGTAACAGATTTCATCAGGGGTAGCGATAAGAATGTAGCTTAAATGCTTAAATCAATCAGAAATAATTGAGCGCGACGGAGGAGCAAGCAGTGGCGGAGCCAAGGGGGGAATGGGGAGGACAAGTCCCCCAAACTTTTCTCCGAGGTCAGTCTTCCAATTCGTCTTAATCCGTTGAGAAAATAGCTAAGGAGGGGTTAGGTAGTTATCTCTAGAGTTTGATAGACAAATAAGGGTGTTTCCTGAGGTTAAAAAGGGCGTTTCCTGAGTATAGAAAGGGCGTGGCACCGAAAATTTTCCTGGGGCTACGCCCCCAGACCCCATCTTCGTTCGTCCCCTCCACTTTTTTGCGGCTGGCGCCACCACTGGGAGCAAGCTTACTATAGTGAACCACGAACTTTTCCACTTTTCCCTGATGTCCACGCATATGTCTATTGTTTTCCTTTGTTACTATTCATTGTCTTTAACCGCTGGTTGGTTTAAATTCAATGATTCGCAGGCCACATTTCCTTTGTCATTGAAGTTTATCGTGCTCGTGTTTGTCTTCTTGTCAATAATGATATTGGCTTGTCTAGCTCTGTGTTTGTTTAATTTGTTTACACTGAAGTTGTTGGGACAACAAAAGTGAGTCCATCACACAGACCATAACTCCCTCTGGTTATGGTCTGTGACGCAGTCTAGGTTAGCAATGTGTCTTCAAAGTTGTTTGTTGTTCAATTTCAATCAAAGTCTGCAAAAACAGCAGCGTAAGTAAAGTAAAGTTTGTTTACAAAAGTATCACAAGAATCTGAAAAATTCCACAATCACGTTTCTATTTTGAAACATTATTTCGATTTTAATCTGTCATCCCTAAAGGATTTCTGGTCAACTTCCATTTCTGCATACAGGATTTCTGGCACACATCGTGGAGCACATCTCTACTAAAATTTACAAACAGGATGCGCGCACTCATTAACGATTCATTACTTCTAGTTTTTAACCCTAATTTAACGGGGGGGGGGTGTTTTCCACCCCCCCTGTCGGTTTTTTGCAGAGCATTTATTAACGGCATTAGCTATGACTCTCTAACTTTCTGACAACTACTAATTATCTATTAGCTACATTTTGACAATAAAATTTTTGAACAATGAGAGTCACGTGACAGATGACAATACCATATTTGGTAAATGGTATTGACAAAATCTGTTTTTTATATTTTTACAACCAGAATTAGTTTTAAATGTTGATTATTATACCTTAAAAGAATCAGCAAACAAAGACCTTTCATTTTTTATGAAGAACAATGGAATTTGCTGACATCAGCATTTTTAAATGCTGACGTAACATGTGCGGCCATTTTGGGTAAATTTTGCAAAATTTGAAACTTTTTCCAGCGGAAGTTGTAGAAAATGCATAGATTTGCGTTTTACAATACATTTAAAGTATTTTTAGCAAGTTTTGTATCAATTTTTGGTCATAAAACCCACTTCGTTGTTGTGACGTCATGAATATTTGTCATTTTCTTTAAAAATAAAAGTCTAAAAACACCTTTAGGTATTATTTTTGAATTAAGAATGAATAATACAGCAAATAAGATGAAAAATAGCGAATTATATGATATTTTTTCCGTTTTTAGAACGAATTAGCTGGATAAACATAAATTTTGACATTTTTCAACATTATGACGTCATAGTGCGTCATCTAATGAGATGGCCACACCCAAATCTGCCAATCTGTAAAGAATGGTTAGTACTACGCCCTTGCCAGGTTTGAATGATTATAATGGTTAGTACTACACCCTCCGGCTATATTAGTTCAAAAAAGCCCGGTTAAATTAGGGTTAAACTAATCCTCAATAGTTAAACTTGAAGATAGATACATTGTTTGTTGATATTGGTGCTTTGAGAGTTGGAATATTAATCTTGAAACTTCAAACTTGCCTTCACCTCCAAACCAGAGCTTTTGGGTTTTGGTCTAAGCTCATCGTAAAACGCTGTGCTGTGGAATCCTCTGAATCATAGCGAAGTACGAGCAAGAAACCGTGTGCTTAGGACAACAGTTGAATACAAAGCCGAAATTAAACTTGACAATCGCAATCGGATCACGAAAAAAGAGACATCTTTCTTCAATCTACCAAAATTTCAAATTGCATCTGTCTGATAAAAGTTATTCACCAGCGAAATAATTCCCTTGGGTGCGAATACATCAATTATATCTTGAAATCTTCATTGCTTGGATGAAATGCAAATTGTAGCATTCTCTCGGAAATATTACGAAAAAAGCAATCGTATATACCCAAGGGAACGAATGTCCAATGATAAGATCCTTACAAATGCTGGCTCGTGCTTGGATTGTTGTATTTTTGGACGTGATTTTTGACTGAAAAGAGATATTCCTTGGTGACTATATTCATTGATTTGTACGTCAATTTCCAGATTTGAAATTTCTATTCAAATGTGTGCCTAAGCACGGGCGGGGTACTTCTTCAGAACTACTACAGCTACGGTATCTATGTCTATAGTTAAGGAGAGTCCCCTAAACAGCGCGTTTGCAGCTTAGGTCAAAAATCAAAAGCTCTGGTTTGGAGGTGAAGGCAAATTTGAATCTTCAAGATTTTTGATTTTTGAAGATTCAAGATTTTGAATTTTCAAGACTTCAACTCCCAAAGCACCAATATCAACAAACAACGTATCTATCTTCAAGTTAACTATTGAAGATTAATTTAAAAATTATTTCTGATTGATTCAGGCTAAATTCTTATCGCCACCCCTGATAAAATCTGTTACGTTTTTTCTGGGACACCCAGTATGATAGCTAAAATTAGTTAGCTAATTAATTCCAACGTTAACAATAGATATACAAATATTACATAAAAAAGGTGGATAAAATATTTACCAGTCAACAAACGTATACAATATAAAAACAGATATCTAAAAACATTTATTATAAATAGCCCAAGTTCTGAATAAAAATGCGTCACAACTTGCATGGACAGTTTTCTCCGTACCAATCTTTTAACTTTGCTTTAAACTGAGAAAGGGATTCTGAATTTCGTATTGGTTATGGTAGCATTTGCCACAGTTGCGGACCCTTAAATCGGACGCTTTCTGTCCATTGCTGACAGATCTCACCCTTGGTGAATAAATTCGTTATTGTTACGCAAATTGTAATGAATTTCATTTTCACAGAAGATTCCTGCATGAATGAAGGGCTCAGGTCATTTCTAGTTTTGTACATCTCAATCATAAGTATTTGCAAGTTCTTTGTATGGATAATAACAGCATGGTCCTGCTCTAATAGCTCACTAAAAGTAGATTCGGCATCCTTATATGTAATTCTCAAAGCCCGTTCCTGTATTTTGTTGATTTCTTGGTTAAGCTGCCTGCTGTGTACGAGACTCTAAAAAAAATGAGATCTACATATTTTATCTCATATTTTTGAATGTCGTACCCAGAGTACCTGCTGTGAAACATCCAGATTAAAGGGCAGTATTGAAACTGACTGGTAATAAATCCCCTAGCCTGTGGACAGGTCAGTAAAAATGAGGCTATAAATGCCCTCATCAAGTTTCTTAGTTTGTTTTTATCCATATACGGGGATATGCGGAAAAGTGTATAAAGTTTATTGCTAGCCTTCTGGCACAATTTCGAAACATGATGGTCGAAGAAACGTTTGCTTTCAATGTGAACTCCGGGTAACTTCTCTTCAGAGCTGTCAACGACATCAGCATTTCCAATCCTAACAGTACATCTCTGCCCAAGAACCAAAAGATGCCATTCATCTGCATTCAATTTCATAAAGTTGTCGCCAATCCATTCTAGCGCTACTCTACAATCATTTTCGAGCCTATGAGTTATATTATCTAGGTTCTTATCGCAAGCATAGATCGTAGTATCATCTGAATAATTACAGATATCTGAGTTTTGAACAAAGAGTAAGAGATCATTAATGTAGATGTTAAATAACAGAGGCCTAAGAGACTGACCCCTGAGGAACACCGCGTGTTAGGCTTTTCCAAGAACTGAATGAACCATTTACCTTGACTCTCTGTTGTCTGTTTGTGATGTAATCGCTAATGAGTGTTAATGCTTCGTGAGAGAAACGATATGCATGCAATTTTGCAATCAAGAGATCATGTCTAATGCAATCAAATGCCTTGGAGAGGTCTATCAATACAGCCCCGGCCTTACAACCTTCATCGAGACTAATTTTGAATTTTCCTAGAAGTCTTACGAGAGCATGTTGGGCACTGTAACCTTGTCGGAAACCACAGAGAAGTGACGTCAAAAAAGGTGTAAGATGAACAACTATGTTTATCCCTTATTCTTTCAAACAGCTTTGAGCCCGTCGGCAGAACGCTAATTGGCCTAAAGTTAGTCCTGGAGTTGGTTGGTCCATTCTTAGGAAGAGATGTGACATCCGCGCACTTAAGCTCATCAGGAAAGGACGAATTCTCTATGCAATCATTGAAGATTTGCGTCAAAGGCTCTACACATAAATCAGAATTGGATTTAAGAATTTTAGGAGGGACATTTTTGTGCGTTGTAGCTTTTCTAGGATTTAGATTCCTAGCCTCTTTGTCAACACACCAATTCAATTTCCAGCCTCGTTTTGGAAATTACTCAAAATTCTTTCATGTGAAATTTTAGAACCCAGATTCGGTTTTAGCACCCAAACTTTAGTCTAGTTTCAGGTTTTCAAACTGCTAGCGCTTGTGATGCTCATTTTATGACGATGGAAAGTTGAACATTTTATAAGGGATTTGACCGGGAAAATCGCTCAGGGTGAAACTTTACACCCGGAGTCACTTTTCACGGTCAAATCCCTTATAGATTTTCAAGCTTTACATCGCCATAAAATCAAAATTAAGACCACTAGCAATATGCAAACTTGTAGTTTGACTAAACTTTGGGTGCTAAATCCGAATCCGGGCTCTAAAATATCGTATGAAAGAATTTTGAGTAATTTCCAAAACGAGGCTGGAAATTGAATTGGTGTACTGCATCAGGGGTAACGTTCTGTGGCAGTAACTTTCTGTGGCCAAGTGGCAATAACGTTTTTGTTCGACGATTCAAGTTTTATCTTAAATGAGGGGCTTAAAGGGCTTTTACAGAATATTGGTTCGTTTAGAAATTGCTGTTCATTCATAATTTGATACAGAGTGTCCCCACAAAAATTAATCGACAGATTTGCCAAATCTATCCATGAGTGCATGAAGTGTATCGAATCGCTTTATTTTTGTGTTACAAAACTAACCAATGTGATGTTTGAGGAGATTACTTGCGCTTGCAGAGAAAACATAGAACGAAGCAGTTTGCAGAAAGTTACACAAGATTTGCCGTCTTGGAACAAAATTAGGAAGTCAAATCGATGCTTGAATCATTGGAAAGTGAGTTTTAATCGGTGAGTTTTAATCGGTGCGAAGTTTAGGCTCAGATGACATTTCTGCCAGAAATCACTGAAAATCATCTAATCTGCGATTTTGAGATCGAATTGAGGGGAATGTGTTTGGGTTATTGCTCACAGCAATATGCATAATCATTGTTTTCTTCATATCTTATTTGTAGCGACTTTTATTGACTTGCGCTGCGGAGCAGCAGGCAAATCTTTAAAATACCCTCCAGAACAAACTCAATCTATAGCGTGGATGGCTGAACATTGATAAGGCTAAACAATAGTAAACAATGGTTAAACTGCGATATGCTGACTCGTATTCAAATTTACGCACGGAGTAGCCTGCGTCGCAGACCGAATTCCAAGTGATAAGGAATATACTTTCGACCTCACTGCGTATCCTGTATCCAGTATCCACCAAAACCTATACTTTCGATCTCACTGCGTATCCAGTATCCACCAAAACCTATACTTTCCACCTCACTGCGTATCCCGTATCCATCAAAACCTATACTTTCGACCTCACTGCGTATCCCGTATTTAGTATCTACCAAAACCTATACTTTCGACTTCACTGCGTATCCCGTATCCACCAAAACCTATACTTATTGCCTGACTAAGTATCCCGTATCCACCAAAACCTATACTTTCGACCTCACTGCGTATTCCGTATCCAGTATCCACCAAAAACCTATACTTTCAACCTATCTATAAAACGTATCCAGTATCCCGTATCCACTCCTTTTCACAGTGCACTCAACAGTGCGGGGTATTGTAAACGTATGCCTAATTATCCACCCAGCCCAGGTGAAACAACTTCTCTGAAGCCAGGCCTAATCAAATCTCCTCTTGTCCCAAAAAGGCGAATATGCTGCGAAAAGACAGCTTGGCTTTTAAATGCTCTCCAATACAAGTCTGCAAAGAAAACAAAGATTAAACCAGACAGGATAATATAATTCACAAAAACCTGTTTGCAAGTCAAATAGGCCTACTATAAGCTGTCTTTCACCGAAGATTGTTGGGATCATTATTCATCAGATCATTCATGCACAACAGAACACAGATCGATGCTTGTCATACACTCATATATTTCGAAGACTTCTTGCACGAATTTTCCTGATAATAAATTTGATAATGTGTGGTTTTACTTACCCGCTTCTTCCGCTTGCTAACTTCAAAACGACGAGCCCAACTGCATTCTTTCGCTGGCTCTTTCGCTTTTCACTTCAACTTAGCTTCGATATGTTTTCCTAGCAATTTACGGCTATCTCTCGATGTATCGGGAACGAAAACCTCCTTTTGAAACATGGAGTCGAGATAACTTACTATGACAGTATGACAGCAAGATTTTTTCGCTCGCAGGTTTTCGATTGAACTCGAATAGATATGCGGCCTTCGGCCGCAATAACAA
>REGM01000550.1:28357-66362 GCA_004194415.1 Aurelia aurita | reverse complement strand
GATGAATCCTGAGATTCGCACAAAAATGCAATAAAATTGTTCTCTCAGGAGGGGTAAGGGGTTGCCTGCATTTTCCGAGAGTTTGAAGGGCGTGGTCACGGAAAATTTTCCTGGGCCAGACCCCCTCACTTCTCAAGTGCTGGCTCCGCCGCTGGTACCGGTACGATGTAAAAGTAGTCTTAATAGCCATTCAATTTTTTGTAAGGGTACTCAAAAATCACCTCGAATGACAAACTTGGTATCAAGTTTCATTATCATTTGATAATATATATATATACAGGGTAAGAACATTTAGTTTACACTGTTTTACAATGCACCCTGTTTTGAAAGGAGTGATTTGATTGACTGAATAGCGTGAAATTGGGTGATTTCCGCGTGCACCAGCAACCAGCAAGGATTCGGATGGCTAGGTAACACAAAAAGAATTCATCTTTACAAAGTTAGGAAATTTACTCAACCGATGGAGATTCTAATAGTTAAAAATATATACGAACATTACGCAAAACAAGTAGAAAATTGTCATCCGTATAAGACCATATACCGAAATTTCCATTAATATTGGCATTAAATATAAACTAAGTATTCGAAGCGGTTTTTTAAATACTTGAATATCAACTACTTAAATATTGCATTTAAACAAATTACTGAGAGTTATCTGCTACGTCAAATATTCTCAATTAACGATTCTACAATAAAATTGCCAAGCGACAACTGGCGGATTGGTAATCTCGTGAGAGATTCCCAGGGGGGGGGGGTATAACTATAACTCCCATATATGGCGGTACGCGATGTGCCATTTTTTGAGGGTAGTTTTCCGACATCGAAAGTCATCTTCGAGGTATCATTGCAGCATTTCCAACAATATCCTTTTTTAAGAGGTATCATTTAAAACATTTTTATCTGTTAAAGGTCGCAACTGTGAATATGATATCATTTATGTGAGTGTTTTGTAGGGTGGCCTTACCATGAAAACATCTGAATTTCGAGGTATGGTTTACGAAAGACCTAATAAACTTTGGGGTATGATTTCAAAGTCCAAAATGGCACACCTCCGTCAGTTCCCTATCGAAGTTACCCTCGGGGTAGATGTCTGTGCCTTTGAGCAAGTATGTGGGGCGGTAGTGAAGATATACCAAACTGCATGCAAATAGATTATGTTCCGATCATGTTTTCGACACCTTTAACTTAGAAAAAGATTACGGAACCTCTTTGTTATAATTGGCCACCCCTTTAAACGTTTTTGCCAAATTATTGAGTGAGAAATTTAGTACTTAGGCCAATCATAGAATAAATAATTTTGAAATGTTTCATCAGGTGAAAGTAAATGAAAGACCAGGGTGTTAATATCGAAGTTAATCTGTTGGTAGAAGAGTGAAAATGAGTATTCAAAATTTACTGACTATTTGACAAGAGCTCCATCTTTTGGATTGTCTTTAATCGCATCAAAGGATGCAAATGGTCTGCTTGAATTATTTGACTAATTCAAAAGTTTCGGTAGTGAGATTATGGATTATTAACGAAATCTTAACAAATTCTGCATAATTTTGTCCAAAATTAAGCAATAGTTTTGCACAATATTTTCAATTTTGAAAAATTATCAAAGATCTTCTCTAGCCTCCAGCCCAATCTGCAGACTCTTGTTAACTAAATCCTAGTATACATGTGTCTTGAACTACCGGATGAGTAAAAGTGTTAATTGTGAATGATAGTGCCAAAGTGAAAAGATGGCAACCGATTTTAATTTCCTTTTCTTTATTTGAGTTCATCTAAGTCATATTTTTGGTCGAAAACCATGTGAGTAAAAGTTTGAATCAAATAAAACAACAAACTTGACTAAACAAATGGGGTTATCATCTTACTATTCAAAATGAAATCATAAACATGAAAATGGTCACAAAAATATGAAAACCAAGTTGAAGCTTCAGTTTGAAGAAAGTTTCAAAGTTTTTCTACTTCGTAACATAGTTTCGGAGTATGATCATTCAAACAATGGATACATTTTTTTACTTACCCGGTATATCTTAATGTCTCAAAAACAATTGTTAGGTAAACAATCTTGGAAAAGACGCAATGCGCGACCTTCCATAATCCGTAAAGTACGAGCACACAAGCAATCTGAAGTCCTCCTTCAATTTCAAATATAAACGTGAACATAAAGGCGACGCAACTGAATCTACCTATCTTTCCTTCTTGCTTGCTGGTACTGTATGGAAGACACCTACTACACCAAATTGCCTTACCATAAGCGAAAGTCACTTGCAAATTATACCAAGATGATAGAATAACAAAGAACTAAAGCAGCGTCACTATGATACGGTATATATAACAAGTACTGGATGAATATAAGCCAGTGTCGATAAAGAAAATGGGGTGGGGTTGGGGTGGTTAACTGTTTCACACCTGATTCCCTCTTTTTTTGCAGTCAAATCACGGGCTATAGGAAACTCTGAATTAAAAATTAGATTTTCCGATGATACATCGAGCATTTTTCCTAATTTTTATTTCAATCGTGATACATCGAGAGAAAAGCGCGTGGCAGAGTGACGTGTATTACAAATCATCGTGTTGTACTGTTTCGTGTTGTACTGTTTATTCTAGGCTTTTATGGAAGGATGAAAAGATTGAATTCACTCTTAGTTTATTCTAACGAGACAAGGCATACCTTCTTCACCTATTTATTCGCCTTTATTCTCATTAAAATTTAGGTTTTGCACAAAAACAGAAGGATTTTTTTACACTGGAGCACAATGTGAGATGCTTCAGTGAACATCTCCGTCCATCCTACCTAACTTGTCGACGTTTTGGTAGCCTGGAGCAGACTCTGCCTTTCCCCAAAAAAGTAGAATCTGACATAAGCTACCTTTAGGGGGGGGGGGAGCCTTGCTGCCAGAACAACCTACACCACAACTTAAATTCTGTGAAAACAAGTCTGAATCTTACAAAAAAGTTCTTATTTGCCGTTACAATACTCAGATTTAGCGGAATTTCCTCCATTTTGATGCAGACACCAAATACCAAAAGATAATACCTACAAAGAGTTTCCAGTTATACTGAGGTAATAAACCACACCCCGTTTTGGCCTATTTAGCGAGAAGTAAAATACTTTTATTTTGTGCCTCATGCTGTTTCCAACGCCACGAAGTCCACACAATAAATGAAATTTATTACAAACAAGTGATTTACAAAACTAGCAAAAATTCAGGGACACCCTTAACTTAATCTAAAATTTAAAAACCGGTGTCTACATTTTGAATTTGGTATCGCATTTGCTCGTCTATAAAAACAATTCATCCTTATCAAAAATATTGAAAATTTACAAAATACAAACTACTCAAAATACATCATAGCTAAAAGCTGACATGAAAATTCTCATAAATATTCAGCACGCCGAAATTGAAGCTCTTGCAGAGCCATTTACGATTTAAAGAAGTTAACTAACAAAAAATTGGTCTATTGGGTGAGTTAAAATGAAGCTGCAGTGTATCAAAAAAGTGGTTAAAATTTCATTCACGGGCTAAATAATTTAGAAATACAACATTCACTGGCACCAAACTGCGGTCACAGAAATATTGTTCCCATCTTTGACCTACCTGGATTTGAAGCACGCGATCATGAGGGTCCTGAAGGGAAGTCCTTAATCCAATTGTCCCAGTAAAATTTTGCGGCAAATTCCAGCCTCTAGTAGATATTCGGTCGATGAGCAAAATCCTAGTCCGCTTCTATTGTTTTTATATTGTACAGGGTGAGTCGAAAGAATAGGCATTTGCCAGAATATACAGTCAAGAAAAATCCACCAATTTCAACGTACTATGGTTCATTTTATAGCAGAAAGCCTAACTTAGATGTGGAAATTCATTTCACTGAAATCGGTCATATCTTTCTGGAGTTATTGGCTAGTTTGCTTGGAAGCTGTTTTTGCAAGAGCTTGGAAAAGGCCTTGAAGTTACAGCCTAATCTTCCAAGTTTTCAGCTTTAACATGATGGCAACTGCATCAAAGTGTTTTGAAAAGCTAAGATAAGCCATGCAAAATGCAAAGGAAACAGTTGTATCAATTGTTTTCAACCCTAGAGGCTGTTTATAATCGTTGTCGCTGTTCATAAGTTGTAAATTACAGAAGATTTGATCAAAATTACTAGTTCTTCGTCTAGCATGTTTAAAAACAGTTCCATAACAAAATTCCTAACCACTCTAGAACGAAATGATCCATTTTAGCGAACTAAGTTTTAACATCTAAGTTAGCCTCTTCACTATAAAATGGCATATGGTACGATGACATTGGTGTATTGTTCGTAATTATAACGATTCTCAAACGCCTATACTTTTTTCATCCACCCGGTAGGTCTTAGGGCCTGTTTATACGAGGAAAAACATCTCACTTGCCAGACGCGGGGCTGACAGGCGAGATTCCACCCTCCCATAGAATCCTTTGTAATTTTCATTTCGCGCTTACATGAAGAACGCAACACCACCGGTATAGTGAGATTCCACCTCACCAGAGGCGAAATCTCACCTAGTTGAGGTGAAAGTTTTCCATATAAACGAAACATCTCTGGTATGGTGAGGTGAATTGGTTAATTCATTGATTCTTATTGGTTAATTCGTTCTGATTTCACGGAAGAGAGACTTTACCCCATCTCGTCTTTCAGCCCAGGGGCTGGCTGACAGGTGGGGTGGAAATCTTATATAAACAGTGGCTGAAATTTGCCTCCCCTGTGAGTCTCGGGTCTGGCAGGTGAGGTGTTTGTCCTCATATAAACAGGCCGTTAGTACCAGTATTCAAATTCCACATAAAATGCATTTATCTGTCCAATTGTGAGGTTTCAAGTAATGCTGTTCCTATTTTAGGACCTCTTTATGACAGTGGCTCTATCTTCTAACATTGACATGATGCTAAAAACCTTATATCAATAGAAGAAAATTGAATTTTGAATCACTGCAACCTCTCTTTTATCCACCCACTCTATCTTTAACAAACTACAAGCTAACAATGAATACATTTTTCCGGAATTAAACACAATCTGACGATTATATAGAAGGAGTAACAAAATCATTCTCAACAAAATTGAAAGAATTGGTTTTTCAATTTTCACATGTTCCGTTTTGTGAATATATGAAAAATATCCTTGTTATTGGTAAATGATCCCCTGTTGTAAGCTTTTAAGGATAGTTCTCTGTTTTAGCTTAAAGATAAATCACGTTTCTGGGCTTTAGAATGCCTTCTTCCTATCTTTTTTGCTAAAAAAATCAGTTTTCCCTTCTATATAGAAGTATTTCGAAAATGCTGGTACTTCGATATAGAAGTTCAAAAACGACTTCAACTTTAAACAGAGGATAAAGAGTTTGGGTGAATTCAAAAAGATATTCTTTCTTATCAACAAAAGCAGCTGGATACAAAAAGAGTCTTTCTCGTCAATGAGAAACAGTACAGTCAAAACCGGCATATAAGAACCTACTTGTTCAAATCAAGCTGTTTTGGTTCTTATGTAAATGATAACATTTATTAAATCAGGCTGTAGGTTCTTAAAATAGGTTGTTAAATCTTCTCAGAAAAGTCTTTTGTAAAACAATGTTTCTTTCTTTGCAGTCTTTAAACTGTATCTGTTTAAATCAAAATAATGTGACAGGAGATGGAATATTAGCAATGTGGTGGAATCAGACTTGTTTATTAGGCCACCCGAATGATTGAGGAGCATATTAAATTTTTTATTTTACACGATAATCAAATTAATGTTCTGGATTGTCACAGCTGAAAACTATATTAATGCATTTGTTCTTCAAAATAAGAACCTATACAAACACCAGGGTGAAAAGGTTCTTCATAAAGGAGTAAATATTGAAGATTTCAGGCTGTAAGTTCTTATTCGAAAAAGGTTCTTATATGCGAGCTTTTACTGTAAGAGCAACAAAAGAAAGATGTGTGCCAGTAAAAAACGAGTTTACTGTGAGCAAGAATGTTTGCCAAGCCACTTGTAGCCACTGCATAGAGAATCACTTTGGAAAACGAAACTATAGTAGACCATATTATTCTTTAGCTTTTTAAAGCAAGTACTTTTACATAATTTGTAGGCAAGAACACCACAACACGACGAAAATATTTCAAAATAAAAGTTCATATTTACACTTTAAATGAAAATTCACTTTTAAGTCTTGACCCATAAGCTCCAGTTTAGTCCGATAACAGAATGTGAGCAAAAGCACATACTTCACTAATGGGAGCGGAGGCATCTAATTTGTCACTAAAAGCCAGAACTGAAATTATAAGTTGCGAAATACTGAAGATCGGATAGGCTACAGTAAACTGCTGCGTGATAACACTATCTGCTTAATGCTAACGCAGTTTTCTAACAACGCCACGTCAACTCCTAGGTTAAATATCACGAGATTTAATCTAAACAATTCATCTGTATGATCAAGCTAATTTCATCCTACCTGCAGAACTTGGATTGTGCCCGGGAGGGCAATATGGAATCTAACTCATGCTCAGTAGGCAATCTATCTACCAATCTTTATAAATCCTAGATTGAGCAGATTAAAAATGATACTTGCTCAACAATCTTGATCCTTGTTGTCCTGGCATGAACTTGAATCCCTGCCGATTCATTTTGACTGTTCAACCATCCCTCTGTCGGCTGAAGTAGTTGGTGGCCTGGAAGAAACAAAATTCAGGTGTAAATCAAAATACTTCCACAGCAGTGCATGAAAAATGCAAACAATTGCTTTAGTTTCTACCTCTCTTTTGGCTCAGAATGGGGGAGGAGGCGGCGGGCATTTGCCCCCCTTAAGTGAGTTTTTTAAATGACTTATTTATAGAAAAAATAGCATTTTCTTCTAAGGGTGCTCAATTGGGGTGAGGCCGCTCTACCCTCATACGCTAATGATAGGAGTTAAAGAAGAAAAACCACTTTTGTATTAATTCAAAAAAAGTAGTATGATCTAAGATGCGAGAGAACACTAGACTACAAAAAGAAAATGCTATGTCCTTCGTGACAGAACAGTTTGGTTTATAGACCAAAGTCTATTTTAACAATGGAAATAAAAACTAACAGTCGCTTTCAAAACATGCACGATCTTCAACAAATGAAAAACGGAAACGGTTGTCATTCGCCGCGAAAATCATCAATCTAGCAAACTGAAGTTTTGTAAGAATTTGTAGCTGTGGAAACCTACTTTCATATACAATTCTAAAGCATAACCGCCGGGCTTATTCGTTTAACAGTGAAACTTTTCTAACAGAGAGGCTGTAGCGCTTTTTGTTTCTCAAGGGCTCATTTCAAACAAAATGGGGTAAACAAAGTTGAATTGTTTGAATAACCTTTGGATGGGTAAAACTTTGAAAAGCAAACCCTTGGTAAACAATACTTGTTCTCGCTGCTCATTGTTCCATGTCGATTTTGCGCGGCTCTCATTGGTATTAAAAAACAATAACAATTGAAGTATAAAGGGTTTCCTTTTCAAAGCAACGTTTAAGTTAACTAAATGCTTTAACCCTATCTGGACCGGGCTTTTCTGAGCATCCTCAGGTCGGGAGGAGGGGGGCCTCAGAACTCCGAATTGACAAGGGCTAGAAGAGAGAAGATTTGCGATCTTATGTAATTTGATGTGAAAGTCCGAATTTATAATATATTTTCCTCTAATTGTTGTATATTCGAAGAAGTCATCATTTTTCTTTGTTTAGGCCAAAAACCGTACTCTTACAGATCTGACTGTAAAATCTCACTCGAGAGAAATACTATGCTTTTCTAATAGATGAAATATCAAAATTTTATAAAAAAAATGATTTTTCAAAAATTATGAACTTTGTAAACCTATATTTATATTATTACCAAAAATTCATTATATATATGACGTCATCAATGACGTCATTTCTTAGAAAAACAATAAAATTAAGTTGTTTCACATATTCTCTTATTGATTGACGGTTGACCTGAAATTTGATCCAGTTATCTTACTTCTGTCAAGAATTATCTTAGTTTGAAGTTATAAAGGGCTCAACCTTAAAATAAATAAGATATTAAAACTACTCTCTCAGAAAATTGTTATATTTCCAAAACTACATGAGATATCTTGAAGAAATTTGGATGGAAGATGCTAAATTCATAGTTAGGAAAAGTCACATAAAATAATAAGCCTAGAAATTAGCACACACAAAATTACACAGACAAACATGGTAGGGGGTCCAAATAGGCATAAAATGTAAAGTCCGCTTACTACCAGCCAGACTACCTTCGTCTAGGAAAGTCTAGCGTGATATTTATTAAGCCATCTTATTTCAATAAAATTTCCACTTATCCCCTTTTAAGACATGAAAGCCTCGAAGCCAAAACAACTTTGAATTAGATCAAAAGCGAACCGCATATGGCAGATCTATCGATCAAAGCCGGCGTTTGAAAACAGGGGGATGAGGTCTAATCGCTTCACGGTCGCTTTAACTACAAATCCCAATATCAACAATTTTCTCCTTTTCTTCCATTAATAATTTAACATTCGAAACCTAAGATCCAATTTAACGTTTCCAACTCAATAATAGTATTCACATCTTGAACTTCAATTTATCAGGAATGCGTTCCTCAACTATTTTTGGACGACCAACCACAATTAAGCCGCTCTGCAATGTTTTGCTTGTGGATGGACGACCAACCAGAATTAAGCCGCTCTGCAATGTTTTGCTGTGGAATGGATGTCCAGACTCAACGGATTCATTTTCAGAGAGTCAGTTGAGTCTGCACGCAGGCTAAAAACTTGGGTTCTTCGTTTGAGAAAGTTGGTTATTCGAAGTTTTTGTGCATTTCGCCTACCATAAAAAAACCATGAAAGAAAAATGGATTAATTAAAACTTGCATTTTTCCGACCAGAATGGGGAACTGACGAATTTTCCGACAATGTTTTCAGAGGGGGCATGGGCCATACCGAACAAAACTATTGGAATAATGCTCTTTTTGTAAATTATTATCAGTGGCTGTATTTGTGCATTTGACAACGTTCCATTTGTGAGGCCATCTCAATTGTGAGGCCTAAAGCTGCTGCCATATTTATTATCTCACTTTCTTTCCTATTCATATGTGCCATGTTATTGTTTTCTTCGCTAAATATGTGTTCTAATATTTTCCGCTTTGGTATCTTTTATCTCTACTTCCCCTAATTTTGTACTTAGAATTCTTGCCCTAGTTTGTGGTGTTTTTTCCAATTATCAAAACTTTACATTTCTCCTCTGAAAATGAAATTCTGCTATTCACAGCACTCTTTTTCAATTTTTCAGCTATCTTTTGTTCATCATTCTTATAAGATATAATCACGGTAATGTCATCTTGCCATCCGATCGCTTATTCCAATGTTCATCTCCTCAAGGTCTTCAATTATTCTTGCCGCATGTTGGGCATACAGGATAGCAGATAAACCACTCCTCTGCCTTATGGAGTCTTCTACTTCAAAGTCCTGACTATATTATTCTTCGTCAAACCTTATTCTCGCTTTCAGATTATGGTTTATTTCCCATATCAAACGTAGCATGTTTCTTTTCGCAAGGTTGCTAAAATCCCTGTTCTTCACGCTTGATCCAAAGCTTTCTAACGTCTGTTGTAACGAGTTCAGTATCTTTACCATGTTTCTTATTCTTGTCGATTGCTGTTTGTAGCATGAAGAGGTATTCCTCAGTAGATTCATTCTGTTTACCAACACCTTGTAAGTCGGTTGTGTATCTTTTAACTGACGGTGATAGTCTATTCGCAATTATTTGTTCTAAGAATTTTAAGACTGGCGATGCTAGGCTGAGACCTCTTTGACTTTGACAAGGCAGTCACACGCTTTGCGATTAGTGATGGTTAAATCTAATATTAACTTCTGTTGTCCTTGGATTCTAGTCCATTTCCCAACGCATTTTTGGGTTCTGTTCACGAGAACTAATTCATTTTTCTGGATGAATTCCATGTACTCCTTTCCATTCTGTCCTACTTTGGGATTATTCCCTGGTATCCCTTCTTCGTCATCTCCAATATGTGCGTTTAAATCTCACCTCTTTTACGTCACTATCCAGTTTATTAACGAATTCCTTAATTGTATGTTTGTTTGTTGCATATTCACATAGGCTGGATGTCCCCCAATGACAAAGTTTCCACCTTTCCTGTCATTTCAACTCATAGTCTCGCATTTTTTGTTCTTTTTTATAATCGTCGCTTTCAGATGATTCTTAACACAGACGCATACTCCTCCTGTAAAAGTCTTTCTGTTCAGGTTGTAATGTTTAGCTCCTTCAAATTCTCTCTTTTCTTTTTCCTCTAATTTTGTTACTGTGATTATTACTATATCCATCTTACTCTCACATAACATGCTTTTTTATGTCCATCATCTTAATTTTGTAATCTTGTAATCATCAAGCAAACTTGTAATCATCTTACTTACTAATGTAAATCTTTTGTGTTTTAATTGTTTTAATGGTGATGTGTATAAAAAAATCTTACTCTTTATCCCTCTAATGTTCATAGGTCCTATTTTGATCAAGTTTTCACCCTTTTCTTTGTGTATTTTTTTTCTTTCTTTCTGTTTACCCCTTCTGCTCTTTTTCTTATTGTTCACTTTCTCCTTAGCTGGCTCAGGTCCTTCTGAACTTCTTCCATTAGTTGAACCAGCTTCTTCATGTTTTTAGCTACTATGTTCTGGGGGGATCTTTCTCGTTCTGCATTTAGACCATCAGTTTGCCAACCATTTTCATTTTCATGTCTACACCAGCAATTTCTAGCCATAAGACCAAATTTTCCACAATTGGAATAGTCTCTATCATTAACGTTTGATGAATTTTGGTTGTTCATTGGGCATTGTCTAGCAATGTGACCATGCACATTAAACTTGAAGAATTTCTTTGATGTTTCATCTTTTTCTTCAAGTCTGTTATTTATTGATGAAGGTGTTATTTCATCTTTGTTGTCTTGTTCCGTTCTCAATGTACTTTGTTGGTCGGCACAAATTTCTCTAATATTTTCTTCCGTTGTTTATTGTTCTTCTTTTTTGAATAGATTAATCTCAGTTTGTGCATTGTCACTTACAGTCGGTTTTTTTTAACTCATTTCGCAATTCGAGTATTTTCTTTTCCTCTTCTTGCGCTTGTCCTTTCAGTTTCAGTGCCACTTCCTTGAGTTCTCTTGTCTTGTTTTCTAGTTGTATGCTTACTGCTGCAATTTATTTAGTGAAGTTTGCTGTTATTTCATCAATTGTATCCTGGAATGTTTTCGTTGTTATTCTTATCATCTGCTCTTGTCTTTTTTATAATTCTTCTCTTCTATTTAGTTTTTCCCAGCAATTTGACCTTTTGCTCATCTGCTTTCAATCTCTCATCTGTATCTTCGTCGGTTAATTTAATTGAATCAGTATCTGTTTGTTTCTGTCTCTTTCTTTCTGCCATGTTGGTGAAAAATCTTGCTGAGTCATGATGCGAAAAATCAAAATCGAGCTCCATACACAACCTCGTGTCAGCAGCCAGTTAGAAGCCCTTGCTTCGCGCGCTCTGCGGCGGGCAATAACTTGAATTTTAGCATACAATGGACATGAGCTTTACATTTGTACCAGGAAACACACTAAGGAGCAATTAATGACTACATAACTCAAAGACAAGATGCAAGTGCAGTGTGATAGTGTAAGGATCGTGCATTTCATAACACAAGCATAAAAATTGGCACAAATACCCAATTTGACATGCTGAAAACGATTCCGATGAGACACAAGCCGAAAAATGCCCCTAAAGCTATTTATAGACTGGGGGCACTCGGTCCCAGTCTTTTTTTGGTCTCTTGCTTTTTTATGGCAAACGATACGTAGCTAACACTTGAAACTTGGCACAAATACACGATTTGACACGCTGAAAACGATTCCGATGAGACACAAGCCGAAAAATGCCCCCAAAGCAATTTATAGATGAGGGCACTCGGTCCCAGTCTTTTTTAGTCGCTTGCCTTTTTTGGCAAACAATATGTAGCTAACGTTTGAAAGTCGGTACAAATACACAATTTGACACGCTGAAAACGATTCCCATTAGACACAAGCCGAAAGATGCCCCCAAAGCTATTTATGGACTGGGGGCACTCGGTCCCAGTCTTTTTTTAGTCGCTTGCCTTTTTTGGCAAACGATATGTAGCTAAAGTTCTAAAGTCGGTGCAAATACACAATTTGACACGCTGAAAACGATTCCGATGAGACACAAGCCGAAAAATGCCCCCAAAGCTATTTATAGAAGGGGGCACTCGGTCCCAGTCTTTTTTTAGTCGCTTGCCTTTTTTTGGCAAACGATGTGTAGCTAACGTTTGAAAGTCGGCACAAATACACAATTTGACATGCTGAAAAGGATTCCGATGAGACACAAGCCGAAAATGCCCCCAAAAGCTATTTATAGACCTGGGGCAGTTGGCCCCAGTCTCGTGTGTCCTGCCTATTCTTTGTGAATTATATGAAGCAACGTTTGAAATTTGATACTATTTCACAATTTGACATGCAGACTATGATGAAAATGAGAAGTAAGTTGAAAAATGTATGCAAATATCACGAAGTGCATGCTGATCAAGAAGAAGGATTTGATTTACAATCTTAATCTTTGCATTTTCCACCACATTTGCAAAGTTCGGTGCATGGGAGATTGATTGATTTGCAAGTGCATCTAGCTGAAGTACATTTATTTCTGTATCCACAATTTTTCAGTAATTGAAGGGCCTTTGATGCTTCTGGTTGTGTCATCCACAGTGGCTCGTATCCATATTCGGTCTCTTTCCATCGCCAGTCTCGTGGATCAGGCAAATGCTGAATTCTCTCCAACGATTGTGCCCAAACATATCTTGAATTGCAGAAAGTAACAGCATAAGAAAAAAAATTAGAGCATCTGACATTAACTAAGAAAGGTAATTTTATTAAACTAGGGGTGTGTTTGATTGGTACCAATTCTGAAAAGGGTGGACTTGGTAGACTTGGAATTTAGGTTTGGCAGAAATAACTATCGATAAAATTGGGGTCTTTGTCAAAACTAGATATATCATAGAGAATCTTGGCATTTCACACTACTAGCGAATGTAAATAAACCTTACCCTGCTTGATATACAGCTCTCTTAGTGTGTTGAATAAGAGCATATTTTGATGGTGGTATATTGTCGACTGATCTAGACTTGGTTCTGAAAAGCCATCGCCTGCACTTGTTTACTTCATTCAGTTCTGTTGTCCTGCAATACATTAGTGAGACAAATCGTTCAATGGTGGTGATGCCTTCCAAGTTTCCCATGACTGAATGAAGTAAACAAGTGCAGGCGATGGCTTTTCAGAACCAAGTCTAGATCAGTCGACAATATACCACCATCAAAATATGCTCTTATTCAACACACTAAGAGAGCTGTATATCAAGCAGGGTANGGGGTCATTTTTCGGTTTGTGTATCATCGGAATCGTTTTCAGCGTGTCAAATTGTGTATTTGTACCGACTTTCAACCGTTAGCTACATATCGTCTGCCAAAAAAGACAAGCGACTAAAAAAAGACTGGGACCGAGGCCCCCAGTCTATAAATAGCTTTGGGGGCATTTTTCGGCATGTGTCTCATCGGAATCGTTTTCAGCATGTCAAATTGAGTATTTGTGCCAAATTTCATGCTTGTGTTATGAAATGCACGATGGTGTCTTATTTTGACACTAAGAGACTGCACTTATATTGTTGGTTTAAAAAGACTTTAGAAAACCAAAAGAACTGATGCATGCCATGGCCTGCAGCACGTGGGTTACACATCACCATTTCTAGCAGCCCTAGATATGTTATGTTCTCCTTGGTTATCACAAGATCCAAATTTATGACCATGTGTTTCAATTGTGAAAATTAAAGACTACCGGGTTTGGTCCTTTTTTTATTAAATTTATTTGATTTTCACATAAATGGGGAACATCAAATCCTCCGGTTTTGAGGCAGCCAATAATTTCAACTTTCTTGTTCCATAAATCAGCAACTACTTATCAGATTTACTCAAACAAGGTCTCAAAATCTTAGGTGAAATATCTTCTATTGAAAAATAAAAAAAAATAAAACCGAAAATTGGATCAATGGCTGCTTTGCTTGTTCTTTGGGACACCCTTTACAAGAAACTTTTACTACCGGGTGCGCCAACAAAGACTATCCACTTTTGATAGGCCACGATATATCGTACACTGTACCGATTTTGAAGATTTATAACTCAATTTTTAGCTAAAATCCAGAATTAGATTATAGGATATTTTGTACATTTTTTAGTCTTCTGCTTTTGGAGCTCAAGCGAGTTTCTTAAAATTGTCGGTCTCGAAAACCCTGAAAACGATAAAAAACCGTTGATAAAATTTTCTAAAGACTCGACATGAATGGACAAAATGACAACTTTTTCATGGTGATTTGGGGATTTATAAATAGATTTAGGATTTATAAATTTATATTCTGCTGCACGAGCGATAGTTCAACGACGGCCTGGTTGGTTGCGACATTCTAGAGAAGTTGCAATGATGAGCCGCGCCAAGCCGTTCCTCGCATGACAATTCAACGAGACTCCAAGCTTGTTTTACCTTATGGCGCTTCATGGTTTGTCTTTTTAACCTCCTTGGCACAGGAACGCAGTACCTACCACCTGCACCAAAGTATAAATTCAACGAAATTACAAAGAACAGACTTTTCTCTGTATCATTGAAAGTAATGTTACATTTCTCTCAATACTGAGCTAACATAGTGCAGCAGAGTAGAGCTAATCGATTCTAAAATCACTAAATCACCACGTTCTCTCTTTGTCCATTCATGCAGAGTCTTTAGGATTTTGATCGACTTTTTTTATCGTTTTCATTGTTTTCGAGACCGAAAATTTTAAGAAATCGCTTGTAGCTCCAGAAGCAGAAGACTAAAATATTCACAAAAAATCCTAGAATATAATTAAAGATTTTGGCTAAAGATCAAGTCATACATCTCAAAAATCGGTCCAGTGTATGATTTATCGTGAACAGTCAGAAGTGGACAGCCTTTTTGGCGCACCCGGTAGAAGAATTGTGTGCAAAGTTAAGAACTATACTACAAAGTTCAGAGCCAAGTTTCTTACAAAAAAAATACGACTGTACTTTCCAGGCGGCGGCTAAAGAATAAATTCTTCAGATCTAAACAAATAGCTAGATGATGGATTGGAAAGTGGCCTGAAAACAGAATTCGTAAAGAGACACAAATCACGAAATGAGTTTTTTTGTCAGCTCCAACCAAGTAAATTTCAAAAAGATTGAGATACCGGGTGTCGCAAAAACCTGTTTCCTCGTTTGAAATATCACAAAAACTCGATTACTATGCCAATTATTGAAATTTCTATTCGATCTATTTTATAAATGATCAAATTATCTTTAAAGGTCACAAAGTGTTGGTTCGCGTTACTTAAAATAGTATAAAATGACACGTTGAAAAACAATACTCTTTAAGCAAAAAATTGTAATTCTTGGAAGAGGAAAATTTATATTGTTCTTTCTCATTTAAGTCTCGCAAGGTATTCTACATTCCTTCAATACAGTCACGACCTTAGTATAGACAAGAAATTAATTTCATAATCATCATATTAGTCTTTGCTGTATGCTTCAAAACAAACAAGCAGTAAAAAGAGGCAGATTTCTTGGTTCAAACCATAACAAAAGATAAGCTTTACCTGGAAATTTGGCCTTTGAGCTACTTGCCAAAAAATTGTGAAGATTGGTTTTGTAATCAAATTTTGGTGATATATTTTCACTTTCTTTGGAACTCTTATCTGAGAAAAAAGGATTCGACGCATGCCTGAAGTCACGACATATGCTCTGAGAGTAGAAACAGCTCTGGCTGAACAATCATCATACCCAAAATTAAATTCTTCCGCGCTCACATGCTGCAATCATCAAAGTGAATCTCCACTAACCGGAAAAGTTAAAGTGATTCCACCTACTCAGCGGTGACTTTCCGCGAGTGTAAAAAAAGCTGAAAAATTTAAGCGATTCATCTTTTTGACACCATTTTATTTTTGCTCGGCTCGATGCACCATGGTTGGTTTCCCTGGCAAAAATGAATCAAGCATTCTAAAGTCTGTCTCAAACTAGATGATACGTGCAACTGCCCGCCAATAACAACAATTGAATAGTTTTGAATGAGCAATTTTCGTAATCGCAAATCTCACGTTACATCTACAGTCGTTGCCAAAAGTTTAAGACCACATTTTAGTCGGTAACACTTGTTGGCGCAATGAGATCCAATGCTACTGCTCTCTCTATTTTTATTCTCTTGGAAGTTATTTCAGGTCAATTTTCCATGTAGATTCCAAGTTTCGATGCTGTTTTTTTTTTAATTTTGCGCCATTTTGCCATGACATCACAATGAAGTTTATATAAATTCTTGGAAACTGTGGTGGTCCTGCCGACAAGGGGGTTGACCCAAAAAGTGTTAACCAACTGGAATTATATCAATCTATGCAGAATTCATTTCTCTGATCTCTTTACAAAATATCCAAAATCCGCGAAAAAAAATCGCTTTGAGGAAAATTTTAGATGAGGGCTTTCAGTTTACAGTCGTGGTCATAAGTTTAAAGCCACTCTTACTTTTGTTTCCTTAACGCAGTTATTTAATCCATCAGAAACATGAATTCTGATGGATTCATATAAATTCGAGCTGGGCAAATGTTTTTTGGGTCAACCCGCTTATCGTCAGGACTACTATAATTTCCAAGAATTTCTATAAACTTAATTGTGACGTCATAGCAGAATGGCACAAAATTAAAAAACAAACATTGAAATTTGAAATCTTCATGGAAAATCGACCTGAAACAACTCCAAAAGAATAACATAGACAGAGCTGCAGCATTGGATTCGTTGCGCCAACAAATGTTACCGACTAAAATGTGGTCTTAAACTTTTGGCCACGACTGTAATTTGAGACAGACTTTAATTTGTTGTTCTGGAGAGCGATTCACTCGACCATATTCGCGTAGTGGAGGTTCGCATTTACTACCAAGAGATTCAATAGGAAAGAGAATAGAAAATGAGCATACCAGGTTGATGTTATTTGGGCTGTTCTACCGATTAGACCTTGCGTCGGATATCTCAGCCACTGATCAGAAGAAAACTGCTGTTGATATTCTGAGTTATATGTAATGCCTGCTTCACTCGTGCTTTTCGTCAAAGTGCTCACAGGGGGCAATGAAAATGAGCCTGATAGCTGGGTCAAGGTTACCGACTGTTGTGATTCTATCATGGAGGGAGAGGCTACAAGAGAACAGATTAATGGGTTAGTTTGGTTAGCAGTTAGAGTTTGAATTAGAAGCTGATTAAATAATGGAAAGGTTACTACATGAGGTGCGTCAAATAGAATCGCAATATTTAGCAGCAAGCTACAAGTAAAGTACCCAACCGCAGCTAATTGCCACAATAATTGCCACAATAACGTCGACGTCTACAATCGTGTACGGGCAGCAGGAAATCGCAATTAGTTTTAATGATATTGATTATCAGCCATTGTCTATCAGCCATTTATAAAGTGAGAAGATATTCTAACATATTAAAACAACATAATCCAATTCCCGAAAAATACAAAGTTATCTCTCAAAAGATGAACTAAATCTATACAAAATTTCTGATGAACCAAAGACTGTTGTTACTTCTAAAAATATTTCAGTTCTGTTTAAAAAAGCAGAAACAGTTAAATATTTACAATACCGAACATGATTTACAGTAAACTGAAATATATATATATACACGATCTTGTTGCATGTGCGTATATTTACTAAACCTCTTCTGGCAAGCAAAGCTGGTGAGAAAAGGCGTTTTTTATATAATTGCTTATATGTACATACAGTAAAAACCCGCGTATAAGAACCTAGTGGATTAAGAACCTACAGGCTGAAATTTTAAAATTAGACCCCCATTATATAAGAACCAATTCAGCCTGAAATTTGAGGTTAGGTTCTTATTTGTAGATTATCATTAAAACTCCAGTTGCTTTGTATTACTGAACCTATATGTTTATTGCAAAAAGCCTGCAACAAATGCATTTTGAAATGTCCTTTTCAGTATTTCCAGTACTAAGCTTCAAAGTATTAGCTGTTCATAATGTTAGTGAAACTCATGTCTTTGGTAGTAGACCCATTTGTTTTCATCTTCCCCAACACCTTCTTCAGGTTGAAGCGATTTCAGTGAACTGACCGTGAATAATAGGCTTGAACTTTGATTCAGAATAAAATAAATTGGTAAAAGCCCTGAACAAATTAAGAACCAATTTAAGAACCTCAACAGCCTCATTTCCCACTAAATACCCAATATATAAGAACCTAATCAGGCTGACTTGCAAAATGGTAGGTTCTTATACGCGGGTTTTTACTGTATCTAATTTCATTTTAATTTCATTTTGAACAAATTTACCCTTGGATACAATTCAGTTTGGTAAAAAATTAAACAACTGCTTTCCAGCATAGGAATCAAATCTTTAAAAAAAGTGACTTATAATGACGATACTGACAACTATCTGAAAAACGGCTAGAAGTAATTCCCAAGTGTAAAGAAAAGTAGGGTTGGCTCTGTATCTACACAACAGGTTGCATAGGCAATAAGATAGCCCGATTAAGTTTCATGTTCATCGCTGTGGAGCTTTAATGTTGGAAAATTTGATCCAGAAGTTTAGGCCTGTTTTCAAGTATTCTGAGGTAAACACTTTTATAAATCACTTGTAACTCGAGAAAAAATATGACCAATTCTAATCAATTAAATCTTATTAACTATGTTGACATGTTGCCTATACAATGGTAATAAGTTTTAAGGACTCTGATTTTTTATATCAATGAACAATTACCAAACTACAAAAACAGAAGGAAGTAATGTTAATACAATATCAAATTTTACAAAAAACTAACGTTATAACACAAATTGCATTAATAATACGATTACAACATAAGACGAGACGATTTACAGGACGATACCACAGGAGGTGTGATCATGCACATCTCTCCTACAGCAAAAAAAAACCAGTCACTTATCAAAAACAAACACCGACCAACAGCGAAAAGCAGAGAACGTTTTTATTCCAATTAGCACACAACCACGGCACCTACTATTAAAAAACAAGCCCCCTTATGTAAGAAATCGGGTTAATGAGTAGCTAGCAAACTACATAATTTCTGAACAAAACTGTGTTAAGATGGCTTGATTTGCCCTAACACATCACTAAATTAGTTATCTAATTATCTAATGTACATTGCATTGTTAACCAAAGTAAGTCTAAAATATTTACAATCGACATACAAACGACTAAGCACAAATTTCACTCAATGAAATTTTCGAGTATTGAAGTGTTTATAAGTCTATAAAACTTTGGTCGTCCATCAAAATGTAATATCAAAAGTATAAAGCTAGCCTGCATCCAGACTTTACCCCCTTCAGGAAAAGTTGTAATCTGCGCAGTGGAGCTCAATTTCGTGTAGTGCGTGCGTCAGTATTCATTTCGCAATACAAAAGAGAACTGATTGTTGTATTAGCCAGAAGCAATCAGATTTGAGAACCGAAATAATGTGATAACAGCTAGTTTTCGCTTTATTTACCAAGTAAACATTATCAATAAGACACTATGCTGGAATTTTAAGTACCCTTAAGGCTGATTTCCAGTCAGTGGAATTTTCCGAGCGGGCGAAATTTTACACAATAAAAGGTTATTCAGGCGTAACTTTCTATTCAAATTCAAAGTGACATTTTCTCTCGTAAACAATAGAATCCCCGTCCGCTCGGAAAATTCCGCTGACTGGAAATCAGCCTTTACGCAAACAATAAAAGACGCCAAGCAAAAAGGCTCAGTCAAACTGTCCATTGAAATGAAATGCTGACGCAAGCACTAATCGACATTGAGCTCCACTGCGCAGACTATCTGAGGGGCATCGTCTGCACGCAGGCTATGTAAACCCTGATCTGTATAAAAATAATTTTATAAATACAAATAAAGCTTTCCAAGGGCATTTTGAATCCGTCTGGTTAAAGTTTTATTGTCATTGACTGAAACGCCTGCTTTCTAGATGATTCGGGCCTCTGATCATTCTCTGATGTTCATTACAGCACAGATCTGGCGCCCATCCTATGGTGGAAGTGTCTCTCCAGAATAAGCCTATGGGACCAAAAGTTGATATTCGCTCGACTGAAGTTCCCGCCTGGAATATCATTTGTCAAAGTGTGGCGTGCACCAGGTCTAAGAAGCTTAACAAGTGCTAACCGTAGGGGTGACAAAACAAGAGCGATGCAACTCTATAGTTCACCCGGGTAGCAGGGGTAACCTAGCTGCAAAATTTTACTTGCAACCTTGTAATAGCAAGCAACAGTTGACCCTTCTGTTAGGGTAACCCTTCTACCAGGGTAACCTTTCTTCCTTGTAATTCGGCCCGTAGACACATACTTTAATAGAAATCTAAAAATTGAAAATCGACAAACATATCAACGACTTTAAAGTGTTCCCAAAAATTTTGTAGCCCAAAATTGTGTGTTTTTTTAGCCACAGAACTGCCATTTTATCGCAAAATACTACAAACTAGGTATCATTCGAAAGAGCTTAGCGAGTGGAACTTGATTCTTGTAGGGTTATGAAATGTTGGTAACTTAAAGGGGGTTTAGTTTCTTGGGAATTTTAGGAGTTTCTTTGTTTCACAAATTTTTCAGACCTCCTGCACATCATTCGAAAGTGCAGGTCTTCGCAAATAGTAACGCGAAGTTAGATTTTGCACAGAGTGACTTGATGGGCCGTTGCATGTCATAGATTGCACTATGGTCCATTTTTTGCTCCTATTCATTCTTAATAAAATTTTACAGAAAAAACCTCGATCAGGGTCTATTCCGGAACTCACAGTTTTGGAAGGAACGACTCTTACGCTATCCTGCTGATAGACTCCTAATTAGAAAAAAATACGGTTTCACAAATGCCAAATTGTTGCAAGATTGAACAACGAAGAACCTCAACTAATTCCCAAGGGAGTAAACCACTTAAGTCACCGAAATTTCATAACCCTTACACGATTCAAGCTCCACTTGCTAAGCTCTTTCGAATGATACCAAGTTTGCAAGCATTTTGCAAAAAAATAGCAGTTGTGGCCAAAAATAACTTGTTGGTCAATAAAATTTTTAGGAGAACGTAGTCACCATGGAACATCTTTCTTTCTTCAAACAACATTTACAAAATACCCAGCAAGAGTGAGTATTTTTAGTAAAGGCTCTATGTAGAGTATCCTACAAATGGATTTCATCAAGCAACTATTGCAAGATGCAACTCGCTGATGAATAACGTATATTGAACAGATTTAATGTAAATTTTTCGTAGAATAAAGAAAGATGATTGTAGGGGACTGAGCTCATGAATATGGTTACCTACATCAGTTTTCGGATTTCTATTAAAATGTACTCCCAAGCACGAGTTGCTTTGTTCAGTACTGCGCAATAATGATTCAAGCAATTCCACAATACAGCGCACTAACAACTTACGAAAAAAGCTCTGGTTTGGAGGTGAAAGCAAATTTGAACTTTCAAGATTAATACTTCAACCCTCCACGCACCATTATTAACATACAAGGTATTTATATTCAAGTAAGCTTTGGAAAAGTATTTTAAAAATCATTTCGGCTTGATTCAAGCTAAATAATCGTCGCTAGGGTAATCAAATCTGCTAGCCTTTTCACTGTTAATATCTAGTTACCTTTTTCTGGGACACCAGGTAAAAAGAAAGTCTTTGAAATTTTTAGGAAAATTGACGGAAAAGATGTTTAGCCAACCAATCGATAAATATTGCAACAAAACTTCAGAGGAAGAAATTGTGTAGCGTTTATCTCTGGTGGAAAAATTTAACGACACAACCAATATCGCTCAGCATTCCAATGCAGTCTCAGTTCTTATAACATCTGGAGCAAACCCATTTATTGCCTCTTCTTGAATTATCATAACAGTTCTCTCGTTATCATTAATAGAAACAATATCATCGTCTATTAAAATATCAACCTTAAAAGAGTCTGACTTACTTGAAAATGACATGTTTGTTGATTCCGATGCGGGTGTGTCCGGTGGTGTTTCTGTCTTTATATTCACAATTGCATCTTCGTTTTCATTTTCAAGCATTTTCGGCGACGAGCTTGGAGGCATTCCAATCGTAAACACAGGATTCGGCTGTGGACTTGGTGTAAGGAAAGAAGAGTTACTTGACATCATTTCGTATCCATTTTGTTGTGTAGCTGGAATAAAGATGCTTTGAATGTTGCCATAAGTTGATTCACCAATGGGTCTAAGTTCTGTTAGGTGCGGTTTTAATTCTTGATTTGCATATGAAGTCACTTCTGAATCAACACCAGTTTGAACAGCATATGCACTCTGCATGAAGCCAAGGTTTGAAGGTGGTATGATAGTTGAATGGACTGGCTGGCGGATTGTCCTCGTCTCTGTGTTAGATATAGTATCATCATCTTTGCTGCTGCTTTCCTGTTTCCTCATTTTTGCTCTTCTATTCGAAAACCAGACCTTAAAAAGACAAACATTTAGCATCACACGCATAAATAGCTTGGCAATAAACGCAAAAGGATATGATGTGGTCCTAACTTGCTAAATGCACCTCGTGCTATTTTTAGACTGGGGTACTAGGCTACAAATGCGATGACATCGACATAAAAATCCCCTCTGTTTGGTATGTCCTTTCCCTCCAATCAAACAGAGCTTTAAAATAATTCTCGCATTGGAAACAAGTAATGTCGCATGGCATAATCATAACCCTTGCTTGTTAAAAACAATTGAAGAAACAATCACTGTTTGTTAATAACCAATACCCAATTAGACCACACGAGACAGGATATACGAAATCTGCCCACCATCCCTTAGACTTCACTTTGTATTTTGTTTTCGTGGGTCAAAGGGATACCTAACGTTAAAAATAAGATGTTCCCCAACTTGATTTCACAACGAATGGCATCCAATAGTCGTCTCATGCCTGATTTTTCATTATTGTGGATCCGAAGGATGTCAATCGATCAATTAGTAGCTTGAATAGATTCATATAGAGTAGCCCTGATACATGCCAAATTCGTTTTAGTGGGTCTTTTTTTTGGGATTGAACTGACCTAGAGAAACTTTCTTTTGACATTTAAAAACAATTTTCTTTGGGTAAATTAACTTGGCATGTTGGTGTCGAATTAGTCCCGACAGTTTTCTATAAGGGCCATTTTAGTATTCGACCCCCCCCCCCCCCTACTCCACCTTGCTCAAAGTCTGACAAAGGACCAGTAATTTGAAGTGAAGCATGAAAATATTCACACGTTCCCTATCTTCTTACACCTTTGGCTCATGTATTTCTCTCAACAGTTTGGTTTTGTAGAGCATCAACCACAATTACACTCAAATCAAACGATTTTGCAGCAACAAATTCACTACTCACAAACATGATCAGAAGTTCCTGTTGATGCCCCGTCTGACAATAGACAGGGGATAGCGCACCTCTAAAAGAATTTCTGGGAAGACTACAGATCGAGCAACATAACTGTAACAAGGGTGTTCCAATTTTATAGGTCTCAGAACATATGCAGGCTCCCAAATTTGAAATGGCAGACAAGTCCCGCCGTCAAATTACTCCCGAGAACCCACTAGCGTAATTTAAAGGCAGTCTGTCCCCTTGATGAATGAAAAAACTCGATAAGATCTCTGCTGAATATTCCATAAATTTACGATTGTTTCCTTTATTCATAGAGAGCAAGGTTATTCATGCGTAATTTTCATGGAAAATTATGCATGAATAACTCTGCTTTGTTTGGATCAAGCAAATTATCGAGGAGACAGACTGCTTTACATTGTGATGCTGAAAATTTGCCTTATTTTTGAATAATATGATCCCATGTAAAAGATATACTCACCTGAACTCTCGTTTCTGGCAAGTCAGCCACCTTTGCAATTTCTTCTCTTTTGACTGCATCAGGGTATGGAGTGGATTCAAATGCTTTTTCAAGTATTTCAAGTTGCTCTGATGTGAAATTCACTCTATTTTTCCGGGTCTGACGCTTGCCACTTGACACATTTTGAATAACAGGAATTACTGGGCCAGCAACTATTTGAAACTGTGGCTGTGGAGTGACTGATTGTTGTTGTTGCTGCTGAGTTTGCTCATTCTGTTGCTGCTGTTCTGGGGGTTGTTGCTGCAGTTGGTGATGCGACTGTAGTTGTGCTTGTTTCTGTGAATGCTGTTGAGCTTGATGCTGTGCCTGAACCTGCATCTGAGCTTCATGTTGTTGTTGTAACTGCAGTTGTTGATGCGTGGCCATTGACTCAACATTAACAATTTGCACTACAAAAGGGAGACCGAACTAATAAAACCAATTTAGATACAGGAACATAAAGCTCGACACCTGCTTCAAACACATCCTGGGTGAGAGCTACTAAGTTTTGCACTTTGGCAAAAGCCTGGCGGAAAACTGTGCAACCTTCCAAAAATCCGAAGCTTCTGTGCAATGATTTTGAGTTCCTACTGTTGTGTTAAAGTGTTAAAGTTTTTGTTTTCCCTGTCAACTAGAGCCGGGTCAAAAAATTATTTCTTGGAGTGCGCACCCCCGTACTAATGAGAAAGTCAAGTACCCCCCCCCCCGGGTATCAACTGAATGATGTACCCCGAGTGCAAATTTCGACACCAAATTTTATTGGTTTGGGCTGTTCACCTTGGTTTGGTTTGTTTTCGTCTGGATTAGTTTCACATCAATAGGTTTTTTTAAAAGTTCCGTTTTGAGAAAAATCGAAATGTTGCATACCTTGGCTTTCTAGTTATGGGCTAGGTATTGTCTCTCATCAGGGAAAAACACTCAATAATCCGCTTTTTCCGCTTTTTAGTACGAAAATTTCCGCTTTTTAGTACTAAAAGTTTCTTAATCTGCTTCTTATTTTCTTGGGTGCACGAATTATGATGTAGTTTCTACCAATGCCACGCATTTGTTCTTGACATGCAACACAATGATTAGCAAGAAAAAAATTGTATTGGGTTCAAAACATAAAATCATAATGAATAGTTCTCAAGAATAAAGGTTCTAGGACAATTTTGCCATGATTTCTTGGACTTAGCATCTAAAAATTTCATAGCGCTTCTCAAAGATAGTACCAGAGTCCCTCAATTTTTTGGCATCCTAGTACTAGTTTCTTATAAACCAGTTTCTTATATAAAAAAACGTGTAGATGCTCTACTAAAGAAAGTCGACGATGTCTTATATCCGACGTTTCTCAACTCCAACTATTTTACTTAGCCCTATATGCGCTACTAAAAGAATCGGAGAAGATTACAAAATATCTTTATTTATTTTAATCAATGATAAATTTTACAAATTCTCCTCTTTTACTTCATACATATCTTCTTTTACATGGGAAAAATCAATTTGCGATTGAATACTAACATTTCGATGAATGTTGTGACAATGATCACATCATTATTACCAGTGACGTAGAGATTTCAAATGAGGAGCTCAACTATGCACGTATTGTTGTATAAGAAACTATTAATTTAGTTAAGATAAACTCAGGAGTTTTCACAACGAATTTTTGGAGCCCACTTTCTAGAAATTACTCCAGTCCTTCCAACCTTAAAAAACAGGCCTAAAATCACGAGCAAATTTGCCAAATATTTCTGCCTTACAGCAATGACTTCAATACGTGTTAGCACGTGTTATTTTCTTGGGGGGATGAAATCATCCGGACCGGAATAATATTGTTATGCTCCAAGGGTGGCACTTCCCCCAAAGGGATAGCACGTGCAAAAGCATGTAGAAGCCATTGCTTTAAATGCAGAAATATGAGGGAAATTTGGTCGTGATTNTTTGAAAAAGGTAGTTTCTTATATGCGGCTTTTTACTGTATAAGAAACTTCAATACTGGTACAAAATTATTCTACTTTTAGTCAATAACAATAGTAGCCTATCCATAGCCTATTTTCATTTCATTTTCTCTTGTTTCTTGTATTGTATGTATTATTTGGAAGGACTGGAGTAATTTCTAGAAAGTGGGCTCCAAAAATTCGTTGTGAAAACTCCATTATTTAATGGTTGACGTGTTCAAATAAAATATAAAATTTACCTGACTGAAATCGGCCACTCCCTTTAGAAATTATGAGCGATTATGTGCAGAAAGCCCCTTCAAGAAACCTTAAAAAACAGGCCTAAAATCACGAGCAAATTTGCCAAATATTTCTGCCTTACAGCAATGACTTCAATACGTGTTAGCACGTGTTATTTTCTTGGGGGGATGAAATCATCCGGACCGGAATAATATTGTTATGCTCCAAGGGTGGCACTTCCCCCAAAGGGATAGCACGTGCAAAAGCATGTAGAAGCCATTGCTTTAAATGCAGAAATATGAGGGAAATTTGGTCGTGATTTTATACCGTTTTTTAAGGTTTCTTGGAGCGGTTTTCTCGAGAACATCCTTCATAATCTCAGAACGAAGTGGCCGAACTCAGTCAGGTAAAATTTAAAATTTATTTGAACATGCCACTATCAAACAATATATTTACCAATATTATTGCCTCGATATCCAGGGAGCAATGGCCTTCAAAACGGGGATTGTTTTTTCTGACTCACCCGGTAGGTTCTTAAATCTTCCCAACAATTTTTTTTTGCAATAATGTGTTTTTGTTTGCAGTCTTTAAATATTATGCTTACAATCAAAATTGTGTGATAGAGGACTGAACATTAGCAGTGTCGTGAAATCAGACTTGTTTAGGCCTTTAGATGATTAAGGAGCAACATCGTTTTTTCTATTTTACTTGATAATTAAATTAATGTTTCGAATTGTCACAGTTGAGAGCTATATTAATGAGTTTGTTCTTCCAAATAAGAACCTATACAAAAATCAGGTTGAAAAGGTTCTTACATAAAAACAATAAATGAGTACATGTTGAAGATGTCAGGCTGTATGTTCTTATTTGAGAGGTTCTGATATGTGCGTTTTTTATGGCATTGTTAGTGATCTGAGAGTTGAGTTTCTTATAAAAAAAACCTTGTAGGTTAATATCAAAATGATCTAAGTGCTTGGATTGATATGTATATGTGCATTTGCTAACAAAATTGAAACTGAAATCTCATGAATTCTAAGCAGATCAATTAGCTTCGACTTTTTTAGTAGAGCATATTAGGGCCAAGTAAAAAAGTTGGAGTTGAGAAATGTTGGAGAATCTTGCCAAGACATCGCTGATATCTCTGAGTACTTTACCTGGCATCTAAATTTGCATCTAAGTAGAGGTAATGCAGATGAAGTGTGCTTGTGATGTAATTAAATGATCAGCTAAATGATGATCTGATTAAATATATCTACAAAGGGTGTCTTCTACAATTTCCATGAGTTTAGAGGGCACCATGGCCATGAGAATTCTCATGGGGCTTTGCCCCCATACCTCTAGTCACAAGTGCTTACTCCACCAGAAATATCATACTTAAAAAAGATCGAAGATTCAATTCAATATAAAACTTAAAGAAACCAGAGCGACTTTACGAAATTTCAAAGTTAAAATACAGTACATACAACATGTTAGATTTTGGATATACAGTATATCTATAATTTCCAGCTATATCAGTTTTGTAAAGTAACAGTAGAGAACTCACCTGTATGTACTACAAAGATAGTCGGTAATGGCATCGCCAAGAACCATAAACGTTTACCGTTGTTTTGAGCCATGTTTTCAAAATTCACGAAGGCAGGCCTACAACCCTAGACAAAACTCGTTGAGACAAATGTGTTTTGTGTTGAAATATACATTCCCCTGCCTGCAAACTACTACATTCCACTGCTAAAGACCCCCCTCCACCCATTGCAATGTTGGTTTGATTGAAGAACACATAGTATCATCTATGACATTTCCATCATCTTCCAACATTGCGATGGGGGGCGGGGGGGGGGGTCTTAACTCAGAATTTCCTACAAAAAGCAAAGTGTCTCAAGAGTTTTGGCTAGGAATGTAGTCCAGCCAGCACACTCCTTATTCACTCAGCTTTTAAATAATGCTCTCCATGCTTCTGGTCTTTAGAAGGAAAATATTGACAATTTCTTGGATACTTGGTATATATGCTTTCATTAAAATTAGAAAAAAATCTAAACAGCAAAAGGTCTAGCCTGCGTGCAGCCTCAAACTCCTCCTCAAAGGAAAAGTCTGCGCAACAACGAAGCAAAGCTTGTATGCTGACACTGCAGAAACTGGTAGCCTCTGTCTGATATCCTTGTCGCGCGGAACTGCAGATATGAACCGCTTGATCGCGCGTGACGCGGTGCGTGATACCCTTTGACTACTTACATCTGTGAAACGGTAGGGAAATGAAAAATCTTAGGTGACTCGAGATAGATATTTGTTTGAAACATAATTTTACTGAAACTTTGAACGAATTTGTTTCGACGTTCTTGCGTGAAGGAAGAGGAATCTATGAAGCCTATCATGATGAAATATACAACTGGAATTTCTCGTACATGGAAAACTACTTGCTGAGGGCATGATTTGCATTGAAAGTGAGCAGTGATAAAATTCCGCCCTTTTCATTGAATAACACAGTATACTAATCCCTATTGAAATGTTATTGCCGTCCACAAACGAAATTCACTTTGCATTGCAATGTAATTTGAATTTACAATGGTTGCTTTGAAGAAACACTGCCCCTTTATTTCTAAGGCCCCGTTCACACTGCTCCGTTTTTGTTAATATCCGTTTTTGTCGCATCGAAGCTAACCGTTCACATTGCTCCGTTTTTGTACAAAAAACGGAGGGAAAAACATCCGTTTTTGTCTGTTCACACTGATCTGTTTGATTACAAAAACGGAGCGAAAAACATCCGTTTTTGTGAGTTCACATTGCTCCGTTTTTGTGAACCTCATTGTTCAATATTGCAGCGTTTTCAAAAACCTCCTTTTTTGTGCGTTCACATTGATCCAGGGCGTTTTCAAAAACCTCCGTTTTTGTGGATATCCACTTTCGACAGCGTTTTCGAAAACCTCCGTTTTTGTGCTGTTTTTGTGCGGATCAGTGTGAACACTTTCACAAAAACGGATGTTTTTCTCTCCGTTTTTGTACAAAAACGGAGCAGTGTGAACGGGGCCTAAGTTTCTTGCATGCAAATATTAGTTTCGTTGCGTCGCGTCGGGTCTTTGCCAAGAGGGCGAGGAAATGATTTTACAAGATGATATATTTTATAAGGCAAATTTTCGAGTCGATGCGCTTCAACTGACGAAGGCAGAGGCTTGACAAATAAAGTAAACTACGATGTGAGTTGTACAACGACTTCCAGTGCTGCAGTTTCTTTATTTACAACAAAATTTCGGTTGGTGCTGACGAGTCAGCTTGAAGTCCAAAAGGCCCCCAAAAGGCCTTTCTCCTTACAGAAAACGTCAAAACACAGGATGCAAACAGCTCAGAGGAGATTCTTGGTCATTTTGAAGCATGTGAGGTTTGTTTATTGCCATGATTTTTTGCACCGCGCGATTCAAAATTTGTATGCAGAAAGGCAGTGAACAATGAACAATAGAAACAACAATCAAACCAATCTGGCAAAAAATTGCCAGATGGTTTGATTGGATGATACACAATGAGTAAACAATCAAATTTAATTACCACCCTGGATCCAAGCGAGGCTCATACAAGCTTTACTTCGTAGTTGCGCAGACTCTATTTTTCCTTTGAGGAGGACTTTGAGGCTGTACGCAGGCTACAAAAGGTCACTAAAATGTAGATATATATTTCTCACCTTCTGTAAATCCAGTATGTTCTGATTTCGGCAATTCTCTTCTTTCTCCATTTTCTGGCACGGCTGCCATTGTTGGGCCACCTTGTGAGGCCATTATGCCAAGAATTCCATTTATTGAGTAGGCCCCTCCTCTTGTTGGGAACTGAGCAAATCCACCAGGCATGAGAACTGGTACACCTTGAGCTTGTTCAGCTTTGATATCTTGACCCATGTCTCCTGCACCTACTTGCCCATTCCCACAATTGGCATTAATTCTATTTCTTACAATGCGGTTGATGGAACTGACACTTGGAACATTATCCTGTGAGCAAACGTTATCTACCAATAGCCTGTCCCTAATTTCCCAAGCAAACATTGTAGGATTTGCCAACTTATAGTCAGCAATCTTGTTTACTACCAAAGGAGTTGCAACTTTTGGCTTGCTTCCACCAATAACTCCTGGTCGGATAGAACCAGTCTCATAATACCGTCCAAGAATCTTGCTGACACAGCCATGGGAAACTCTCAGCTGCCTTGAAATGTCACAGGGTCTTACACCTTGGTGGGCAAGCTCTACTATCCTACGTCGTACTGGATCAGGCAGTGGGCGGCCATTGACAAATACACCACCAAGTTGATTGACGCCCCCATGACCTATAATCAAATAAGGATATATCAGAACAGAAATTGATTCAAAGAACAGCAACAATTCAACTGCAACCTCTAGAAATGCATCTCAGGTGACAATTAACTTGAGACACAATAAAAACTGTTTAGACAGTTAAAAAAATTTGTTTTAATTGTGTGCTGATTGTTATGTGATTCCCTCAAAGTCTGAGAAACTGGGTAAGACAAAATATGTAGATATGGGTGGGTGATTTACTTTCATAAGTAAATCAGTTTTTTGTAGGCATGAAATGAAGCCATATGGCTTTTAGCTTTGTGTGACTTACTTTTCTCTATTTTCCTTGCAAAATTGCCTTACTTTGATAGTGACTTCATAATTGCATGGAAAACATCAGAAAGAAAATGGTCACTTGACACATACAATATGGTTACATGCTGAAGGGATTAACTTCAAATAATATCCATCAAAAATGTGGCTCCTCCACACTAACCATTCAATTGCTTTTGCTTTTTTGGGGACACCTGTCCTTGTCAAAATAATGGCTTACCAAGATTTGATAATGCCCTAAATCTTATTGACAGACTTCATAAGAAAATGGAAAAATCTAATGGCAAATTAAGGCAAAAATGAACTTTCCGAATTAGTAAACATTGTTCTTTCCAAATCTCTCCCAAATTGATAAATTTCCTCCATTATGATGTTGGTAAATTTTGAAGATATCAAAACGCGTGCCAGGTGGTAATTTGAAGAATGAGGAAAGTGATGGCCACCTGAGCGACTGTTCATCTGTTGAAAGTCTTCCTGGTGCAACAGGAATCCCATTTGCCCAGATCCCACCTCATATATTGTTACTGCATAAAAATGCACATTCCAGTAATCGCTCAAATGAGAAAAATAGGTACCCTGGCGATGTGCGAAGAATTCCGGTGCATGTAGAAGATAGGGGCGAGAAAGAATATTTCTGTGTTGTGATACAGGACATTGCTTGTTTGTTGTTGTTGTTTTTATTGCATTCTTTCGATTATAGACGATGAAAAGGAGGAAGTGTAAAATGTGAAGCCGTGAATCTGAATATTGGAAGTGCATTTCACGGGAGAACGCCAAACGAGCATGGACTCATTGTTGATTGATAATGGCAGGGACCGTGCAGCGGTTTTAAAGTGGGGGGGGGGCTAAGGTGTGAGCGAAGTGAGCAAACGTGGAGTCCGCGAGCTTGCCCCTGGAAAATTTTTTTAAACCACGCTAATGTCGGGAAACACCCTTTTATGAAAATTAAAGCCTTCTTTATTTACAATTGGCTTTTGAGAAGAAGTAGAATTCTCATTCACACTGCATCTGTTTACTTGAAGCGGGTGGTAAAAATTATATGTATTACGATATATTACTGTCAGGTAACACAGAAATTCTTGAAGTTAGACCAAAGCCCAAGGCTCACTTTCAGTTTACGAGACATCCAAGATTTTACAAAGAAAGGAAAGAAAGCAACTTCCCCTGCCTAGGAGACGAGACTCTTTTCGCTTGAAAGTTGTAGTTTTAAGAAAGTCAACAAAACGAAACATATATATATACGACTTTTATTCTCACCAAACCATAATTTCTATACTTGTGAAAATTCTAAGGCATATCTTTGGAAAAAGTGGGGCGAGCTTTAGCCCCTGCTAGCCCAATGGCAGCGCGGTCCCTGGATAATGGCTCTTAGTAGTCATTGGCTCTGTTGTTTACTAAAAGAGCCAGGAAGCGATCTTTTTTCTGCACGTAGTTTACATCATTAAACCTGCCTGTCAAGTTGCCAAAAAGCTCAAAAATTCGCTGCCATTAATTCGTCTAGCTAAACTTAATGATAAGGTTTTATCATTGTTTATGGACCAAACATTTTTAGGACTATGAAATCAGGGACATATGATACAGGAATTGCAGACCACTGTCTGATTCATGCAGTACTCAAACTAAGACAGAAAAGAGCACCGCGGATAATAAAGAACGTATCAAACATAAAGAACTGTAATTGGGAGATGTTCAGAGAATAAATGAAAATGGCTCCATGATCAGTATGCTCCATTTTTGATGACATAGATGATTGCTCTTGGGCATGGGAAAAGTTATACCTTGATGTTAGAAATAGATTTATATCTGAAAGAAAAGACACACCCATGCCATGGATAAACACCAGTCTTAGGAAAGAGATAAATGAAAGACTGTATAAACTGTTGATTATAGCCAAGAGAAGCAAGGATCCCACCGATTGGGCGTCATATGAAATTTCAAGGAACAAAGTAACTGCCCTTCTATGAGAGGCTGAAATGGCATATTGGAAAAATGAGCTAGACTCAGCAAAGGGAAAAGATTCGAAAAGTTTCTTGAATGTTGTAAAAAGACTGACTGGTAAAGAGAAAACCTCAAATGTTATTGGTCCTATTCTCAATGATGATAATGAGCTTGTATGATGACAAAGGAAAAGCAAATGCCTTTGATACATTTTCCAGAGCTGCAAAAAATGTTTTTCTTTCTGGGAACCTGGCGAACGGGGAAAAAATTTCTATGAGGTCACAGTATGCAAAATGCACAATAATGCCTCTGCCGGTCATGTGCTGAAAGGTCCACAAGATATTCTGACAAAACTAGAGCTTTGGGTTGTAAATAGAACCTTTTCACAATGAAGCAAGTTCTTTTGAAATACATCCTTTGCCTTGATATGATGTGGAGCTAAATCTCGAAAGCATGCATTGCTCCCAGCAAGGCATGGAATAGTTCTCACAGGTGGCGGAGAAAAATTGTAGATTTGATATTATGTATGTGCATTCGCATCAAAATAGGCATGGTGTAGATTTCTTGCTGTGCTGGGATTTGCATCTTTTACCTCATTTTGAATTTAATTGTGAAAGACGTCCATTGTAAAATCCTTGATTAAATATGGAGTGTTCTTCTCTATCTTGTTTAGTATAAATCATTTGCCATTTGGTAAGAATGTGTACTTTCTATTTCGGTACAAAAATCTCTTGGCCAATTTCACATTTTGTTTGTCAATTCTTTCAAGAAAATTCTTGTTCCTCAGACACTCTATCATGAAATATTATTAAATCAGACTGCCAAAATCCATAAGCTGTTGAGCTATTTAATCTTTGTCCAAATTGGCTGAGGCTGCTTAATTTTTTGTAGAAGCAGTTTAACAATAGGAGAATACACAAATATATATTAATAAAATGGTCAAGCAGGACTCACAATGTTCATCTGTTCATGAAACAAAATTTTGAAATTTGTGTGCTGTACTTTGGACTGAAGGCAAATTGGTTGTAATTTAGATTTCCAGAATTATTATTTGTATAATGCAGCCCTTGTACATTAATTAATACAACAAGAATTCACAAAGATTCCTAAGTATTCTTAATATTCTACTGATGTATGGAAGACTGTGAAGATTTTAAGCAACAATTTTAAAGAACTTTAAAATATTCTAAAGAATTCTTCGGCAAGAATTTCAGGCAATAACATTTTATTAATAGAAAGTTCAGAAATTAATTCCAAAGCATGCACAATTTACTTTTAGGACTTTTCTTGGCACAACTACAGTCTAAATGCTTTCTTGCCTAAGAATTCTTCAGAAATTTTCCAGAATTTTTGGGGAAATAAATAATTTCTTAAGACTTCTTGTTTGAAAATTTTTACAGTCTTTTTCAGTCCTTCAATTTTTTCAGTTTCTTTTCAGTACAGTAGTAAAAGTTAATATATTGTTAATTTAGTTCTATTCTACTTTTCGTTTCCAATCGCGTTTTAACTCTAATTAATATGTGTATTTATCTCTATATTATACGTAGTTTTAAAGGCATGTATAATTTGTAAATCGCTAGACCCTGTACGGGTGTTGAATTTATGAAATGAAATGAAATGTTAATGGGCACAAGGCCCCGTAACCTTACATTTCTACTAGGGATCATGATCAATAGTAGAAAATTCAAGTAACTTTTATTTTTAAATAAACTGCAAAAATGTTCATTTTGTTCTTATTTGAAACAACTTTTGCTGAAAAATTTTTTGCCAAGGCGGAAAATTTTCTGGGAACCTCTTTCTTTTCTCCACTGTTGGAAGCAAGAAAATCATATCCAGAAATGCCCGAATATGACAACAGTTTTATGTCAGTAAAAAACACCTACATTATTAGAGGTATCAAATATTGACTCTAGGTTAGAAGAAGGGATAAACGATTGAAACCTGGAAAGGCTACCGGCATAGACAGATTACACCAAAAGACATACTGATGTCAGAAGGTGCCTTCAAAGAAAGTATATCTGGTAATTTTTACAAAAGCATAAAAGATAGACAATTCTCTGCTCGATACAAAATGGCTAAATTGAGGACTATGACATTCAAGGATGGCAGAAGATAGAAAGAGGAAACTACAGACTCCTTAGTATGCTCTCCATTCCTAGTAAATTACTGGAAGGTGTTATGAGCTAAACATTGCATGTCTGTTCCAAATATAAAGCAATGGGACTACGAGAGGGTCTGTCAACAAAGCTACTACTTATGTATCTTACTGAGAAATGGAAAATGGATAGAGGAAAATTTGTTGGCATAATACTAATTGACATGGTGGATCATTCCATCATGCAGCTAGAACTATAGGGAGCAGGACTAGCAACCAACGTCGCTGGGTGGATAAACCATTATTTAGCAAACAGACAACAATTTACAGAAATGAATGAGGCAAAATCAGAATTGCAACATATCACTCATGGTGTTCCACAAGGATCGCTCTAGGCCCACAACTATTTTTTATAGATGTTGAAGATTTCCATTTCTGCACATCTCAGGGTGAAATAGAGCTGTATGCAGATGATACTACAGCCTATTCCATGGAAAATTCCATTGATGAGGTACATGAGTCCTTGGAGAAATGTTAAAAGATATACAACGTTGGTGCACCAAACATAAACTAGCAAGACACATTGGCAAGACGAAAGCGTTACTAATCACCAGACAAAAGTTCACTGGTCCTCTGAATGAACTGAAACTCGGTGAAACACCAGTAGAATATATACCTGAAGCTAAATGCCTTGGTGTGAAATTAGATCAATTAAGCTCTCTTGGAAACCTCAAATCAACTATATAACCACAAGTTCCATAGCAGTCTACAAGTTTACTTCCTGTACCCTCTGAGAACACCCCAGGGTGCATTCCATGCACTTAGGCCCGAAGATCTTCGGCGTGGAAAAGAAATTTTCTCGGCGTATTGGCATGGAAATTTGCTTGAATCAATAGAAAATTATTGTAATATAATTGAATTCAATAGGTCTATTGTTTTCCTGGCGTGAATTACGCTGTTATTGGCGTAACCTTCGGTGTGGAGTTTACGTGGAATGCACCCTGGAGAGCACTGCAAAATGAAGTTTTTGAAGCCTCTCCAATGTTTGACATTTACTCAATTTACTCAAGTACCTTCAGAGTAATATAATACAGGAAACAAGTGAAAATAAAGTAAAAATATGCAGAGGATTTCTTACAAATAGTTTCTTAAGTTATATTTTCCCAGTACTGGCATTTCTTAACTTTTTGGCAATCTGAGAGTTTACATTTATAAAAAAATATGTGTATTAGAGATACGGCAAAACTAGCATGTCAATGTGGGGCAATGATCGCCATCTATTTGAATCTTTGATCAATTAAGGCAACTCACCAGGGCGATGAACTGCTAGATCTTTCAATGAATACACATTTTTTTATAAGACACAGGTTTATAAAAAACTAGTACTAGGATGGCCGAACAGTTAAGAAACTCCAGTACTACCTTGGGAAGCTAAGAAACTTTTAAAAGCAAATGAAAGATATTATGAAAATATGTTGTTTAACCCCTAGATTCTTGAGTAATATTAACCAACCGTTTTATGTTTAGAACATAAGAGAACATGTTTTCTTCCCATCTGATGTTTTATATGTCAAGCAACATATCTGCAGCAATGTTAGAAATGTTAGAAACCACATGATAACTCATGCACTTAAAAAATGAGAAACAAATTAAGAAATTTTTGGTACTAAAATGCAGAAACTTTCATGTTCAATTAAGAAACTTTCAGTACTATGGCCTGATCCAAGTTTCTTAGAAAAAAAAAGTATCAAATTAAGATTTGAGTGATCCTTTTTTTATATTGACAATATTGACGAAAATTAATCAGAAATCTGCACTTATTTTGGCTACCAATTTTGCCCTCACTCTGGTTCTTAGCCACTCATGCTCATTTTGCCTCGCTACCTCTACATACCCTTACCGAAGAACAAGAGAATTTTAGCCAGGCCAAAGAACCAAACATAGGATAGGTGAAAGACGTAAACAACATGACTGTAAACATAAACAGGTTTGCCTTCATCAAATTTAAGCGTGGGCCTAAGCCTAGATAGGTAGTCCTGACACATGCCGATTTATATCATACAGTATGCAACAACTTCCACATCTAAAAAATATTTGGTGTTGCTGAGGACAGTATAAACGTACCTTTGCTTTGTTTGGGACTGTTGCCTTATCAGTAGCGGTCGAATGATGACAAAAACATTAACAAGACGAGCAAGGTAAATCCAAGAGCAAGGACAGACGGAGCAGCAGCAGTGGCCTAAACTAAATTCGATTGAAGTGAGTTTCGCAGCTGTCCCCTTGACGAAGGGCGTAAGGTGAATCAACTCATTTATTATTAAAATTTTAAGTAAACTTTGACGTATTGTAAATATGAAATGGAGCGAGAAGTTTAATTAACCTGCATGTGCCATGATTTTCCAGTCGAGAAGAGATGATGGTCAGTCAGGCTTGAAGTGTCTTCGCTGCGATGACTTTCTCCACTCAACCGTTTCTAATTGCGTCTTTCACTGCAGTACAAGAAATAACTTTGCGTTGAAAATAAAAGTTGTTACTTCAAAAACAAAAAATTACGAATTAATAATGATACCACGAATATAAAACAACTAAAAAGTTATAATAAAATTTATTTTCGTACTAGTTGGGAAATCTTCCTGTCCTCCTCATTTCCATCTAATTACCTTTTGTAGCCTCGCCCCGTCACGTGATGTCAAACGGTTGTTGTGATTGGTTAATCTGGAATGTTGATTAGATTTGTAAAAAAAGAACATTTGAAAAGGTTAGTGGTTGTTTATAAACCTTCCTAACCCCATTAAAGATATATTTCGTACTGAAAGCTATATTTTCGTATGCAAAGAGTGGTGCACATTAAAATGTTGTTTGGGGGGGGGGCAAGCATTGAAATGTGAGAAGCGTTCGAAGCCAAAGTAAAGGGTGTGTACGCATGTACAGGTACATGTACCTCAAAACATACACAAAATTTACTTATTAAATAAAATCTTAAGTAAGAAATTTTTTTCGTATTTTTTTGTTTTGCTGTATGCTCCTACATACTAAAATTACTTCCCAGTTTGTTTAAATGTTATAAAATAGTAAATCCTATTTTAAATTATTGTTAAAGTTTGTCTTTTTTTTCAGTACGTACCTCAAAACATACATGGACATATTCACTCATAATTTTTAATCTGTTACTCTTAGAGCCCCAATATTTTGTCTTGTTTCCTTGCACTAACTTGTCTCACAAGAATTACATGAAATGCAAACTTATATTGAAGCTTTATACCCATTGCACTACAAAACTAGCACTACATGTACCTCAAAACACGCATAGAGGAATTGTAGGTTGTACA
>REGM01000550.1:15122-27305 GCA_004194415.1 Aurelia aurita | reverse complement strand
AGGTGATTTGCCATGGCTATGCCCCTGGCTTGACTAATCCTCAATAGTTAACTTGAAGATAGCTACCTTGTTTGTTGATATTGGTGCTTTGAGAGTTGAAATATTAATCTTGACCTCAAATTTGCCTCCACCTCCAAACCAGAGCTTTTAGGTTTTGGCCTAAGCTGTTGACCGCTGCGTTGTGGAATCTCTTGAATCATAGCGAAGTACGAACAAGAAACCTCGTGCCTAGGACAACATTTGAATGCAAAGCCGAAACTGAATTTGACAATCGGATCAAGAATTTATTCCCTAAGAGACATGTTTCTTCATTCTACCAAAATTTCAAATTGCATCTGTCTGATAAAAGTTATTCACCAGCGAAATAATTCCCTTGGGCGCAGGGGCGGACTGGCACTATTTTTCAAAGGTGGCTTCGTGGCTTTGAAAGGGCCCGTAGGGTGTGGCCAGGCCTTCAATGGGTGTGGCCATTTTGCAAGCCTACTTTCATGCGTTAGAAGAATTGATACAAGTTTTGCATAAGGCAATGGGGGTGTTGGCATTAGAATCTATCATTGCTGGGTTACCTTATTGTAGGAAATCAAAGCTGCTAAAAATTGTTATATATATATATATATATATATATATATATATATATATATATCTACATATCTACCTACATATCTATATATCTACAAATTCAGTTGACATCCACTATCTCGACTGTCCGTCACCTCGAACATTTGACATCCCCTCAGAGTTCGAGATAGTTGATGTCAACTGTATATGCATTGCACTTAAGATCGTAGGAAATTAACACGAATTGGCAAGGAACAGAGGCGTGGCCAGGACGACTTAATTGGGGCGTATTCAAATGAAGGGGTCTGGGGCGAAGCCCCCAGGAAAATTTTTGAGGATACGCTCTCTACTTTGGCTTAAAACGCTTCTCTCGATCCCATGTTTGCCAGTATTAACATAGAATTTTTGACCATTTTGTGAAATTTGTTTAAAAATTAGCCATCCCCAGGAAAATTCGTGAGTCAAAATCCTTTTCTTTGGCTTAGAATCCCTTTCTGATCTCATCTTTACCAATGCCAACTTGGAAACTTTGACAATTTTGTAACAGTTTTCTATGAATGACCATCCTAGGGAAAATTTTTGCTCAAAGACCTTATACTTTGTCTTAGAACGCTTCTCACGATCCAAAGTTTGCTTGACCCCGAAATGGAAGCCTTGAAAATTCTGTGATAGTACGTCTGGGAAAATTTTTTTAAATGCCAACCTTTACTTTGGCTTAGAAGGACTCTCCCGGTGACCTTCCAGCATTTCTTGGAAAAATTCCTTACACATATCCAGCTACTTTCTCCACGTTTTTGAAAGAATCTCGAGGACCACCTTTTGACGGATCCGTCCCTGTGGCCACGCCACTGGCAAGAAAGTCTTTAAAGGAAAAGGAAATTATCGCGAAGAACAGAACAAAATGTGCCAACGAAAAACGAAAAACTATTTTCATTCACAACGGCAACGCAAAACGCGTAAAATAGGACAATTTAAACAACTTGAGAGAGACATTAAACTCAGACCTTATATATCCAGATAGTAAAAAGTATAATAGGCCATCAGAACGAGAAAATCGAATGCGAGCGAAGTGAGTTCGAATCTTATGTGCCCTCTCACGCTTCAGTTATTATAGACGTTAAATTACTGTGGAATTATTATAAAACGATTAATATGAAAGGTGGAAATTTTGGGGTTTTCAGTCTCCCCGTTTGTTATTAGCCCGTTATTAGACAGAACAGCCCCCAACTCTGCAAAGCAAATATTTCATAACTCTTAAGCATTTCATATCTTTGCTTCCAATCTTCGAAACGGCCCTGCTTCTATTATAAGAGAAAAAGCTTCGTGGATTTCTTTATAGAAACTTATCCCAGAGAAAACTGTGGTGACATTTTTGTTCAGTTATTCATTTCCGCAGTAAATCTAAATAATCTTGATAAATTTTATTCAGCCTTAATCTAGAAGGGGATTTTTTCGGAAAAACACGTTAAAGTTTTAATACAATTGATGTAGAAAGGAATGGCTCCTAATCATTGCACTGACCACTGTAATGGCTCTCGCTGATAAGCGGTTTCCCTCAAAAAAACAAATCTGCGCTTCACTTTGTGCAATGAGTATCTCTTAATCAACTTTCAACCACAAATATTTTCGTAAACGAGATTTTAGTTTATTTTTAAGAAACAGGGGACGATTGAGTTTCGCTTTATCAAGTTTCTGGCACTAGCGTTTTTGAGCAACCTCGCATTCAGACTGGTATAGTTACTCTTACTCTTCCATTGAACCTTTTCTCGACGAATCTAATATAACAGTCGTCTGGTGAAGCAAAACGTGAAATTTGCTAAATTAAACTCTGTCTCAAATTAGATGTCACGTGAAATTTGTGATAACGCAAAATTATTCATGTAAAAAACTGCTAAATTGTTGTTATTCGCGGGCATTTTCACGTGCCATCTAATTTGAGACAGACTTTAGTTTGTAGCCACATTGGCTTCAAGCCTGGTTTCCATAGTTCATCCCTCGTGTCGCTGCCGTCGCTGAAATACATGCCACCACTTGGAGCACCGCGAGCGATTTAACACATCAAGATGATTTTAACATTTATGGTTATTTTACGCTGATATCTAATGCATTGTGGGTATTTTGCAATTTTAAGCTGTATACACATATCGTAATTTTTAGTTGGCTTGAATTAACTTTTTAGTTATAGCTAATGTATTATTGACAACTTTTAAAGAAATCGATAATGATAATGGAAACCAATGGAAACCGCTATCGCTCTCTATCAGCAATTGTGGTGTAAACGGGTTACAGTTTTGACGAAGCAGCTACAAAGAATCTTCAGCAAATACAAACAAAACTCGATTATCAGATCTATCATAAAGTTTTCTTTTAATCTCGTTTTTTAATAATCTAAATATATTAAAGATAATAAATGTTTGTTTTCAATACTCCAAGGGTATCAAATAACTGGCTGAAAAACCTCATTCTGGGCTTATTCTCTTTAAGCAACATCGTAAATCTTGCTTAGGAGCCATTATTTTGAGATTTTTCATTGTCCTTCAAGTCTATAATGATAGTTTGCGTTTCTCTCTGACATTTATGACCAAACTAGAAGCTTAATGTACAGAAAGAAATCTATCTGGTATTAATAAGTGCTTTTTGCAGTATGCTTCAAAACCAAGCAGCCCTAAAAAAGAGCTAATTTTTCTCATTTTAAAACCAATCGCACAAGATCAGCTATACCTGGGAAAATAATTTTGTCTTTGATCTACTTGGCAAAAAATAAATTTAAAGATCAGCCATGTAATCAATTTTGGTGATTTTTCAAACAGGAGTACTTTTTGGGACACCCGGTAGTATCTACGTACGAGACGACATTACAGCAGATTGTCAAAAGTGCTGCGAATGGGCGCAAGTGCACTCTGACAACAAGGACTAAAGCTGAAGTTTCTTCGAAGATAAATCCTTATACCACACTTAGCTGTATCACAGTTGTGACACTGACACGAGCGTACTGTCAATTTGATTACCAATCTCCAGTCCCCTACAATTCCATTTTCTTGCTAAAGTGCCATAATTGGCGACATCAATGATCAATTAATGCAAATTTTTGGCTAAATTGAAGCACACTAACAGTGGAAAGCGGAAATCAACGAGGCTGGTTTTGGAAAGGTGATGCAGAAATTTGAGTGAAACACCGGTTTCTGTAGAAAGGTAGGACAATGGCCTGCAGTGTAACGCCTGCCCTTCAGGGGGGGGGGGGTGAGGGAAATGAGACATCCCTTTAATAATTCTGGATATTCGGTCCCAAATGTTTGAACTTCGGTCCCGAGACACCTTCAAGACCTCAGTTATTAATCCTATTCCACCTGGGCTCTTTTGATTCACTCCTCACCTGGGGGGGGGCCATTATGGCCCCCCTAATTATTTCCGAGACCAGTAGAGCCATGAAGTTGTAACTTGGTATATAGTATTACCAACCTATTGCGCTTCTAATTAAATGATTAAATTTCAATTAGTCACGTGACCTGTTGCTAGGCAACTAGTTATCTTGAGGCCAGTCTGTAATAAGGTTATGTATGGGAACTAAAATGATATCCTATATTTCAATGAAAACGAAGTTTATTCTCATAAATGGTTTAACTTAATTTGTAACATTATATTTTCTCGCAAAAGACTATATTATTTTTTTACATATCTCTTTAAACAATGACGTCATAAACATCTATGACGTCACAGCTCTAAAAATTACAAATGTAAATAAAAATTACCAAACTATATATTATATGAAAGGTCTTGACGAGGAATCTAAAGGTACTAATTAAAACAAAATCGAAAAAGGATTGACCAAACTAGAAGCAATTTAGTGTTTTCTTTTGTGACCTCTCTCAAAAAAGGGCATTTACTGGTCATGTGACACATCTAATTAATACGAAATTTATAGAATCTTGTAGGGCATTAAATTTTAGGAAAAGTCAGTTAGTACCAGTGTTCTAAGTTCAATGGTTAAAGCACTGTATATCAATGTTTGGTTGGGGGCCATCCCCCCCACGTCGAATCGGGTTAAAACTGACTTTCGGCCATGGCGATTTTCAGTTTTCGCGCCTAAATTTTGAGCGAAATATCTTCCAATCTCACTTATTGCTTGTTACAACATTCTGATTGACAGCAAGATAAAGGATAAAGGTTTCATTCATTATAGTCGAAGCCACTGTCTCGTCAACAACTGGTGTCCGAAAAGTATTAGTCAAAGATAACTCCAGAATTCTTTCGAATTGAAAAAGATTGGTCCACGACGACAGTTCGATAAAACAAAAGAAAAGGATCTTAGATCCCTAATCAGTGGCATGGCCACGGGGGAGATTGGGGGCATTTGCTACACCCACTTTTGTCAAAAACGAGGAGAAATTCTTTGAGATTCTTTCTTTGAGATTCTTTCAATTCGTCCACGACGACAGTTCGATAAAACAAAAGAAAAGGATCTTAGATCCCTAATCAGTGGCATGGCCACGGGGGAGATTGGGGGCATTTGCTACCCCCACTTTTGTCAAAAACGAGGAGAAATCTTTGAGATTCTTTCAAAAACAAGGAGAAATTAGTTGGGTATGGGTGCTTAGGGTAGGTAAGAATTTTACTGAGAAATGCTGCAAAGTGATTGGGAGAGTCGTTCTAAGCCAAAGTAAAGGTTGGCATTTTAAAAAAAGTTCCTAGACGAAGTATCACAGAATTGTCAAGGCTTCCACTTTAGGTGCAGGAAAGCATTGGATTGTGAGAAGCGTTCTAAGACAAAGTAAAAGGTGTTTGCGCAAAAATTTCCCAGAAGTGGCAATTCATAGAAAACTGTTAGAAAAGTGCTAATTTTCCAGTTTGGCACCGGTAAACATGGGATCGAGATACGCTTTTTAAGCCAAAGAAGATGATGCTTACCAACCTCGTCCCCAGGGCCTTTTGTCGTCCCAATATGAGAAAAGGCCCTGGGGACGAGGTTGGATGCTTGCCCAAAAATTTTCCTGGGGATACTAATTTATAAAAAAACTGTTACAAAAGGGTCAAAATCCTATTTTACCACAGGTAAACATGGAATCAGGAGAGGTGTTCTAAGCCAAAGTAGAGGGCGTGTCCTCGAAAATTTTCCTGGGGGCTTCGCCCCCAGACCTCCCAAATTTTCCCGCTGTAGTCGGTCCAGAGCATGGCTGCGCCCCCAAATAAAATTTGAATATGCGTCCCTACTGCCCTTGTGCCAATAGATGCCAGTCGCGCCAACAGTATCAAATACAATAGACTATATTTCAACTTGGACCGGGCCAGCTTTTAACTATGTCGATTCCCTTTAACCCTATCCATACTGGGGAGCTGATTCAGCCCCCTCTCTCAGTTTTTCCCTGTTTTTTCCTCGGCTAGATCCTGAGCTTTTCAGTTTTCGAGACTTTTCATAAATATATCTATAGCATTTTTACCCCCAAATTTGATCAAAATGTCTCATTTATTTTTGGAGATATAACTATTTACTCAGATAGTAGCATGGTCAAACCTTTATAATTTCAAACTAAGATAAATATTGACAGAAGTAAGATAATGGAACCAAACTTTGGCCATAACTCGAACACAATAAGATAAAATGAAAATATTAATTATTTGTTTGCTATTTCAAGATATGACGTCACTGATGACGTCATTGTTATAATGAATTTAGGTAATAATTATAAGTTTACAAAATTCATTATTTGAGAACAACGTCATGTTTTCATGCAAATTTAGTCTTTTCGGCTGCAAAATGACTCAAAAATAAGTATGCTATCTCCTTTGAAACAAAAGTCAAACACAAATGAGTACAAGTACTAATTTTTGCTATTTTTTGGCATGAGAACGAAGAAAATCGATGATGTCATCAAATGTACAACAATCAGAGTAAAATGAATTACATATTCTGACTCTCCACATAAAATTACATAGGAAGAGCCAATTCCCAAGCTTTTGCCTCTGGTCAGTTCAGATTTATTAGGGGGGGGGCTGAATCAGCGCCTCCCCAGTCTTTTAGTAGCTGAAAAAGCCTAGTCGGTTGGTTAAATATCAATTGATGCTCAAAGAATTAGATGCATGGAGTAAGAGTTGCTCGTTAGTTCGATTTATATCGAGGAACGCGGACACAGACACAGTCTGTGGATGTAGGAAACACGCGCAGCAGCCCAGCAGAAACAAAAGAGAACAACCCCGGGGGGGCCACTTGGTACCTGATGTGTTATCATGCTCGTACAAAAAAACGCGGGAAAGGGTACCTTTCTTCAACGTAGGCACGGGCCCGCGCGGCCCCTCGTTTAGGGGTGCCAATTCGACCGTAATTTAGAAAAGGATGTACTTTTTTGCATTTGATAAATCGAAACGCTTCTGTGATGATATTTTTAATCAAGCATTTTAAAATAGAATTTGAATTAGGAAAATGTGTTAGGCAATTTCAACTACTTTAGGTTTAACTCTTCGTCCCTGATTCATCACACAGAATCACACTGGCCATATCAACAATTTGGATAAATGACTTGTCCGCGATTAGGGTACCTAAACTTGAAAAATTTAATGTGACACGGGAAAGGGTATGTTCTCAAGAAAATTTTCCTCAATTAGGGTATGTATTTTGCTAAAAAAAAGGTCGGCGTTTAGGGTGCATATGTTGCACCTTTGTACGAGCATGATACTATAGAAAAGTATAGGAGTGNGGGAGCAACCCTCCCCTAATGATTTGCGTTAATTATTTGAGCAAGTCTACTGAGAGATTGTCTGTTCAGAAAGATAAATATGTTATGATGTCGAGATCTCTAAAAATGAATTATAACAAAGCTTACTCTATCACTAATATTCTAATTCGTTAAAAGCGGAAATTGCGACAGCACGCAATCATGCTTCGTGCTGTAGCCGAGCCGGTAGCTGGATAATGTGAAGGACACCAAATAGGTTCCATTCCTGTAGTATAGGTGCTAGTACTTGCTTGGAGACTCTCGTTCGACGTCTTGGTGATCCAAGTGCAACGAGCATCATTGAATTATCCTGAAGCATCCCATTGAACTGTATATGAAAATGCATGACACACACTTCGTGTCAACATTTAATCTGTCCTCATGCTTCCATCACGGAACAAGAAAACAACGCGCCATTGTACAAGATGAAACACACATCGAAGCAGTTACCAAGCTCATCTTCAAAACCTCCCTTCCCCTCTTGGTCATGTAAACAAATCCCCTCAAGCAACGCTAGATATGGCAAATTCTAAAACCATTCGTAACTAGCATTTACGAAGAAAATTTATACTACGGCTACGGCACAGAACCGATGAAATTACACGCTTTCGAGCAGCGTCTCCATGCAGTGAGATATCTAAATACATAGCACACTCAACCTGGATTGAATATTTATTGAATTGATAAAGCAAGCGTAAAGTATACATGTTAGATATGCTCAAAAGATCATGGTGAAATGTGACGCCTTCGTGATTTCTCAAAGTTTGTATTGTCTTCTTTGCAGCTGGATACAACCAAGGGAAATTATCCGCACCGAAGCGCGCTAAATTCATATGTACAAGTGCATTTCAATTTCCCGGCATCGCAAGCATGAAATTACATTTCTTTTATGGCATTCACCCGATATTTGTATACACCGGAACATGCGATGGGAAAATTTCATAAAATAAACTTCATTGAAAATGTACAAAGAAAAGACACGGGCAATGAGGTAGCAACTCACCGAATTGTGAAATCGGATCGGTTCCACTTGCTGATCGCTGACACCAAAACCTACATGAGAAGTTGGTTGACGACTGAGTGATTTTATGACGCGTGACTATTTTAGAGTAAGAATCACAAAGCTTGCTGCACTATTCTAACGCAGTTGTTAAGATCAATTAGATACGGTTATTGACGATACTCTATTACAATTATTGTGGAATTCTCTCTTTTCAAAGCTGTGGTTCTTATTTAGAGCTCAGTCATCCAATTCGACGGCTCTTTTCTTTTGAGAAGAAAAGGCTTAGGTGACACATTGTCTTGCTAATGCAGATTTGACGTACGCGATTTTGCTAACATGAAAAGGCCCTGGATGGGGGTCTTCCTTTTCATGTGAAAGAATCTCTCTTCGAACGCCACAAAACATAATCTGAACAAGAACATACAAGAACTAATCATAAAAACTCGAAAGATGGTCCAGCATGCGTGAAAAGTCCAAACAACACCAAAATAGACCTAAAGATACTCCATCTAACCTTCCTATTTTGTAAAAATTCTTGGGTGTGTTCTCCTCTAGGTGACACGAGAAAGTGAGAATTATTGTATCTCTTCCAGTTCGCACAACTCATAAAGAGTAAAGTAATTCAAAGTTGTCTTCTTGAAACATATCAAAACATTTGTTTAATCTTGCTTCGTTTCGTTATTCAAAGTATTTCTATTATTGTCATTATTACCGCTAGCGGGTGGCTAGCTTCGAGGCGCTGTATTTGATTGGCCGGTGCAAAACGTAACAGGGCAACTACGTTTTTTTAGCTTATGCAGAACAGGGTCAACACTTTTTATTGGTCAAATAAGTACGGGGTAGTAACTTTTTTATGAGCTCAAAGTGGAGCTTGAAACATAAACTTGTTCATTTTGAAGACGAAATTGTAAATTAGAATTTCCATGTCAATGTCTGCAAGAACGGTCCATCAGTCACATCTTGCCGTCTTCAAAGTCAATATTTCGTTGACAAAGACTTGTAAGAACAGGAATTGATTTTATAGCTGTCATTAGCAAATTCATTTGTCGTACTATATAACATCTAATGCTCACAAATACGGGGCAGATACATTTTTTAAGGAAAGGGTGACGGGGCAGTTGGTTTTTTTGCAATAATTTTCTACGGGCTAAGCAGGTTTTTTTCCAAGAATTTTTCTTCTTCTCCACCAGCCATGTATTAAATAAATTTTGCACTGTCCCTAACTGTCATATGAAACATAGGCAAGAAAACTTCATACATAAGTAATTTCAACAAGAGACTCTACTCTAAGGTTAGACTAGCAATAGCACTAGTCAGTGAGTGCGGCGTTTTTTCCTTTCCTTTTCCCTCCTCCGCACTGTAGAGTCTGCACGCAGGCTAATAGTAACAGGCCTTTGTGGTTCTGTTGGCTTTGCAATTCTTTGTTCACTTTGAATTGAAAATTCAATCAGCCATGGAAAATTGTTTTGTGACCAAAACTGAAATCAGACAACTACACATTCCACAAAACAAGAGAGAGATTTTGCTCGCAGGTTTTCGATTGCACTCGAATAGTTATGACAATTCATAGGTACGCTTAGAATATATGCAAATGGCCCTTACCACTTTACGTTGTTGGGCCTCCTGTGGGTAGTTGGTAAAAATGCATAAGTCAGCATTACGTAAACACAATTGTCTTGTTGGTCTTCTTTGATGGCTTCTTCGATTGCGTAGCAAGATGGCTTCTTTCACAGATGGAGATAAGATGGCAAATCTCGTCAATGAGATGGGATTTGCAAGAAGTGAGGCGATCATGGCATTATCAGAATGCAACGGAAATCTTGAGATGGCAATAAACAAACTGTTAGCAGGGGACTGCGCTCCGCCACCGTACTCTGAAATCAGCAGTGACAAGGTTTTGAACACAGNTCAGAGTTATCAAGAAAACAGTCTATTTCTAAGTGATTTTGAGGTCTTATTTTCAAAATTTCCCGGGAAAGCCTTCCGTTAGTCGCAATCCTTTGCTCCTTTAGATGGCAAATTCTTCATAATAGAGGCGTTTTCCAACGATCTAAAGGGCGTGGTCACAAAAAATTTTCCCGGGGGCAAGCCCCCGGACCCCCATTTTTGCTCGCTTCGCTCGCATCTGCTTTCAGCCCCCCGAATATAAATTTCGTTCCGACGGGCCTGGATATGACAATTCATAGGTACGCTTAGAATATATGCAAATGGCCCTTACCACTTTATGTTGTTGGGCCTCCTGTGGGTAGTTGGTAAAAATGCATAAGTCAGCATTACGTAAACACAATTGTCTTGTTGGTCTTCTTTGATGGCTTCTTCGATTGCGTAGCAAGATGGCTTCTTTCACAGATGGAGATAAGATGGCAAATCTCGTCAATGAGATGGGATTTGCAAGAAGTGAGGCGATCATGGCATTATCAGAATGCAACGGAAATCTTGAGATGGCAATAAACAAACTGTTAGCAGGGGACTGCGCTCCGCCACCGTACTCTGAAATCAGCAGTGACAAGGTTTTGAACACAGCTGACGAAGGGCCTACAATAGTAGGGCCTGGTGACATTTATCCCACCATCACAGAGAACATTGATGACAAAAGCAACTTACCACGTGAATATGGCCTTGAAGTAAATTCTAATCCACCACCATACACTAAAGTGTGCCTTGAGATGGAACTCAGAGACTGGGAAACGAAATGCCCAGCAAACTTTTTCAAGCCAGATTTTTCAAGTAGTGGCAGTCCTCTGCGATGTTCCACTTGCTTTGACGAAATTTTTGAAAATGAAAAATTGTCAAATTCATCAAATAGAGCAGTAAAAGATGGAATACGGGTAAACACTGCCTATTTTAATTGATCCTTTGAGATCTTTTGTCTTTTTATTCGCAATTTAGGGTATGTAACCTCAGTGGAACCTCATCCTAGATAACAGCTGTAGGATAAAGCTGTACTCCTGCAGAATACAGGATGGCACTTTTCAAAAAGATCTCTGGTGTGCATGGGCCAGGTCTATAACGCGGACCATGTGGACCCCGCGGACCTTCTCGAGAGACATGACTTCCAGGTCCGCGAAATTTGGTCTGTGTTATAGAATTTTTCTATAGGGCGAAATTCTAAAGCGCAATCCTTGATTTTGCGGACTCTTTACTAGATTTTAAAACTTTTTTACAGCATTTTACAAGTAAAATCTCACGGAAAATATAACCATTCGAACAAGACATTGGATTCTGAGAAACATCACCATAGCAATAACCTACTTGTGGGTATCTTTTCCCTGTTAGCTTGTGCTGCAATTTTAGGCCCAATGACTACTAACGGGAAGATGTGTTTTAATCAAACGTTATCGGAGGTTAGTTACTTCTCGTATGCTATCATCTCTCCAAACGCAGGGCAAAGTCACTTACGATATGCAAACGTCGTATGGGGGTCTCTATCGAACGCAAAAGTAGAAACCCTGCAACGTCTTCAAAACAGAGCCCACTCTATTATGGAAAGGGCGAAAATCAAAGACCACTGGTCTAGTGACTGGTTGACCATTAAGCAATTAATACAATAATGATCGATCGGTTATGACCTATAAGATGATGAATAAGATCTGCCCTGAAAGCCGTTGGAATAGATATAAAGCAAGAAATATGCACTCAAGTTATAGCAGAGCTGCAAAAAATATTTTTCTTTCTGGGAACCTGGCGAACAGGTAAAAAAATTTCTGTGAGGTCGCAGTTATGCAAAATGCGAAATAATGCCTCTGGCGGTCAAGTGCAGAAAGGTCCACAAGATATTCTGACAAAGCTAAAGGGCGACGTTTGATTAAATCTTCAAAAATAACGATATAACAAACGGGCTCCATGGAAAGAGAATCCTTCCCTAAGATCTTGAACTAATTTTAGACACCAGAATCTTGCAAATTGGCTGAATAT
>REGM01000055.1:1377780-1409100 GCA_004194415.1 Aurelia aurita | reverse complement strand
CTCTCTCTCTCTCTCTCTGTTACGCTCCTCCGTCCTTGTTGGACACTGCGCGGTCTACTACAATGTTCCATACGTGTCTGTGATTTGCCAGTTCTTTATGATCTTTTATTTCGAGGTTTCTTATGTTTTCGTTACTATCTTTAATTATCACGTTAACTTTGATGTTTTCTAAATCTTTTTCGACAAGTTTCATCCATGTCATTTTTTGCCTTCCTCTTGGTTTCTTGCATGGTTTCTTTGCTTCTCTCAGTGCCTTATTTGCAGGTGCTTGTTCTGGGAGTCTCAGAAGATGGCCATACCAATTTAGCCTTCGCCTTTTTACAGCTATACTCCATGATGTTAGTTTAGTTATTTTGTAAAGATGATTATTTGACACTTTGTCTTGCCATTTGATGTTCAGCATTTTTCTGATCAATTTTCTCTGAAAAACATCAATTGTGTTTTCATGGTTCTTGGTGATGGTCCACAGTTCACAATTATAGAGGAATATGCTTTCTATATGGCTTCTAAATATCCTTATTTTTACTTCTCTTGATGTTTTCTTACTTTCAAAAATATATTTTAGTTGGTTATAGGCGTTTGTTGCTAGAATCTTTCTTCTGTTTATATCGTTCTCAGTTTCAAGTAGGCTTCCGAGATATTTACACTTTTTCCATTTGTCATCACCTCCTCTTACTACTTCATACTCTTCAGTTTTTGTGTTGTTAACAATCAGATTCTTATCCTCTAGGATCAATGGGACTTCTCTTTTCAGGTCTTGTATTTCTTTCACATCATTTGCTATCCAACTTATGTCATCTGCGTACTGCTGATCAATTAGGATGTTGGTGTTGACATTTTTGCAGTAGTTATGATCTTCTCTGTGTGGGGGATTAGTGATGGAAAAAGTTGGCTGTAGAGCTTCTGCTAAATATATTATAAAGAGTATTGGACTTAAACAGTCTCCCTGGGGGACTCCAACAAATTGAGACTTAAAGAGTCTTGGACTTAAACAGTCTCCTTGGTGCCTATGCAATCGGGCATCTTGCATCTAACTCGATCAGGTGCGAAAAGAAAACGAAATCGAGGCTACAATTCGCGGGAAAAATGGTGGACGGAGTGACAGCAATCTTTCTTTTTGTTGGCTCGTTGTTTATTTGTTTTATGTTTTCATTTTTATCTTGTATGTTTCCTATAACTGCACGAAAGGAAGAATAGATCTTGCACTAATGATATGGCAAGCTCATGGAAGTCGTTTCACTGCCCACAGCAACTTCTTAATTTAGATATTGTGCTGGCTTGTGGACAATGTTTTCGCTGGATAAAGACGAACGAACAATGGAGTGGCGTTGCTGGGAATCGCATTTGGTTTCTCAAGCAAGATGACGAGAAGATATTTTACAAGAGCTTTGGAAAGAAGGAAGAAATGGGAACTGCAAAATCTGAAAGTTTAGGACTTCTTAACAGGGAAGAAGAGATTGTGTCTCACTCTCAGCAACTCAAAAATGGGCTGCTCCAGAAATCACCTGCACAGCTTCCCGATAATGAGGATGAAGACGCATTTCTAAAGGACTATTTTCAATTAAACGTTGATTTAGAAAGCCTTTATAAGCAATGGAGTAAGAATGACCAGCTTTTTAACAAGTTGTCAAGCAATTTTGGTGGTTTACGCATGTTAAGACAAGACCCAGTTGAGAATCTTTTCAGCTTTATTTGTTCGCAAAACAATCACATTTCAAGAATATCTTCCATGGTTGAGAAGCTTTGTGTGAATTATGGCGATCTGATTGATACAGTTGAAGGCAAAGCATTCTTTTCATTTCCGACAATATCTGCCCTGTCACAAAATGATGTTGATGGAAAGTTAAGGGAGCTGGGATTTGGATACAGAGCAAAGTTCATAAATCAATGTGCAAAGAAAATTTCAGATGAGCATGATGAAGATTGGCTGCATCATTTGAGAACTGTTCCATACAAAGAAGCTCATAGAGGTATTTATGTTGCTATTCATTACAATACAATCTTGTGGGGGAGAGGGTACACACCATGAGGGTACGTGCACTGTGTGTGCCACCCATATTGGTGGGTTTGGCAGGCCCAAAATTTTCTAAAAAAGATTCATTTGTTGACAAATTTTTCTAAAAAATCTGTCCATTTTGGCTGAAATTGACTAAATATGGGTACTTTGCACTAAAGTTCCTCAATAAAAGTGGATATAAAGGCAAATTTTTTTGGCAGTTAACAGTGGTAACTTTCTGAAACCCAAGCGGCAGACCCCCCCATCCATTACCCATATGATACCCCCCTGCCCCCCCTAGGAATGCAACCAAAATGTAATGAAAAGAGAGCAGCTTACAGAGAAAGATCTCTCGACATAATTTTGTGTTCACAAACTATGTGAGTCAAATCAATATTTGGATATGCCCCCTGGGGCCACTCCTGGGAAATGGATTTTTCCACTCTCAGTGGTCAAATTCCCCACCCTTGCTTAGCAGCTGCCATCAAATGCCCTGCTCTTGCAGCTGTAAGTTGTAGATTTGGTTATACGTACTTAATTCAAATGAAGAGTTAAGCTCGAAACATTGTGTATCATCACTGTTCTTCTAGTACAAGGAGGGTGCCAAAGCCCTGGCCAATGGCCGGGGCATAGGCCGGGGCAAATCCGCGAATGTTGTATTTATTTCAGGGCCTCGGCCCACCCCCACCATAGCATCGAGAATGCAGATTTCTTTGATTTTAACGCGTAATACTGAAACTTGACACTCATGTTGCGAAAGATGAAGCCCGAGATGAAGAAAAACCAGTACTTGGAAAAAATTGTTCAAGAAACTACTGTATATTTGTTTTCGTCAAGGAAATTCATAGATTATTTTCACTTTATTTGCAAATTTTTACTGCATCGTTTTACTTTAAAGACCGACCATTGACCAGCATGCTTTGCCCGAAGTCAGTGATTTTGCTTTCCACAGCTCCGTAGTTTCTGACAGTCAGAAAGTATTGAANGACCAGCATGCTTTGCCCGAAGTCAGTGATTTTGCTTTCCACAGCTCCGTAGTTTCTGACAGTCAGAAAGTATTGAAAAACAAAACAAACGATCGCAAAGCATGCGGGTCAATGGTCGGTCTTTAAAGGTGCTTGAATAATGTCTAAACAGTTGAATGAAACATAAAAGTTCGCCGTAAGAAGTCTGAGTGTGTGCATTGTATAACATCCATTGAAAAGCCCTTCACGGATTCAAAGGAAGAAATATTGGTGATATACCAATATTAAATTTAAAATATATTCACCGTTGTTTCTCGGTGTGTTGTGGCGTTCCTGCCTATCATCATCATCATTACTTTATTTTTACAGTAGGCGAGAATTAATTATAGCTCAAATTTACAGCTAATTTAAGCCTACTCTACAGTACAATATATACAATATTACAGGGAAAAAAATTTAAATTAAGGCAATATAAGCCAATGAGGGTATGAGTTTATTTAGATGACGTCAAGTTGCCTAACAAAATCTTTGGATAAAACAAAACATGCATAACCAGAACATGGCTATGAAAAAGGGAACAAGATCAATACAATTATGAAAAAAAGTTTGTGCCCGGAAAACATCATGTTTTTGCAATTGAATTTGAAAAAGAGAAGATGATTCCTCCAGAGAGGATTCTTTCAAAAACACCAAAAACCTCTTTTCAAAATTATAACCTCGTCTTAGGAAATTGCCCTGGCCACCTAAAATTGCCCCAGCCATGCAAACTTTATATTTATATTTTAGCCCCGGCCTGCCCCGGCCATTGGCCGGGGCTTCGGCACCCTCCTCTAGTACATTGTCGTATTTTTAGATAATCATTAGTTTACATAATTCAAATGGTCCAATAAGGTTTAAGATATTCCAATCTAATTTTTGATTTTGAATCAAATCCCCACGGTATGCCACAGGGTGATATCCAGGTATTAATTTGACTTGTACATAAGTCATACAAGTGTGCTAGGTGCAAAAAGTTTGTGGTTTTCATCTTTCTCAGAGTAGAAAAATAAAGGGCCCAGATGCAAAATTGATCTGCAGTGAAAAATTTCTGCCAAAAATCTATTCCTGCAGTTGCCATAATCTGCAGTTTTTTCTCACCTTTATGTCATTACAGTAAGCTTTTTCAAGTACTGAAGCTAGGGGGGTGCAAAATATTTATTGAGGAAAATTGCTGGATCATCTCCTTGTAAAAAAGCACTGACATTTTTAAACCCCAAAAATCATCTTTAGAGTTTTTAAAATGAAAATGATTTTAAACATATAACCACATTTTTATGAAGACCACCGTTAGTTCTTTAAAAAAAGTTATGCCAAAATTGCACATTTTCTCAAAGTTTTAGAGGAATGTGCCAACAACAACAGCAAGACCCTACAGTTTTCAGATTTGATTCTAATATAGCATATTGTCTTTCCAACAGCTTTGTGTCAGTTACCAGGAGTTGGTGCTAAAGTTGCTGATTGCGTTTGTCTCATGTCTCTTGATAAGACAGAGGCTACCCCTGTGGACACACATGTGTGGCAGGTTGCCCAAAGAGACTATCTTCCACATCTCAAGAAGTACAAGACATTAACTGACAAAATATACAAAGAAATAGGTATGCATTTTTTGAAAATATCATTGAAAATTGTGTTAAGCAGTCTGTTACTGAATTAAATGTATCAGAGTAAATAAGGATCAAGTTATTGTATCTCATTATATCGGATCTTTGCAGTGTGGTTCAAAGATGATTGTCCCACGAATAGAATTAAACAATTGAAATTAGTTACATTAAGCGACCAAGTTTCCCGAAAAAGGTTTTGGCAAATTTTTTCCAGCAAAAAGTTTTCAGCTGTTGTTTTTCCCAGAACTTTGGATCGTTTTAGAGAAATTTTAGATTATAAGCTTGAGAAAAAATCTATTTACAGTTCTCTTTGCGTGGTTTTACAATAAATGTGATACCAAGTTTACAGAGTGACTTGAACTCTCTCAACACCCTTTCTATGTAAAAATTTTTGTTAGTGCAACATTCCGTTTCTAAACAGCAAAAATGCTTTCCTGTGAATTTCCACATTTCAAAGATTTCGGACCACAAAAGATGTTGGACCTTAAAGTTGTTGATCATTTGAAATGCCCCAAAATATAATTTTTACATTAGACTATAAAACAAGGGACATTTTTATAATAGAATTTGAAAGAATGCCTTGATTTTTATTAAAAGAAATATAGATATCATTCAACAGAGCTTTCGAAACTTTTTGGAAGCAGTTCCAAAATTTTCCAAATTACCCAATGCAAGTTTCCAAAGCAGATTATTTTCTGCTCTTCTCATATTGAACTATTTCTTTCTCTTCCACATTGTCAGGTGATCATTTCAGAGGAATTTATGGTAACTATGCTGGATGGGCACAATCTGTGAGTTACATGATGGTTCTTATATCATTCCAATTATCATCTCAATTAAAAGGAAACTGAAGGAGGGGACTTTGAGGGGTAGTGAAATCCGATAATTTGACAAAATTTCCAATGAAATCCAAAATTTGATCTCAAGCCAGATGCGATGGGAAAATAAAAAAATCTGAACAAAAAATTGCAAAATCCAAAATCCATTTGAAAGTATTGCCATGATGAAATGTTCCGAAAAGCTTAAAGTCCCCTCATGAAAATTTATATTTCTTGGTATTAACAGTCATTTCATAACCTTTGATTTTTGGCAGCAAACTTCTTTTAGTAGAAGTCTACTGAACACAGAACAACCAAAAGAAGAAGTGTACTGAATACAGAACAATCAAAAGAACGCAAAGTTATAAAATGTTTTGGATAGACGAAGCAATTTTTGTAATTTCAATTTTTTGACATAGGGCAGGGAATAGGAAAAACCTTCGACAAATAGATGGTTTCCACTTTATTGAAGTGTCTGCTTGACGGGAGTTGTATCTTATGATAATAGTTTACCTTGATTTTTGTCTTTTCAAGGTGCTCTTCAGTGCAGATCTTAAGAGATTCAGAGAACTGAAAGAGGACTCCTTGAAAGCAGCATCCAGCTCCAATAAAAAAGTAACCAAGGAAATGAAAGCAAAAGTTGCAAAGTTAGAGTTGAAAGAAATGACTGAAGAAGATGTCAATCCTTCGATAAAGAAAGAAGTCGAATCGAAGGAAAAGGTAATCATTTCTAACTATCGCAAAAGTTACTGTCATCGTATTTTCATTTTTTTAAATGCGTTCACAAATCAAAGTAATCCTATACCATTTCCAAAAAAATCTGGCATCTGCTTTCGGGAGATGAAAATACTAGCTGTTTCCGAGATGAAAGCTGTTCTGAGATGTGAGTATTTTCCTCTTGAAAACGAAAATACTCTGACAACGACGACTTACATTTGTGTTCTTCCGTTTGTGTTCTTCAAAAATTCCGTTTGTGTTCTTCAATTTGAGCGATACCTTTCAGAACCTCTGGGTAAAAGGGTAGCCAACTTTTAGCTTGTCGGCAACGGTGCCCACGTGTATCATTGTCAACAATCAAGCCCGAGGAACGCCCATTTTTGTCCGCAAATTGTGGGTCTGCATCGCCCCAATAATTTCAGCCCGCCATATAACCAGGTATATTTTTTCTTGCAGGTATTGAAAAGAAGAAGTACGCGGAAAATAGGCATCCAAGGACCAACAAAGAAGAAACGTTAAAACGGGATTGGTCGTAACTTTTAATTTTTTAGGTATTCTAAGTATAAGACCCGAATATATGCTGATATCTACCAGGTGGTCCAAGAAAAATTCTGATGTTTGATAATAAAAACTAAATTTTGCCTGGTCCCAGCCTTGAACTTGGCTGCAACATAGATAATGGCTGCATATATGTGTTATAGCTGAAGTTCAATTATCATCAGAGACATAGGAAACAGTTCTCACTTGGGGCCACAGCTCTCAAGAAGGGCCACGAAATTAGTGAAAGTGATCAAGGACAAGTCGTACGGTGATCGATTACGAGTATTAGACTTACCGTCACTCGAGTACAGAAGAAAACGTGGAGACATGATTTCGATTTTTAAACTATTAACTGAGTTTATGGACACTGATCCGCCCTTGCTTTTCGAATTGAAGCAAAACAATACAAGAGGACACAAACTAAAGCTTTTCAAGAAACGGTGCAACTTAAACGTTCACAAAACAATTTTCACGCGACGAGTCATTAATGACTGGAACAATTTATCGAGTGAAATCATCAACTGTTCGACAGTGCATCAATTTAAACGAGCATATGATCGACTTAAACACGTAGAGAGATTCATTTACACTGAGATGCAGTCACGTGATAGAACATAACAGGGCTTTATAGGTCTCACGATCTTCCACTCCCTTAACTACTTATATTATTATATTATAGGGCCGCTTTTTAGGAATGAAAGGGCACTTTTAAACTTAAAAAAAGGCTGATGAAATATGCACTTTGAGGTTGAAATAGGGCACTTTCGAAAATCGTTTGGGGCACTTGCTCCCTCTGCTGCTACGTCTATTGTTATCATGGTAAACTATTTGTCATGAGAAAATGCTAAAAAATGCACCATTGCGATGGGCTTTTAGATACTGCAGCTCTCAATGAGGTTTTTCAAGCTGTTATTGCAAAGCCTTTCTATTTAGGAATCAACATTTTCGTTAGCTGTACTTTGATCATTGAAAGAGCTACTCAGATGGAAATATGAAGATTAGTTGTAAAATTGAATTCAGTGATTTTTAAAACATCGCAAGATTTTTTTGGTCCACCTGGTATTTTGTTTCAATTGTATGAATGCTGAAAGCTTCAACCAGCAGAGTTGCAAAAAGTCTTTGACCGTCCTCCAAACCTGGAATTCAAGGTCTCAGCCTTCGTCATTTTAACTTTTTATCAAAAAAACGAAAAACCAGCTTTTATATCAAGATAGTTAATGATTGATCTCCCCATGATATATCAGGACCGTTACCTCGCTTGAAAACTATCGCCCAAAATTTAGAAGAGAAATTTATGAAATGGTTCGCACTCCCACTAAAAAATTAACCCAAAAACAGTTTTTGGATGATACCTTTCAATAATATCAGTGAATCGTAAACGGTGACTCTGTGTGGCCAGGAAATTAACTGGGGGTATTGAAAAGAGGGGGCCTGGGGGCAAAGCCCCCAGGAAAACTTTTGAGGACAGCTCTTTACTTTGGCTTAGAATTTTCGTTTTTACATAGCCTTCCTTGATCTTTTGCTTAAACCTCCCTCCAAACCAGGTTTGTAGGTTTGTGAGGTTTTTGCATCTCTGCAACCAAGCAAAGAACTTATTGACAAAAGTGACATGCTATCTATTCTTTCCTTCTGTCTAGTACTCTATGGTCTAATATGACGATTCGTCTATCCTCCGCAATAAAATCGATTGTACTGGAGTAGTTGAAACGGCTACCCATAAAGATATTATTCTGGTTTGTTTTCAAGAGAACATCGCAACTCTTCGGTGTCATTTTAGTTTCGTGGGGACCCAAAACAAAGCCTTAAATTAACTAAGGGCCCCACATATCTCCGCTACGCCACTGATTTTGGTAAGAATAAGTATTCTAAGGGAGCAGTGGCATTTTTTGATAGAAAGCTGAAGATTCGGATTTTCAAACGGACATCTACATTTGACTTGCAACGTGGTTCCTTGTAATAGCCAAAATCGTTTAACGTTTGTTTTACCCATTTCAAGTCATGTGACCATACTCTTGGGAATTTGTAGTATTATCTTACCTTTTGCATTCATGGCACGAATTTTTTAGAGAAATGGAAATATGTTTTATCAAGTGGCTGACCATTTGGATTTGAATTGGGTGTAACGGTGAATCCTGAATTTGAAGAGGATTCTGAATTAGGCATTGTTTCTCAATAGAGTAAATAAATAGATAAATAAAAATGAAATGAAATGAAATGAAAAATGAAGAGTCGCCCTGTCCGCACGAAGTCTTTGGTCCGCATTGTCCAAACGAGCGAACATTTTTTGCCAAATATTCGAGATTATACCTGAAACTGATTCGACATTTTAGAACCCAAGAAGTAAGAAACAAATTACTGAAGAAACTTTCATTAATAAAACGAGGACACTTTCGTTTCAAATTAAGAATCTTTTGTAGTAAATTTGATTCAATTTTCTTATAAAAACGTGTATTCTATTCATGACTGCCCCGGGGGGGAGGGGGGAGGGTTACTTAGTTCTCTTCAAAATCAGCAAAACCCCAAAAACGTAAGTGACGTCATATTGCGCAAGGCAGTGCCGAAAATGCTGAGACAGGGGCTTTTGGAGCCTGGTATCGAATGTATATATTTGGAACCTGAATCATTTATGGAGGAGTGAAATGGTGAATCAAGCGGCAAAAAATGCTTAATTTCACATTTTGAATTCATTCGATAACTTTTTGAAGTTTGCAGTGGATAGAGCCGGTTATTTGAATCATTTAGTAGAAAAGAGATTTGCACCAAGAAGCTTAGAGCGAAGAAGGAAGCTTGCAAACGTTGGCCTATTTCATTTAGGCCCATCCTTAATTGAAGTGACTGAACTTTGAAGATATACAACGCAAGTTACGTCTCAGGATCAGAATAAGGATCATGTTTTCGTCAGGATTCAAAGGACAAAGACTTCGTGTCAATCTTAAACTATCAATCAACAGGCTGAAGATGCTTGGGAAAAAGAAAAGTGAGTACAAGAAATCTTTGGCTAAAAACAAAAACCCAAAAATCAGAATAGCTTACTTTCAAATGATCTAAAAGTGACCTAAAAATTGAAGTCAGAATTACAAGGCTCTGGAATGTTAGTGTGCAAAAATGGCAGTTGCAATTGCCTAGATGTCTGTAACAATGAACAATCTAATATGTTTGACAACAGTGTTTGTTTGACAGACTTCATTTGATGCCAGTCTGCAGAGTGTGGCAACTGCACGCACAAGATTTTTTACAAAAAATGTTTGTACTCGCCGATTTTGAACGAGATCTTTTGTTCACTACTTTTAAAACAAAGGAATCAAAGACTTCGCACGTGAGCACGCCACTGCTTCGTTGGTCTGCACGCGCGAGATCTCGCTGAGAACTGTCATACTCTGCAGACTGGATTTGAGGCTGGTTCCACACACATCTGTGGCATCAAACATTGGCTAAAAACTGCCACCAAATAAATTTGGTGGTGATTCTTTTGTTTCCAAGAAAAGATAGCAATGATACCAGGCTTGAAATTTTTACTCTGAAAAACTTGGCTGGAATTTTTGGTGTGCAGAAATTATGGAATTCAGTCTGGACGTTTGATCTGTATGTGTATGGTGGCACGGAGAGCATCCTAATAAGGTCCACAAGGTGGTGTGGCTGAGTGGTAGGGGCAGAGGTAACTTTGAGAGCACAAGCCATAGTGTCGCAGGCCTACATCAGCTGTCATATACCCAGCTGCATTAACAAATAAATGTTGCTTGCTTGCGAAGCTGAAACTCCCAGAACTTGTGATGTTACTGCCATCTTGTTTGCAACATCTGAATTGTTAATACTGTAATTAATGACTTCTCTTCTTTAGCTGAAATTGCAATGAAAGCAAGGAAAGAAATTGCTGATTTCTTACAAAACAACAAATTTGACAGAGCAAGGATAAGGGTAAGGTTTTCCTTTCTGTGCCATATTTGATGATGACTCTTTGAGCACTGTTCGATGGGAAAATCATTCGCACCATGTTAGAATACCAGGTGCGCTAAAAAGGTGCCCACTTTTATGAGGCCGTGATGAATCATACGTTGGGCCAATTTTAAAGATAGGTGATTTGAGCTTTATTCAAAATCGCAACTTATATGCTTCATAACTAGAATGGATTGTATGGCACTATCACTGAGATCCCAGGTGTGACAATCTTTAGGCCCAAAAAAAGAACAATATATAGATATAAATGTAGGCAAGCTCCTAAAGAACGAGAACTGCATTGATATTTCATTGCTAATAAATTTCTTTTGAAATTTAAGGTGCCCCATTGCAGGTGCCCCATTGCGATTTTCATTTGGAAATCTCATGCACGCTTATGCCATATTTTCAAGATCAGCTTGCAGGTTTTCGTTGATCTTTTGGTTGGCTGCTTCCCATATTCCGAGAGATTTCTTGAAATTTATTAGTTATAAATGGGCCAAATTAATCGACAAACAAAGAGAAATGTCTTTCACTTTTATCAACATGAGAGACTTCTTTGAAATATGAAAAAGAGTGTTGATATTGATAAGACTAACACCAAATTTGTGTAATCTTCAAGCAACCACTATGCAACAGATAAATCCAGTTTTAAAAATTCCCCAAATCACTTGTTTCTTATAAGCATTTTGACCTGTCTAGTTCAGTCTTTAGAAAATGTGATCACTATTTTTTTATCGTTTACGCTGTTTCCAGACTGAGATCATCCCTAAACATCTACAAATATAACATGAAAATTGTTTGAAATTAAAATTTATTTCTTACACAGGTTGAACACATCATTCGTGAAGACTACATGGTTGAAGCAATGGAGCTGATTGAAATGTATTGTGATCTCCTGCTGGCAAGATTTGGTCTTATTGAAAGCATGAAGTTAGTGCCAAACTGTTTTTATTAATTACTCAATTATTTCCCACTCCTATAATTATCTTTTTTCTAATCGATTTGTTTTGTTTACTGTAGGAACAGAAAGTAAACATACACATTACAACATAGACATAACAAAGCTTTTTATAAACAAAACTTCATTTCAAGGCTGAAATAGATTCCATATGCTTCAACTTTGTCCAATCTAATTTAAAGTCATCCAACTTTCACCAGTTTGACAGTAATTTAAAATAATTAAGCAACAAATTAAAATGTATACACATTTAACGCAAACAATTTTGGACGTTAATATTTTTGAACATTTCAAACATCTGAAATTTGCACTAAAGAAAATCACAGCCAAGTATCTTACTGTCAAAACGTAATATCTTGCTAATGAAACAATTTACATAGCAGAAGGAATATGTTGGCAGAGTTACTTTGTAAAACAGCATCATAGTTTTCAACTAAATTAACTTTAGCAATCATTCTCAACATCCTCAACAATAATTACTGAATGAAAATTTTTGACAAGATCTCCTTTGAAAACTGAAAATGAAGCATTATTGGTAAAATTATAACATTTTTATTTATTTGTTTGCAAGTTTTGCATTTAATTTATATGTTTGTTGTTAATGTTATTTTAGATACTGTGATGAGGGACTGGTGGAAGCAGTTTCTACTCTGATTTGGGCAGCACCTCGTCTATACTCTGATGTTCAAGAATTGAAAATTGTAAGTTGAATATTATTGTCTTTTATCTCCTTTGTTCATATTTTCAATGTCTTCATGTTTTTGTGTTTTCAAAATTCATTTTGAATCTTTCATCTGCTCTGTTGATGGCATTTGAGGAGTTTGAATTGTATATAAGAGCCAGTGGATTGAAAATGTAAAAGAAAAATGTAAAGACAAATTTTCTAAGTTTTGATAATTTCCTGAAATAGATACCTTAAAGGAATCCGGGGTTTGTAAAATTAATGTTAGAAAACAAAATTACCATCTCCTGAAGCAGTCTACCAACTTTTTTCCACATTTTGACTTTTGTAACAGCTGTCAATTCGTTAAAAATTTAGGCCAAATGTCATTGCCATTAGTCGCCATTTTTTCCACAATAGGGCAGCCTCATTCTCACCTTGAATTTGATATCAGTGGACACCAAACTTTAAGCTTAGTGATGTCACTACACTCTAATCGCTTATTTGAATGCGTAACTTTTCAGAGAAAAGACGAAAAATGGTGGAAAGAAGTACGATACACCATTCATAACAATATAATCTTTTATTTATCATCAATCATACCAACCCCGGACTTGTCCTTTAAAAGCAAGTTGTTAAATGATTATTTGGTAAAATTAACAAAAATTTAAAAATACTTTAATCTCTTGGCTATTAGAAAAATTAATCTTTATGATTATAGCGCAAGTACTTCTGCTGCAATGAGTTTTTTAACAGATGGGCATTTTCAAGAAAATACTTTGGCCAGTTCCCATATTTCGTCAAAATTAAAGTCTCATCCTGACATCCAGATTTTAACATGTTTTTACTTTAGATCGAAGACCAGTTGATGCTAAAATATGGAAAGGAATTTGGACAACAAGCAAGAACAAATTCGAATAACGCAGTAAACGAAAGAGTATGTATGTTTAAATATTTTTACAACATCTGGCATTGTCTTTGTTGCTTTTAACAGCATTGTCTATGTACAGGGACATGACATGCCGTTTTGGGGGTACTTTTTCCGAAAGATTGTGGAATTATGGCTATAATTTTCAGATATTTTGCCGAATCAAAGGTGCATCTCCGAGGAAATTTGCAAAATTACAGCAGGCATATACTGGATTTTATATCGTTTTAGAAATTATGGCCTAAAATTTTATCAAATCTGCGAAATTAAGATCCTAAACGCCTCAAATATTTGTGGAAGTCTTGATACCATTTTCTGAGGCAAAGTTTCACATTCCTGTTAGATAATTGATCTATTCATGACCAATTTTTAAAATTGTTTTTGTTGTGAAGGAGGTCATTTCATCGGTGATAATTATTTTCTTACCTTGTAGCTGATAATGAAAATGAGCCCATCAGCACCACCGAAGATTTTGGTTGAAAGGTATCTAATTGAAATTGCAAGAAACTACAACGTACCATACCAAGGGGATGCTGAAATTATGCTGGTAAGTCGAAAGGAGTATCTTAACGAGAAAAAAGGCTACTTTCAAACAAGTGCACAGTTTTTATTTTCATTTTTCTGTTTTTGTTTCGGATCGGCAACAATAAATTGCGACCATTGTCAAATGAAAATATTTGCAAATTGTTCCATCACTCAACGCAACTTTCAAATAGGTTCATTTCAAAGTTCATTTCATTTCAACCTTTCAAATTTCTTTGAATTTGTGGACATTCTTGGATGACATCAGTTTTGAGATGTATTTAGAAACCCCCAGATTACTACTAAAGTTTATGAAATTGACTTTACGCTATTAAATTGCGGAAACGATGTTTCTTACGATTGCTGACTCATCGATATGGACAATAAATTATCAAGTATTTTTATTTTGAATAAAGGCGATTTTTTAGGAAGTTCCGAGCCAACATTAAAGTTCATCTTTTTGCTGTATATTCCGTGCTTCTGTGTACTCCTCACAAAGTTTTTGCAGCTCCTATTAAATGGTATCTGTTCTATTTTACAGAGCGAGGGCATACCATCAATCGACTCCAAAGAATTCGAAAGTATTGGGACATTCCACGGAGGACCAGGAGGGCCAAGTGCCCCTGGAGGGGGTGGTGGTATTGGCTTTGAAGGATTCCGAGGCGGTAACCAAGGTGGAGGTCCAGGCGGAGGATCGCAATTACCGCATATACCGAATGTACCAAATGTGCCTAATAACCTACCGTATCCTAACAATCCTGGTCCACCTGGTAATCCTTCGTATCCTGGTGGCAGCACTTACCCAGCTGGTGCGGGTACTAACAATTATCCATCGAATCAGGTTAGTCACACTGTCTTCGTAAGGACTTTTTTATAAGAACGTCCAGTTTAAGATTAGCCGTAAATATGAAAATATACCAAGAGCTTTGCTGTGGCTCAGAGGCAAAACTGAATATTCAAAATCTGGTGTATTCAGCTGTAAGCAAAGTTCATTACGTAGACATAAACAGAGCAACACATGTCAGCATACAGTAAGTTCCTACACTTAGTACAAATTTCTCAATTTTAGCTTCAATGTTTCTAGACTCATGATCATACTCGTATAACGAAGAACAGGATTAAGACAATTTTTAGGCTGATATCGTCAAAATCTAAGAACGCTAAAAGGTCGACTTATCAAAACGATTTACATGACTTCCAAGGTCTATCGGTTGACCCCAAAATTTGGTAAGCTCAAATTTTCTTTTGGCAGTGTGTAAGGTAGTCGAGTGTCTAGCATTTGGGCTCGACTACCATAGCTCCTGCCACTCATTCTAGAACTTCCTAAATGTCTCCCTGGAGAAAGGCTTCAGTGTTTTTAGTTTGATACCATTTGGGACACTCTTCCAGCATACTGTATGCTAGCAAATGTAGCCTTGAGGTTGTTTTGCCTATCATGCACTTCCATCATAGTATCATTTCTACAATGTATATGTCCTGTCGTCTAACTTTTTATGAGAATATCAAAAATAGCTTATGGACAGCATGGGAAGGTGACGTTTATCATTACCATTACTCGCATTCTGATGTGGATTCTTGTTTTCAGCCACCACCTTATCATGCAACGAATCCAAATGAAAAGCGTCCATACCCACCAGGTGATACAGACATGGCATATCCACCACCATCTGCAAGCGTAAGTACTTCAAATTTCATCTCACTGTAACTTTTGACAATATATGTAAAAAATCCACATTTGGTGGATCAGCTATAACACTGAACATGACTTTTAATTTCTTTACAATTTGTGGAATCCTTTTGAGTATACATTTGTCTCGGGTTCTTCGTTTCACTAAAACCACACACTGAGTTATGTATAGATAGCATGAAGAATATCACTTGATGTTGTAAGTCAATTCTTTGCTCCTGTCCTGAGACTTCATATTGATTGTATTTTCATTGGTACTAATGTATTGTTTATTTATTACTTCAGGTGCCATCCTACCCACCACAAAACAAGCCATCTCAACCACCTCCAAGTAATGGTAAGTAAGAGTCTCATAGAGCCATACTTCAGAAATTTCTGCCCAATTTTAGGCTTAGGTGGAACGATAGACTTAGACAAATTGACAAGATAACGAAATTGATGTGCCACTTGTAAAATGGATAGTCGTATGTAAAACCTAACTTGATGCCACTTTTGATTCCTTGAGAACTATTTTTTCAAAGGCTTCTGAATCTACCTCGAGTCAGCTAAGAAATTCGGAACTACGCTTCAAATTCTTTTCATTACACTTCTTCAGTAACGACGGAGGGGCTCGGTTATAGACAGGTTTGACGTAAATATCAGAGCACCCCCCCCCCCCTCTCTTTCTGTCTGATTGAGTTCCTTCTTGGAGAGAGAGATCTGATCGATCGACAGTTCGCGTAATTTTCTGTTTAAAATTTTTAAACCTTTTTTTAGTCATATTATTCTTCCGTATCTTGCAGGTCCTGCACCAGGTATCTCAAGCCTTCCTGATCTTCCACAAGTGCCTTCATCCAGTCCGCCTCCAGGTAGTGTAGGAGGCCAGAGCATGAAAGGAGAAGATGTAGACTTTGATGACCTTGCTCGTCGATTTGAGGAACTGAAAAAGAAGAAGTAAACTCGGAGGTATTTTTTGTATCATTATTTGTAAAATTTGCAATACATTCAATCTAAAATTTTGCACATATAATTTTGGGAATTCGTGCATTATTTAATTATCAGATTATTCCTCGATTGCTTATTGTATATTACTTAATTTGCTGTATTTGTCATCAAGACAGTAGTTCAGAAGCGTTGCGAGCTCTCAGCTCATTTGGGGATACAGTAACTTCATGAAAACTATTCATTGCTGATTTCCCACAGCAATAATAGTGCTTTAGCAAATTCTTTTGGATTTGTTATCACTCAGTAATTGGAAAGTTATTTTCCAAATTTAGGGAAACCACACATCGACACACCGTCGTATCCGTCCATCTGAGTGAATTTTCACATTAAAGTGAACGCACCATTTACGTCATTTATTTTGAGGGGAAATTTAGCGCTCTATCATGTAAAGCCAGTTTCATATGAAAGAATATCAGTGTAAAAAAATCACCAAACAGTAGATCTGAGCATCATATTGTGAAGGGTATTAAAGTCTGTCTCAAGTTAGATGTCACGTGAGATTTGCGATAACGCAAAATTACTCATGCAAAACACTTCAATGGTTGTTATTCGCAGGCATTTTCACGTGACTTCTAATTTGCGACAGACTATAGATTTTTGTGTTCCTATAAAGAATTGTGGGCGCTCAAAATGATTTCTGGAGCATTTTATTGCCAAATGTCTACAGGACCTCAGAACTCGATGTCATCAAATTGCTCTCCTTTCCAGAGCTTTGAAGGCTGTTTTGAGCTGTAAAGGATGTTCGAAGTAAAACGTGGACTAAATTCAAATTCTCTTTTAAAAATATCGAGGATGCTCATTCTAAGAAGGCCATTTAAAAGCCAAGTAAAGTGTTTCTCAAGTTTACAGTTCACCGTCAGACATTTTTGTTACATTTAGGTGCGTGCTTCATTATATAAAAGGATCTCATAAAATTTAGTTTAAGGCTGTGTTTAGGTAAAGATTTTCATATAATTTGAAAGCAGTCGTAAAATAGTGCAATCAGCATGCTAACGTTTCTTCGTACAATTCTCTTTTCTAACAGATAAATGTTCGCTGCTGTGTATCTTTCGCGAGGCCAGGAATGCAGACTCAGCAAAAATCTTGTTGTAGGCTAACAAGCTCAAAAGGTTTTCCATTAGTTTGATAGTCATGTCTGCACATTCCACGCGTTTGTGGCTGAGTAAGTAAAGTAAGTACGCTCAAAAAAACGCCCTAGTCTCATTCCTCTTTGTCTATTAAGCCTTATGCTAGTAGACTTGTAGTCCGAGATTTTTTATTTTATTGTCATATTTTTTAAAAAAGTTAAAGGCTTGACATTAGGCTGGTAGACTTGCTGTTAGAGTTTTTGTAAGTTATAGGCAGTTAGCTCCAATTTGTAGAGCATTCTGAACCCTACGTTGATAATATATAAAAAAATTTGATGTTTGTTGAAGCCCAACCTCCATATAGTTATAAGATGGTGGTGCAATTACAGCCCCACCCCCATTCCCATTGGCATGGAGTTGGACAATTTCACCTCACAGCTGTTCTCTTTCTTTCAGCTGCCCACAAATCAATCTGCTATAAATCCCTCTTTGCAATGGTCATTAGGGCATAGTTGGTCTTACTTTTGTTCCTTTGTTACATTGTTACTTTTACGTTGTTGAAGATATGATCTCACCACTCAATTACGCTCCATAATTGTCAAGTAATCTTGTGGCAACTGCTGTATGATTTTCCATGATAATCGGATTTTGCATGCAAAGAAGCGTTCACGTGCAATTTATAACCGCCAGACTACCCCTAAGCAATGGAAGGAATGGATGGCCTTTTGACCAAGGTTAACCATATCTGGACTGAGGGGCTGATTTAACCCCCTCCCAGTTTTCCTGTGTAGTTTTTTTCCGGTTAAATCCTGATCTTGTTAGTTTTCGTGACTTGTCCTAAAATGTCGAAGATCGCCCAGTCCAGATCAACCTCGTTCCCATGACCCAAAAAGAGGCCAGATAGGCTTATAGCCGGCATAGTTAAAACTTAAATTTTCTACTGTTTTCTTCCACTACAACGATTTTTCTCTCATCACGAAGGAAGAAAATTTTCGGAAAAATGTTAGTGTCGTCGCATCGTCGCTATCTCCGGCGTCAATTTTGTTCCTACATGACCCGTACCAATCAATACCCAAGAATATGGCTATGATGGTGTCATGAGGGGAGGGGGGGGGGAATTGCCCTATTTTTTTAGGCATGCCGTCGAGTCATCAATTGACAATAGCGGTAAAAAGTCAAGTGGTCAAAAAAGTCACAAAGTCAGTGCTTTTCCCGAGGTGATTTCCGCTCGATTTGCCTCGATAATTGATTGATTTATTGATTGATTGATTGATGATTGATTGATTGATTGATTGATAATTGATTTCCATGAGATTAGTTGTCAGTTTCATTACGAGTTCCATTACAGAACGCAATGCATCTTGGTTAAATGTTCCCTGACCACCATCTGTATCTCTGACGGAAATATGCTCTTGAGGATGATCAACTTTAAAATGAATGAAAAATGAAAAACTGCAATTTTATTTTTCGAAGCAATTTTGCAACCTTTAGATTTTTATATGCCTTTCTCTACTTTCTTCCTTTGCCGGTACCAACGCAGAAATTCCTTCGATTGTGAAATCTCAGCTAAATTATTTACCCTGTTTTTCTGAGGATCTTTTATTAGTTTCGAATATTGATTTTGACGCCCACAGAGTAATCAAGCTATGTTCGAAGAAATATTGATAATTTGGCTTTTTTTTACAAACAAACGATGACAGTATTTCACCTTCAAAGTAGTCAGGAAAGGAATATTGCTGGCCTAAGCCACTTTGGTGGGCCGCCCTCTCACCTCTCTGATTGGTCAATTTTCGAATAAATCACTACGAATAGATGCTCTCCTTATATTATCGTTTCTTCGATTTTTCCGTGACCATGAAATGTTATTCAACGCGATATTGGGATATTGCCATGTTGTTTCATATGCATGTGCATTTGTCTTTGGATCGTAATATTAAATCAGCTAAATCGCTTTCCTTCTCGCCAATTGTCAAATCATAAGCGTACGAGGCGGGGGGGCTGGGGGGCGGCAGCCCCCCCAGCGTTGGAAAAATTTACAGAAATCAGCCTTTCTCGGGCAAAAATCCGACGTAAGTCGGGCAACAATTTTCGTAAACAATAGACTTTGTGTTGGGCCGCCCCCCCAAATTTTTTCGTCCCGTACGCTTATGTGTCAAATGCAATGCAATGAAAGTTCATCTTGCACTTGGAACGACATTTGACTGCAAAGCTTGGTTTTACGACCAGTGTAAATTAGGCTTTCCTTTACAGTCAAATGTCGTTCTCAGTGCAAGATGAACTTTCCNATAATATCAATTTATTTTAAGTTGGTTAAGTTCTAGTTCTACATTAACTAATGGGAACTAATTTACACCAACTATTTACAATTTTTACAAGAAAAGAAACCTATGATACAATATAATATAAAATGCTAATAATCATTATCTACAAATCTTGCAATTGCATTTGTCTCCACTCCAATTTTTGATGTTGGTCTTAAATATAGCAGCTGATGAAGCACTCTTTATTAAATCAGGTATGCTGTTCCATAAGAGGCTTCCTCGAAACTTGATAGAATCAATGCCAAACATGATACTTTTTGTTGCAGGAATTTGCAATAAATCTTTTGTCCTTAGGTCATATTTGGTTTCCTTTCTGATAAAACACTCCTGCATGAAGGACGGATTAGTACAGTTAAGTGTTTTATATATCTCAATCATAAGCACACGAAGGTTTTGGATGTGAATAGTTGCTTCATTGTTCTGTGCCAGTAAAACTTCAAATGTCGATTCATGATCGTCAAGTAGCACCCTAAGAGCTCTTTTGTGTACTCTATCTATGTTGTCATTAGCTGATTTAGCTAACTGAGGGGCTGATTTAACCCCCTCCCAGTTTTCCTGTGTAGTTTTTTTCCGGTTAAATCCTGATCTTGTTAGTTTTCGTGACTTGTCCTAAAATGTCGAAGATCGCCCAGTCCAGATAGGCTTATAGTCGGCATAGTTAAAACTTAAATTTTCTACTGTTTTCTTCCACTACAACGATTTTTCTCTCATCGCGAAGGAAGAAAATTTTCGGAAAAATGTTAGTGTCGTCGCATCGTCGCTATCTCCGGTGTCAATTTTGTTCCTACATGACCCGTACCAATCAATACCCAAGAATATGGCTATGATGGTATCATGAGGGGGGGGGGGGAGGAGTTGCCCTATTTTTTAGGCATGCCGTCGAGTCATCAATTGACAATAGCGGTAAAAAGTCAAGTGGTCAAAAATGTCACAAAATCAGTGCTTTTCCCGAGGTGATTTCCGCTCGATTTGCCTCGATAATTGATTGATTTATTGATTGATTGATAATTGATTGATTGATTGATTGATAATTGATTTCCATGAGATTAGTTGTCAGTTTCATTACGAGTTCCATTACAGAACGCAATGCATCTTGGTTAAATGTTCCCTGACCACCATCTGTATCTCTGGCGGAAATATGCTCTTGAAGACTGTGGTTTTATGTTTCGAAGCAATTTTGCAACCTTTAGATTTTTATATGCCTTTCTCTACTTTCTTCCTTTGCCGGTACCAACGCAGAAATTCCTTCGATTGTGAAATCTCAGCTAAATTATTTACCCTGTTTTTCTGAGGATCTTTTATTAGTTTCGAATATTGATTTTGACGCCCACAGAGTAATCAAGCAATGTTCGAAGAAATATCGATAATTTGGTTTTTTTTACAAACAAACGATGACAGTATTCCACCTTCAAAGTAGTCAGGAATGGAATATTGCTGGCCTAAGCCACTTTGGTGGGCCGCCCTCTCACCTCTCTGGTTGGTCAATTTTCGAATAAATCACTACGAATAGATGCTCTCCTTATATTATCGTTTCTTCGATTTTTCCGTGACCATGAAATGTTATTCAACGCGATATTGGGATATTGCCATGTTGTTTCATATGCATGTGCATTTGTCTTTGGATCGTAATATTAAATCAGCTAAATCGCTTTCCTTCTCGCCAATTGTCAAATGCAATGCAATGAAAGTTCATCTTGCACTGGGAACGACATTTGACTTTGAATTAGGCTTTCCTTTACAGTCGATTGTCGTTCTCAGTGCAAGATGAACTTTCGTCGAACTTGCAAAATTGGCGATGAGAAAAGCGATGGTAGTTCATCGTGCAGTGGGAACCAGCCAAGGGCGTTGCCAGCAGGGGATGGACAAATGGCTGAAGGCAGTATTTATTCATAAGCAAAAACGATGTAAAAAAGGTTGGGTATACCTTTCTTCATTTAGTTCCATGCTATGTCCACCCTACTTTTTTAGGACTGGCGACGCCCCTGGAACCAGTCTTGAGAAAAGAAATTCCTGTTCTTTGTTATTGCACCTGCCCTAGGCCTAATACAATGCAAATGATGTCGTTGTTGCAAAAACCTCCTTTTTGTGCTTTCTAGAAAAAAATTTTGTTTTTGTAAACCTCCCCTAGACTGATTACAGTGAGGCCCAGTAATAATAGCTCATCAGATCAGAAGTAGACTAACACCTATCAATATAGTGATAACTACAGCGATGTAATAAGTCTAAACCTCCCCTCCAGCAGAATTTTTGTCTCAGTTTTTGAGAATAGTTCGTCTGAACCTTAAAAAGTAGAAATCATCTGAACCGTACGTGACAATCACGCTCCTCTCCGCTACAGAGGCCGCTTATGTGTAGGAGAGTGCGTGACACTGTCAATTTGGTGCCTCGTGGGATACAAGCCATTGTGTTTTCGTAATGAGCCTAAAAAATGCAATTAGCTAGGCCTACTCTAATTGGAATATATTTAATTAGTCCAATGATTACAAAGGCTGTCAAGCTTATCCACCCTTCACGTCAGGTCGATTGAAAAAATTTGCCAATATTTTCTAGCTACTGCTGTCGGATTAATTTGTGAAAAATCAAGCTGACAGACAAGAATTGACTTGACGGGACTTGACACTTCGGGATTTGGGAGTGTCGTCGGCTAATCTATCGCGTGTGTTCTTTCGAGACGAAAACTCGAGGCTTTTTTAAACAATGCCCATTCAACCACATTCCTTATAAGCCAACGCACTATTGTCCGCCTAAGAATGTCTGTGAACCATGGAATCAAAACACATCGGAACGGACTCGCGAGACGATGCAATGAAATGACGGAATACCATACTGGAAAGTTCGCTTTCTTTCACCAAGGTTTCAACGCCAAGATTTAAAACAAAATTTTACGCCACGTCAGAAAAATCACAAAGCATTAAAAGAATAATTTTGTAACTCGTAGGAATTGCATCCGTTTCAATTTAAGTGATCTTGATTTCACTTGTTTTTATTGCGTTGCATCAGGTGAAAGATCCGCGAATAAAATAAATAAAATGTTTTGTATGAGTGTATTTGCGAGTACTCTGCGTTATCGTAAATCCCACCTAACATTGCGAGACAGACTTTAGCCTTGCTTCCAACTCATCATCATCGTCATCATCAGTTACGCTGTTACGTCAGTTCCTGAAATGGCGAGCCTGATTACGCCACTCCAATTGCTCCTGTCGTTGGCTAAGTCCTTCAATTTTTTTATATCTTTTACACTCAGTCCTTGGCCTCCTATGTCTTTATTGATGAGGCCAAGCCACGTGAATTGGTTTTCCTTTAGGTTTCTTCACAGGCCTTAAAGTGAATCAACGGAGCTAAGTGGAGGTCATCTATAAATAGGACAAAGAAAACTCCTACACACGCTATTGTTCCTCTGGCTAAACAATATCCACGTACGTGTTGAAATCATTAAATACAATAGGCTAATAATAGAATATCCAGACCCCTTCCGCGTGGCGCGGGGCTTTTATATCCGTTGATTCTCTTTAATGCTTCATATAAGGCTTGTTTGGCTGGCGTTTGCTCTGCAAGTCTGAGCATTTGTCCTAGCCAGCTTAAACGTCACCTCTTTGTGTCTTTGCTCCAATTTTCTACTTTTGCTATATCATAAAGATCCAACTCACCAAATCTTCTAAATGAACGTTTTTGTGGTACTTCTCCCATAAATAAAGGCCGGTGAAAAAGACATCACTCCTTTTCCTATTCCGCCGTTTTGTGATTCCGTGGTTTACAAACTGCCTCCGCCATCCGCCAAATACTTGGTTTGAAGATAGGATCGTATTTGAATACGAGGTAATTATGTAGCTAAACGAGCATTTTCCCTATCAATTCCTATAATTTGGCCACGTGACTTTCTTTTCAATGTGCGTTAAGCTTAATTGACAAGTCACACTCTACTGCGTCTGCTTATCTAACGCTTTTGTGCGATTTATATAGCAGACAACAGCCACTGATTTTAACGTTGGCAACGCGCGTCATGAGTAATCTCGCTGTACAATTCAAATATATCCAGCAAGTACTGTTGAGTGTATCGTAAAGGAAGACTTCTGCAAATCCCATGTGCATAAACAACACTTTGGACTCTCGTGAGACGCCGTGAATGATGATGCGGGTAGATCCATTTCAGCATGTGCCAACTGGGATTGGAATGCCAGAGCAAGGGAATGTTCCTGAAAGCAATGGTGCCTTCAATTTCTTGTTTTTCGTCGAAGGTGAGTTTGGCGCCACGTGCACGCGGGACTTGACTGTGATTTACCAGAGCCGAGACGGTTCGGCCTATCCCCTCGCCTCCTCGCCTAGCCCCAAGTTCTACAGTACTATAGTTCGTTAAATTCATAGTACGCTAGATCTAAACATAGATGAGTATATTTCTAGCACTAGCATTTGCTGGACAGGTAGATAATGCTACCAACGTAATCATGCTAGCCTTGAAGTTTGATGAGAAGGCTTTGGCGGAAAGGAGAAGGGATTTTTGCACAGTAAATACACCCTAATGTTGGTATCATTTTTTCGACACAGCTCTAGTTTTTTTGTTTGTTAATATTGAGCATCCATCTGCATAAAATCATTTCAGAGAAATGTGAATCTTTGAATAGACGATCGTAAATCAAAAAGTACACAAGTTTTCTTTTTTGAGAGTAGCTACTGTTGTGTTATTCAATTTGCTGGTTGTTGTAGTATTGTTCTCCAGGAATTCTAATTGGGGTGTAATTCTAGAGTCTCGTAAATGTATGGAACATGTAATAAACAAAACATTCATTTTCACCAATTTCATGCAAAAAAGAACAGTTTATACTCCTTTTCGTCAAATTTGATGAACTACAACGCCCATGCAAAACAAGCTACGAAGTAAAATGCAGCAGGCTTCACAAACGATAAACCTTTGTTTTTTTACTCTTATCGCGTTGTTTTAACAAGTGCGCAAAACCTGTTACCATATTTTTGCTATCAAAATCCACTTCTAGCCTGTTGTTTTGAAACCTTTTATCCAAATTAATACGCAATACACGTTTTAAGTAAGGTCATATGGAAAACCATAAAACCGATATTCTGTGCTAAGTTCACCGCGAAGCGTTCTGGAAGGCAAAATGGTTTGACATGAAAACACATCGTCTATAATTAGCCAGAGTTGTTGTTATACCCATAACTTTTGTAGAGTCATTTTATGGATGATGATGCCTTTTAAATGTGCATGATTAAGATATGAATTAACAGGTTGAGATATTACACATTGTTAGAGGCCTTCTTGGCCTAGATGCCTTTCTCAAAATGAAATTTCGAGGGGCAAATCACTCCCATGTCGTACACTTTTTACAGATATCCTTTCTTCGCGAGAAATTCTCTAGAAATGCCATTTTTGAGGGAGTGATACACCCCTCGCGATACATGATAAAATACGAAAATTTTCAAGGACAAAATAGTTGGAAACACCGTGTCTGCAAATAGTAAGAGTCTCTGTTGCAACCTTCAAATTTTTAGGATATAAATGCCCTTAAAAGGTGCATGTTAAAATATTATTTTTCAGTCGGTGTGAGATTTTACGAATGTTTGAACTTTTAATCAACAAACAACCGACTGTGATTTCTCATAACATCGAGCCTGATCGAATTCATGTTAAATAAAACTACCTGCCCTGGATATCTTATCAAATTTCAAGCGATTGACGTAGAGCTATAGAATTTATTTTAATCATAGCTTTGATCCTATTATTCACTCAATATATTTCTCGTCCACAGCCATGAATTCGTCTCTGAACTCGTTGCCTGCTGAATGGGAGTTTCCGCGTCAGAACGACGTGCAAGCTTATTACAACAACGAGCCTACCCCTCCTACCCTACCATCATTATTTAACGGAAGGAATAATAGTTACAATTTTGACTGGCCGTACAATTCGATTGCAAATGATAAGGAACCAAGATTGAATACACTGCAGGTGGGCAACTCAAATCTCAAAAACATAACCTGTTACCCATTGCAACAAATTCTAAAGGAAGATAATAACATTACTCCTAAAGCAGAGATTAAGCCCGGTGTAAACGAGGCTTGTCGCAAGCAGACTGAAAACGAGGTTAATAGCAATATGCAGAAACAAACGAAGGACTTCTCGTGTAGAGTTTGCGGGAAATTGTTTAAACGAAGATCAAGTCTATCCACGCACAAACTCATCCACGATAACGTCAAGCCGTTTTCGTGTTCAACGTGCAATAAAACTTTCCTGCGACGGTCGGATTTGAAGAAACACGTTTTGATGCATACTGGACAGAAACCACACAAGTGTTCTGAATGTAACAGAGTATTTAGTCAGTCATCTAACATGCTTACGCACATGAGAAGGCATAGCGGCGTTAGGCCATATGCATGTGACATTTGCGGCACTTCATTTTATCGTAGAGTTGATGTTCGGAGACATCAGGTGAAGCATACGCGCGCGGAAGAGTAAATTTGTACCGTATGCGCAGAGATTTATATAGAGTTGATGTGCGGACTGCGGAGACATCAAGTGAGAAATATGAGTGAAATATGAGTGAAACTTTTGGGAGGAGAAGAATAAAACCTCAATAAAACTCCCGATGATCAACGCAGTATTGGTGAATTTTGTTGAGAATCCGCATGAAGAGAAGAAGTAGTGAAATATCTGTTGCAATTGAGGGGTCATTCACTGCCTAAAGTTCCCGTACAATTCCGGGCAAAATCCCTTTTCTCTCCAAAAATTTTAGAAATGTCTAAAAATCCTTTTTTCTTGTAAAAATCCGTGCAATTTTTTCACTAAAAATCCTCGGAAATCTCTAATCAATCCTTTCTTCTTGTAAAAATCTCTTATGCTTTGTGGTGGAGTGATTCGCCCCTCGGTTGCGATTCTTTAATGTTGATAACTGATTATGTAAAATAGACTTTGTTATGTTGGTTGGGGGAAAAGTTGTTTTTTCTTTGTTGAGTGAACTACTACGCCTGCATTACTAAAATATCATACCAAACCGGCACCTGAACTTGTCAAAAGGCCAACAGTTTTGTGCATGCTTCAGTTCTAAATAATGCACTTAAATGGTTAGGTAACAGGGAGGGCTGGGGGAACAGCCCCTCCGTCGGAAGCATCTAGCCCCCCATGGGAGGAAATTTTCGGAGGGAATTTGGCAAAATGACGTACGAAGACTGCATTTTTTAGTCATTTTAGCTCCCCCTGTAAGTTCCAGCCCTGTTGTCGGACGATTCTGGCTTTACCCATGCTAGGTAAACCTGCTGCCATGAAGGGTTAACAGTATAATGAGTAATGTAAAATTCCTAGAATCGTTGAGATCACAGGGAAACCAAAGACGTTGTTGACTTGCTACAAGTCTCTTGCGTGGAAATTGCAGGTACGTGATCACAAAAATAGTGTGTTTGCCTACAATTTGATATATTGATGACGTTGCTAGCATGGAACGTCCAATAAAAATACAGCCTTTGAAAAATTCAGTTGTAAGCAGTTTTATTGAACCAGCAGCCTCGAGAATAGATCACGAGACGAATAATGGATTCTTGAAAGGATTTTGATAAGGTTTGCAATTGAACTCCAGCTGCCTCGAATTCTTTAATTTTTTTAAATTCAATTCTAGTTTCCGCATCGTTACTATTCGCTCCTTTTTTCCTGTTGTTGAATCAAGGAGTCAGAACGACGCAATCAGGCATTAGAATAAAGAAATGGACAAAAAAGCCCTGATTAGATTTTCGTATTTTATTTTGATGAAAGGAAAGAGGATTTGTTTTGAGTTCATTGGATGCTATTGTTTATTTTGTGCTGTTTACGAACCTGGGAAAGACAAAACAAGATACCGAGGGGCCGAAAAACGGAATGATACATTCGATCAGTCACAGCGAAGGAGATAACGCCGTAATTTATCTGAAAAATGAAGTAGTCTCTTCTTCGATAGTTAACTTGAATATTGATACCTTGCTTGTAGTTATTGGCCGCCATGTTACGGAGATATCAGTGTTGAAAGCTCAAATTTGTGCTCAACCTAAAATGCCAAGAGCTTTTGCACTAAATGGCCTTGAGAAAAGCGGCTAAAATGATCAAGCAACTGATTTTTAAAGAATACACCACACAGTTTCTTTACTATAAGCCATTCACAACAAAGCTTTGCTTTGGAAGTTACGATAAATGGATAAATTGAGATTTGAACACAGACATCTCAACACAGCATAAACCATGACTATGCATAAACCAATACCTGATGACGATGAGCCAAAAAATAGTTTAAGAATTTTAGTTGAAATTTACAATTGCGAACGATCCACCGAGCAACTACCAGATTACCCATATTAATATGTATGGTAGAGGTACATAACATGTTGAGAATACGGGTATGTGCCGCCCATATGAATGGGTTTTTGGGCCAAAAATTCTCTAAACAATAAGGGTTGGGTCGGTTTGGCTGAAGTCGGCAAAAAAATCGGTTAAAATGGGTAGTTGTCCGCCAAAATTCATCACAAAAGTGGGTACGAAGGCATATTTTGGCAATTATAAGTAGCCTGCGTGCATCCCCTACTGTTCCGTTGAGCTGAAATTTTTCGTTGAATTATATAATANGAGTCTGGATTTCAAACTTTTGTGTAAAGTGAAATTCGTTGTGTTGAAAGTAGGCGTAAAGGAATCCTTTTCAACCAAGAAAGTTTTAGTGTGAAGAAAGTGTTTTGGAAATGTACGTTCAAACCTCGATAACTCTCTCAAGGGAACAAGTCTGAAGGGAAATAAAAATAGCTTGAGTTACTGATTAGTTCGAGTCATGTAGTTATACCTGTCCTTAAGCTGCAAGAGAAATGTTGAAATTGTTCCAGATATCGAGCAGTAAAAGTAAAAGGCCGTTCGACTTGACACAGTTCAACTATATTTTGTTGTTATTTAGCACCTAGCAAGCAGTTTGCAGTAAAATTTGACCGAGTGCTCTTCGAGCGCCTGAACCGTATTCTTGTTATTGTTATTATGCGCGCGAAGGTCGGGTTCATTCACTTGCAAATTGAGAGGTCGTTTATAAGTTACTAGCAAAGCGACAGGTTGTTAGCAACGTACTTTGCCGGGGCTTTACCGCACTGAAAAGGCTTTTTTAGGCCAAATTCTCATTAGACAAAAAATCTTCTTGCTAATAGGATGTTTCGAGGACAGTTGAATGGGCTTAGCCTTTAAGCGACGTTGCATTTCTGCAAGCCAGTCAGATATCTGGAAAATTTCGCTTCGTGAGGAATTATCCGCCTTATTTTTCGTACAAGCAAAATTTAGATTTTTAAAATCGCTAAAAGAACTCATGCGTTTTATCACAGCCAGTTGAGAAATGTACTTCGCCGTGAATAACAGAGATTCTTCGTTTGAGTATATCCGGAGAAACAATAAAGATTGATGAAATTTTTAGATATTTATGTTCACACTTTAAATAAATTCAACTCTGATATTAATACCTTGAGCTTCATAGTTTGAGAGCGCTCTGAGTTGAGAGCGGCTAAAGATAAACTTTCTAAAAACTGTAGATGCCTTTCAAAGTTTGCTTCTTGGGGCGGGCGTTCAAGAAAAATTTGGCAAGAAAACTAGAAACATGTCTGCTTACATCAATCTGAATGAGATCTCTTTCCCATGTTTAAAACACCCAACATGTTTTATTCAAATCTGACTACCCTCATTTCTCTATCGTTGCAGCCTATCCAATGTATCCGCATTCAAAAGAATGGGTATGCAATGCAGGAAACATATTTTACAACGTAACATTACAAGGAGGCATCCATTCTGGCAAATTCAAGAAAATAGGCCCATCCGAGGATATGAACACTTGCACTCGATTTTGTTGCGAGGATCGACAATGCGATGTCGCATTCATGGCGAAACAGAACTGCTACTTAGTCAGTTGCTTGACCAATCATCTTTGCGAGTCTGTCCCAACAGATTCGCCAAAACTCTTTCCACGATTATCTTATGTTACGAGGACATTTTTCAACACCCACACAAAGACTTTGTCGAATCGAGAATTCGAGAACGCGAAACAACATGGAACATTTGGAGATGTGGCCGATGATAATATTAGTAAAAAGAATGGTTTTAATGATATCGACATTTCAGAATCGCGAAATTTGAAGCGAAAATTGAAAAATTACGAAAATAATAAACAACAATCGATTGATTATCAAAATGGAAAGAAGAATCAGATCAACAAAGCAGCGGATGTAGCTCCGAAAATTCCATCGACAACAGAACCGGAGATTTCCGTGCGCTCGCAGGGATGCTACTCTGCCAAAGTTCACAAGGGTGTTTCGCTACGTTACGGTACTCAGTCTGGTGAATTTTACGATTATGGCGAAATCGGAGATATGAGAATGTGTGTTGATTTATGTTGTAAAGATAAGAAATGCGATGTCGCTTTTATGGTCGGTAAAACTTGCTACACTATATCATGTTCAAGTTTTGATTTCTGCCAAATGGTTCCTTCGATTAAAAAGCCCGGCCTAACTACGCAACTTGCTTATGTTATCAAGAAGCGAAGCGTTGAAGGCAAGCAGAAGTTATTGATAACTCAAGATCATGAGAAGTTTCTTAGTCATCAAATTTCACGGAAATCTCACACGAAGAATCAAATTTTACACGCCCATGTGCGTCCGTCGCAATACATTCCTAGCGAGCAACATGATATCGAAATGGGGACCCCAAAATCGGACATCTTTGCGTTTGACGAGCCGAATATTCCAAAGAAATTCAGAAAAGGTTGTCGAAGCAATCGAATATTGAATAATTATGGATTAATCGGCGGACAACGTGCTGGAGTTTATACATTACGAGGGATCACACCAGATTTTGACTCTTGTATTGGTTTATGTTGTGCGGAGATGATGTGTGATGCGGCATTTCTGCTGGGGAGGAGATGCTTTTCTGTGCAGTGTTTCAGGAATGGAGCTTGTGCGGGAAGACCTGCAGCTACTCATGGAATACGTTCGAAACTCGCTTTTGTTGATAGAAAGGATGATGACATTGGCGAAAGTAAGTATTATTTGCCCGTACTCGGTATAAGAGACAATCCAGTTCTTCTTTTGACTCTAGCTTTCTGCAACATTTCCTCGATTCTCTTCTCAATCTCAAAGTCTCAGTTTGCAGCCATCCCTTTTGCTTATCTGAATATAATTTTTCTTTCCATTTCAGAAAGAGCATCGATTCCTGGACTTCTTCCAACGGGTAAGGACGTTAACTTGAATATTTTCAATTCGGTTAACTGAGAATGGCCATAGCGGCTTTTTTTCATTTATTCATTACTTTATTTTAAGTAGGCTGGAAAGATTTCTAGCTATATTACAGCAAATTTAGGCCTACTGTTCATGCCGCATCCAGGACCCCTAGTTTAACGTCCCTTCCGAAGGACCGCGAAGTGAGTTGCTTGGTCAGACATCTGGATGGTCACCCATCCAGATTTTGACCTTACGCGACCAAGCTTAACTTCAGTTACCTAACGGAAACTGTCTAAGCCGCTCGGCCACGCACCTATAAAAATGTCATCTACGTATTTGCTAAACGTCTTTCTAAGGCCATGTTATTTTTGTGAAAAGCAA
>REGM01000055.1:1365841-1377724 GCA_004194415.1 Aurelia aurita | reverse complement strand
ATCAAGAAGCGAAGCGTTGAAGGCAAGCAGAAGTTATTGATAACTCAAGATCATGAGAAGTTTCTTAGTCATCAAATTTCACGGAAATCTCACACGAAGAATCAAATTTTACACGCCCATGTGCGTCCGTCGCAATACATTCCTAGCGAGCAACATGATATCGAAATGGGGACCCCAAAATCGGACATCTTTGCGTTTGACGAGCCGAATATTCCAAAGAAATTCAGAAAAGGTTGTCGAAGCAATCGAATATTGAATAATTATGGATTAATCGGCGGACAACGTGCTGGAGTTTATACATTACGAGGGATCACACCAGATTTTGACTCTTGTATTGGTTTATGTTGTGCGGAGATGATGTGTGATGCGGCATTTCTGCTGGGGAGGAGATGCTTTTCTGTGCAGTGTTTCAGGAATGGAGCTTGTGCGGGAAGACCTGCAGCTACTCATGGAATACGTTCGAAACTCGCTTTTGTTGATAGAAAGGATGATGACATTGGCGAAAGTAAGTATTATTTGCCCGTACTCGGTATAAGAGACAATCCAGTTCTTCTTTTGACTCTAGCTTTCTGCAACATTTCCTCGATTCTCTTCTCAATCTCAAAGTCTCAGTTTGCAGCCATCCCTTTTGCTTATCTGAATATAATTTTTCTTTCCATTTCAGAAAGAGCATCGATTCCTGGACTTCTTCCAACAGGTAAGGACGTTAACTTGAATATTTTCAATTCGGTTAACTGAGAATGGCCATAGCGGCTTTTTTTCATTTATTCATTACTTTATTTTAAGTAGGCTGGAAAGATTTCTAGCTATATTACAGCAAATTTAGGCCTACTGTTCATGCCGCATCCAGGACCCCTAGTTTAACGTCCCTTCCGAAGGACCGCGAAGTGAGTTGCTTGGTCAGACATCTGGATGGTCACCCATCCAGATTTTGACCTTACGCGACCAAGCTTAACTTCAGTTACCTAACGGAAACTGTCTAAGCCGCTCGGCCACGCACCTATAAAAATGTCATCTACGTATTTGCTAAACGTCTTTCTAAGGCCATGTTATTTTTGTGAAAAGCAATTTGTCTCACAAAGGAAAGACTTTCAAATGAATATGGCAATCCGAAGTTAAATTTTGTGAAAACTAAATGAAACCTCAGTCATATGAATTCTGGCTTTTGCTTCAAACTTCTAGATAAGGGACAACAAAATTGGAGTGATTATATTGCAATAATATTAGAATTCGTATTTTGATTTGCGATCCACAATAATGCTGCACTACAAAACTATTTTCGTTTTTTCAGGAATGAAATATTTACTCAAACTGCAACACTTTTTGAAGATTTTCAATGAGCATTTTAGGTTTTTATCGACTTCATTGCATGAACAAAACCACTTTGATCACTATTCTGAGTAGGGTAAAGTATCTTGCGTATGAGGCTGTTGCCAGTGATTAAATGTCAAGTAGCAAATTTATACCGAAGTCTTGCTCATACTGAAGAAGATGCGAAGGCAACATTCAGATAAATAATCTGATTTCTAAAGTGTGTGTTGGTTTTTTTAAGCATCAAGCTTTCTGTTTCAACCATACTGACACATTCTTCTTTCTTATTTTCATCCCAACCAGATCGTCAATATACAGTGTACTTGAACATTACAAATGAAGATTACAAAGAAGGACTCAGAGATCCTGAATCTCTAGAATTTCTCAATTTTGCACAAGCTGTCAGAGCTGCGGTAAGTATCCTCCATCAATCCTCCCCGAATTGTTCCTATATCGTAAGGCCGAAATTAAGTATGATAAACACACTCGACATATTTTTAAAGAATGGTTGAATAATATCTGAGTCCGAGAGATAAGCAATAGATCAAGAAAAACAAGATAAGCAATAGATCAAGTTCCTCATAGTTTCTTTTCTAAATATAATTTTCGAATCAAAGATATAGAGACTTTGCTTGACACATTTTTATCCAGCGAAATCGCAAAAGTGTTTCAGATTTTAACTGCAGGAGCTTTTATCCTTTCTGAAGTTTGGCGTGCTTGGTTCCTTTGCTGACGATTCCTTTATTTTTTGTAGATAACTGGTATCCTTGGAAATGTGGAGGGATTCAAGAATATAGAGATCATTAAGTTCAAGTAAGTTGATGTCGTTTTTGATAAATTATAAAATAAACTCTTACCTTTAAACGTTGCTAAAAATTTATCAAAAATCATAAATTGGTTTCGTTGGTTTCTCAGAAGAAATGTGATTGATTCGATAAGGTTCAGACAAAACTTCACAAGGGGAAATTCATTCATTGTTTATTCAATTCTATAAACTCAGTTCCATAGCCGACAACTTACCTGAATTTGTCTTGAAATGAGCTTCATTCATCGATTTTACTGTCGCATCTGATGAAGAGTTAAGCTCGAAGCGTTATGTTTAATCAGTACTCTTGCACATTGTCGTATTTTTAAGGAATTATTATCTTACAACTTACCTGAAAATGCAAAATGAGATTTACACCACGAAATCATCCTCTCAAAAACTGTCAATTTTCCAAATGATAAGCATATGAAATCTAGTCAATCTTTTATAAAGCAGTGAAGAAATATAGCAAGGAGCAAAAGAATATTGTACCTTTTACCATTACCTAACATGCTATCCCTTAAAAATCAACCAAACCTTAATTTCAAGTTTTTTCCTCAAATTGAAACTCTTGTATTTTTGAGAATTTAACGCGTCTCTAAATGCAGTACAAAATGTACTAATTTTAAGACGCTTTATCCCCTTCAAAGAATTATCTCACAATCCGTTGTTTTTATTTTAGACCAAATAAGGTGATAGCTGTTTTCAATGTAACAACGGACCAATCAACGCATCCGAAAATACTTCTTCAATTGATTGTTGATTCATTGCGAAAAGGAGAAGTAAAAACATTCGATGAGCCTGTATCTGGAAAACTCTCTCTTGATGTCAGAGGATTCAAATTCTTGAACATCAAAGGTATACGTTTGAAAATCTTTTTGAATAACGGAAATGTTTTCTTTATATTTTCGTCTCACAGAAGGCATAGTAAATCGTCAGATAAGATCTGGCAGAGAAGACACGAGAAGAAGAACATTGCATTATTTTGAGTTAGCCAATCAGAGCGCCAATCAGAGTTTTCGCATAGACTCTTTGCACGTTCTTCGTTGATCATGCGAAACTTTTATGGGGTCACAGATTGGCTACTTTTTCAGATGCATGCACTGTTTGTTTTCTTCTTTCTGCTGTTTTTGATCATATTTGACGACTTAGTGAAACGATAATATGTTTTATTTACATGTAAAAATAAGCCTTATGTCCAGACCTCTCTGTTCTAATTGTTCACCTTCTACACTTTACTTCGTGCAACTTTGTGGTTTAATTTCAGAAACTTCACTGTTATTTGTACCCTCGACATAAATTTTAGCTATGACATAAGCCACCCACAATTCAAGTCACTTTTATTTCACTTCAGGAAAAGACGCACAGAAAATGAAAATAACATGCAATGTTTTCTTTTCCTCCAGGCGATGACCTAGTATGTGCTCCTGAGCACAATTTCGACGCTCATTGGCCACTTGCTATCTTTGGTACTTCTGTAAATATTCCATGTCCACGTGATGCTAAAGGTAGATATTGTTGGGTCTTTCTTGTTTAGGTGGTTAGTTTTTAGCAGTATAAAGCGAGTCGAGAAAATGTCACATGTTTTGCACGTACTTTACCGTTAAAATTTGTGACCAAGAAAGTCTTGAAGGTAGCCCGACAGCAAGAGAGAGGAATGTCTTTTATGCGCGCGCACGTTATAGGCCCGTAGCCGCGCTCCAAAACATTCTGTTGCAGCGCAGACGCAAAGTGCCATATGGTCAGCGGTCCTATTCATTCACTCTTGCTTGGCCCGACAAAGTTCTTCTGCTTTAAATTTCAGCAGCACTGATATTGCAAGTACCAATAGTTTCTTTATGTACCTTGAATACTAGAAATTTTCGTGAGGTGGCTTTAAATTTGAGGAAATATCTGCAGAGCCAAATGGAAGTCAATTTCTCCCTTTCGGAGAAAGCGTATTATTGCCCTTTCTAAACCAAGGGTGGTCAAGTACCACGAATTTCTTTGTCCTATGTTTGTCCTACAGATTCCAAGATAAAGACCGCAATATTTGTAGGTTTTGCAGCAAAGTAGCCACAATTTTACTAATAAACCGGTTTTAGAATAAAAATGTTGAAAATCAAAAGAAAAAGCAGCATTTTGGGGACAAATCTGGCCCCGAACAGAAAGAAAAAAGCCAAAATATGCGACATTCATAGTGCCCCATCATGCTATAGGATATGACTACCCCTGCAAAACTCAAGTGAGATTTCTAGTGTGTTACTCGTTGAAAAGTATGCAGTTGAGCTATATCTAGAGAGAAATAAAGTCTGTATTTCGAAATCTTGTTTCAGTATTTGTTTTGAAGTCTGTTGAGTTGAGCAATGTTATTTTATCTGCTATAAATTAACTTTGATTCCTTTTTCTAAAGGTTTAACAAACAGACGATGTTTGGGCGCCGAGGATCAAATGGCAAAATGGGATGTGCCTGATTTCAGTGATTGTGTCTCCCAGAAATATGAAGACCTTTTCAAGGAGGTGAGCCATGATTTATTTTCAATCCTCTCTTAAAAATTACCTTCAAGAATTTAGCTCGTCTCGTTGACATGAGTAGTGAAAAATGTCTGCTGTTTGCAAAAAATATTTGGTCATTGAAAATATTTTGCAAAAAGATAACATTAGATTACAGATCTGCAGTAGAACCGATTATTGCTGGACTTTTTCGATATTTGTTTTTATAGAGCAATGCTAATTACTACATTACATATACTATATATTACTAAAATACAAGAAGAGATACTACAATATTACAAATACTACAATACTGAATTACTACAATACGACGATGTTACAGCATTACTACAAGAACATAGAACAAAGACAGGGCGATACCACAGAGGGTGCGTTCGGGCACATCTGCTCTGCAGCCAACATAGAAACAGTACATAGATAAACTTAACACATTTAGGGTGAACGTGATACCAACACTGGTATTGAAGATGTCGGTTTGTCCGTCAGTTTTTCAATGTGCCGCTTGTTACGAAAGAAGAGTCAAAAAAGCTATTTACTTCACGATGGTATAAAGACTATGAATTTTAGATACTAATGCTGTAATGCCATTTGTTGATCTTGTCGCACTGAAAAAAAAAATGAAAATAAAAGTTTTTAGAATGCAGACTCAAACCTGCTAGAATTTATCAGCGAACATCGTTTCTTTCCTGTATGGAACCAGATCAAAGATTTACGCCTGTAAGACACGAGTCCAGTTTGCATGAAGCCTGTCCTTTCGTCACAAGAATTCATCTCATCGTTTCCTTTGCTCGGTCTCATTTAGAACTGACCACTCTTTTCTTCCAGTCTTTCAAGTTTCATACAATTTTCGTCGTGTTTATTTTAGGCCCAGCTACTAAACTCTGCATCAGTACATTCCCCTGAACTCACTCCAGCATCGATCATCGACCGTCTTTTACAACTCATAACAGCGGACACATACGGATCAACCCCTCCAGCATCAAAAGCAATCACTCGAAGCAGGTATGCACATTGGAGCTATCTGAAGAATGCACCAGCACAGACAGCAATGATCAGAGAAAGCCTTCATACTCCTGAGATAGAGCATCTAAGAAAACTTGTAGCGGAGAGGAGGAAACATGAAGGAGGTATAGGAGCAACAGGTTTGCAGAGACAAAAACCAGCGATTAATCTCTTGTCATTCTTTAGAGGACCAACAGCAAAGCTTCTGAAGGCAGTACCCTGGGCCAATGCAAAGCCAAAAAAAGGCGATGTCAAGATAACAAGTGTAAGCTACAGCCCAAACATAAAATCAAGTCCCAAGCAAGTTTATCGTAAGAACCCTCCGATACAAAATATCCTGCCAGCGAATTTCCACAGCTCCCAGCAGCTTACGAGGCCAGCTCAGAATAAACAACCTGAACATGCACAAGTTCGGTATGTTCAAAAGAAAATCTATACCAACAATAATCGGCTTTTGCAAAGCTTTCCCACACAAGCGGTGCCTAAGAATGTGCCTGCCAGTAGAACGTTCGAGCAGCAAAAGCAGACCGACTTTGGGCCTAAACAGAATCAAAATAGCATCCAGATTCCTGTTCCTGGAGCATACCGAGGGATAAATCAAGGTCAAGGATTACGTAATCTAGATAGAGTTTATAACCAGGAATACAGAAAGTTTAATGGTAATCCAAAAATAGATCCATCTTTACTTCTATCCGAAGGTTATTGGTCCAGGCCTTTGAAGGTTCAGCCTAAGACACGATCTATCCCAATTCAATCGCAATTAGCCCAAGATTACCCGGGGAAAGTTTATCACACGCTGACATTGCCAGTTGATAATACAGCCCCTAAGCCAAAGACAACATGGAATGTCGCACGGAACTCTCCGACGAGGAAGCCATTGGCCAACGTAGGACAAATGCCAACCGACAAGAGATCTGAACTGCCTGGTAAAAAGTTAGCTAATGGTGTTCCCTTTGCACGAGAGAGCGTGAAGAACCCGCTGCTGAATCTTTCGTATAGCAATCAAAATCAGCATGGTCCGGATCAGTTATATATTGGTCCGGTGGCGGATAGGAATCGATTGAATCATAAACTTATTAATAAGAATCCAGTATCAAACCTTGCCAAGTCTCTTGAGCAAAATCGACAACCACCAAACATGTACATAAACCAAATGGCAAATACAGAACGAAAGAATTATATTGTGAGCATAAGGAAACGGCGGTCTGTAGATGGTGGAATTGACCCAAGAAACAACCATAGCATACAAGATGAAAATGAGATTTTAGGATTTGATCCGGAGGAAATTCATAACCATGCGAAAAGAGATGTGTTGGAGGATACAGGGAGACAAGGAGATGAGACTGACCAGGATAGTTTGCTTGAATCATTGACAAATGACGAATCAGACGGAGGTGAAATCATCTCAAAATCTGATTTAAAGAAGGCAGATAATGAAGGGCTGTTATTAACGGGCACTGCTACAGCGAAAAAAGTGAATAAACCCGTGCAGTTATTAAATGCTGAGGATACGAAAGCTGCTATAATGGGAAAGCTTGGGAATGCAGACAACGCAGAAAAACGAGAGAAATTTCGACTTATAGAGAAAATGAGTTATCGACCGAATGAGGATTATGATAGTGCAAAGAAAGCCTCACTGACCAGCGACGATGGGACTAAATCTGAATCCACGAGTGCCAAGTCGACAAAACCAATCATTGTTAATCTCCCCCTTGCAAACGGCAATACAGCTTCTAAAGACATATCTAGTTCCACAAAGCCAGTAATTGTAAATCTCCCAAACGATTCCAAGAACACAGGTGTGAATTCCAAGAAATTGGGAACATCTCAGCAAGGTCTTTCATTGGATATAGCACCAGGCTATAGCAGGACAACGCCTGCTGATCCGAAAGAAACATCAAGCTACACAGAAGGTCATTTGGAAATCCCAGGTATAAACGCTGTTGCAAGTGCTAATATTAACACAGGTGATAGCGAGGCTAGCGATGCTCGTACTTCATCTAATGTGGAGATCACAGGGGTAGAGGGGCAACCTGCCAGCCAACCTGCACCACAGCCAGAACAGCAAACTGGACCAGTAGAACAGTCTTCCGTCCAAGGCCAACCTGAAACACCACATCAAGGACAGGATAATGGTCCTCCAGTTGGAACAGATGAATCTAAGGAGATTGCACCACCAGAGACTGCTGAACCAACTCCTAAAGGTTGGTATCTTTTTATTTTAGATGCAAAATTACCGAGTTACAGGCCAAGAATCCTCTAGCTTTTAATTGATCTGAAAATTATTCGAGTTCAAGATTCAGCCCAAGTGGCTCTTTCGCATTTGTTATGCTCAACAAAAGGTTGTATTGCAAAAGCACGAAGGTTGTTTGCTGTACTTTGTTTCTATACTAGATATAGAATCAAATTCTTTAAAGCTTTGTGCAAAGACATGGGAAAGGTGACAAAGTCTCGAGCTTTTATCGTCTCAAGCATCACTTTTAAAGTCTACTAAAAATATGTTTTCAAGTGTAAAAGTTACTGTGATAGCAACTTTGAAAATCAGCCACTAGGTTGAAGGGTCACCCTCCTTAATAAATTGAAATAAATATGAAATAGATAAACTTGGTTGAATATTTATGAATGAATATAAGACAATTGCTACAACAACACTTAACTATCTTTGTCGAGTTATTTTGTGATTTTTTCTTATTTTCAAAATTCCTTCAGGCACTGGCAACGAGAAACAACCAGAACCAGAAAAGCAACCAGAACCGGAAAAACAACCAGAACCGGAAAAACAAGCAGAACCGGAAAAGCAATCAGAACCAGAAAAAGGACCAGAAGAGCAAACACAGGGTAGTAATGAAGTGGAAAAGAAGCCAGAACCACAACAACCACTTCCGGCTGGTACAGAAGAAGAAATTCCAACAGTGCCCCTTGAGAATGTCAACACAACTGCTGACGACGCTCTGGTTAATTCGAAACAGCCTCCTATCGAAAACGAGGAAGAAATCCCACAGGTTGTCTTGAAGAAATTGACGGTAAATGAAACGGAGGAAAATGCTTACAAATTGGGCCAAAAGGCAAAAGAAGCGGAGTTGATTTTTGCGTATGAAAAAGAACATGGGGATAATAGATCTGCTATGTTTGGTGGAGACATTCTGCTCTCTGCTGATATCTTCGAAGAATTATCCAATTATATGCAGACACAAACTGATGCACCCAGCCCGCAGGAGATAAAGGTACGCAGTCTATCTATAGTTCAAACATCACTTTGGCTTTTAATTAATTATAATTTTCTCGAAATATCAGGTAACCGGAAAAATGTTCTCAAATTTGATTGGCTATTTTGAAGTAGCTCAGGGCGATAAAATTTTGAGATGCATATTTTCACACAGTGAAGAATTAACTTAAANCAAAAGAAGCGGAGTTGATTTTTGCATATGAAAAAGAACATGGGGATAATAGATCTGCTATGTTTGGTGGAGACATTCTGCTCTCTGCTGATATCTTCGAGGAATTATCCAATTATATGCAGACACAAACTGATGCCCCCAGCCCTCAGGAGATAAAGGTACGCAGTCTATCTATAGTTCAAATATCACTTTGGCTTTTAATTAATTATAATTGTCTCGAAATATCAGGTAGCCGGAAAAAGTTCTCAAATTTGATTGGCTATTTTGAAGTAGCTCAGGGCGATAAAATTTTGAGATACATATTTTCACACAGTGAAGAATAAACTTAAAGTTTGAGCATGGGCGGTAGGAGACGTGTGGATTGCTTGTTGAAAAATATTGTGGTCATAGGTTGGGGTTATTAAGATTAAATTAGCCGCGATGTTTTAGCCGCTCCAAAACATCGCGGCTAATTTAATCTTAATAACCCCAACCTATGAACACAATATTTTTCAACAAGCAATCCACACGTCTCCTACAGCCCATGGTTTGAGCCCCTGATTTTTATCCCAGGTTTTGATATTCCTTGAATTATGAGCTCAAACAGAATTTCAAAAGTCTACAGGGTGTCCCAAAAAAGTTGTGCCCCATTTGTGTGGCTGCTGTGGAGGAGCTGTAACTTATATTGTCTCGTTTTTAGTATGGTTGCATAGGATAGGCTGCAACTTAGAGTTCGAGACCTTGTTTTTGCCAATCGCACAAGTAGTTATTGATTTATGGCGCAAGAAAGTAAAACAAGTGAAAACTTGAAAAACAGCACTTTCTTTGTTCTCCAAGAATGTCAAACTCAAGTAAATATTGCAAGAAAAGGTTCTAGCGTTCTATTTGAATTTTTTATGCATTTTGCAATGGGCTAATGGTATTGTGTTATCAGTAAACAATACAATTATACTGTACAAAACATTCTAATACAGCTCCAGAAACCTTTCTTGCAGTATTTACTTGATTTTGCATTTTTGGAGAACAGAAAGTGCTGTTTTTGAAGATTTCACTTTTTTGACTTTCTTGCGCCATAAATCAGCAACCACTTGTCCGATTGGCTAGAACAAGGTCTCAAACTCTAAATTGAAGTATATCCAATACAACTGTATCAACAACGGGAAAATAGAAGTTACAGTTCCTCCACAACAGCTGCACAAATGGGGCGCAACTTTTTTGGACACCCTGTACTATATCGATTTTAGAAGCAAGGGATATTTGTCAGTCATGTCAAAGATTTTGTCTAGAAAATCGTTGTACTTACCATCCTACTGTAATCTGGAGTGAAGCAATTTAAGCTACTGCCATTGCTGTTTGGATAGTGTTTCATATAATTGGATACCTCTGTTTTAATTAGTTAACGAAAAAGGTGTCCCTGCATTATTCAATTTACGAATCAATCAGTAATACTTTTTCTTTGTGCAGGAATTTCTTGAAGCTGCTAGCGGCCTGCTGGATGAAAAGAATTCTCACGAATGGAAAAATTCTCAAAGGGTATGTAATCCTTTCTAACAGGATAATATTATTCGCTTCCTATTTTATTTTATTTCAGTTTTCTGGAATAGACCGTCCAAATATTCTGTTTTGTGATTATGGTCATTTGTTTTGGGGAATATTTATCTTAAAAGATAAATCATTAAATGTTATTTAGATTATCCACAGGCATCCCTGGAAAATATATGACCCCCCCCCCCCCACTGCAATGATATAAAATCTCTAGTCCCTAGCCTCCTTTGCAATAGCAATATTATGACGTAATGCCATTCGGTTTCGATTTCTCGCTATGGTATTACGTCATAATTTCGCTATTTCAAAGGAGGCTAGGGACTAGGGACTCTATATCATTGCGGGGGTTGGAGGGTTATACATTTTCCAGGGGTCACTGTGGATTATCTAAATGTTACTTCCGTCTCTAAAAAGTTGCCGTATCTCTTCCGTATCTTATAGCCTATACCATAGGTTTAGTGATCCGAGCCTATACCATAGGTTTAGTGATCATGATGTTCTGAATTGGGATTCAGATGTTTACTGATAGGCTCCATTATTCTACTATTCGTATTTATTTGATTAAACCGTTCTATTTCTACGTTTGTAGCATTTAAAAGTGATTGCAAATGAAGGAGAGCTCAACCCAGGTGACATTGATGTACAGGATTGGCGTTCACTGCGCAAAATGCAGGTAATTTGTAATTCTTAGTTACAGTCGCGGAAATTCATATTACACTGCAAAATCTAAATCAGAGCTTCAGAGGTAGGCCTAGTCAAGGAAAAGATGTTGAATGGCCAAACGAAAATGTAATGTGTATAGGCCTCGATCTTCTAATGTCTATGATCCTCATTTTCATTTTTTTGTCCTTATTTTATTCATCGATTTTTTGCACCAATGTCTAACTAATGTCTTTTATGATCGCTCCTTAAGAATAATTCAAGGAAATTCTTCAACTGATTCAGACATTCTATCCGTTGCAAGTGCAAATAGCATCCGAGCATGTAAACTCGTCTGCAAGTGCATAGACAGAGAAACATGCGATATTTTCCGAGGGTACTTTGAAGTCCAAGAACACGAAACGAAGACAAGAAATAATCGATGTTTGCTAAAACTCCCTAAAATTAAGACTGAATATGCCCGCAAGTCCTTTCGCTTCATGGGTGCTAAAATTTATAACGAACTGCCTATTGACATCAGGAAAGCTGAATCCTTCAAAGACTACGGTAAACTTCTCAAGAAACATTTTAGCTGAACAGTTTAAAATTCTTATGTAATATATTTTATCACCATTCTAAATAACTCATAATCGATATCAAAGTAATTTTTTTTTTTTTTTTTAGAGATTTTTATAGTAGGTTAGGTTTTTT
>REGM01000055.1:1265276-1365679 GCA_004194415.1 Aurelia aurita | reverse complement strand
AATTTTAGTTTATTCTTCTTTCTTTCACTTCGACTTAATTTTTGTGATTGTGCTATTTATATTTTAAGCCTAATTCTGCTCTCCAAAGAGCGCACATCTGTAGAAAACATTTTCTTCGATCTTTCCAAAATAGTGCAAACGCAATATTCAATTCAATTTGATTCAGATTTGATTTCGTGACAATTTTTAATGATATTTGGTCTTGTTTCTCGTAGCACAAACAGCACTGATTCATATTACCTTCTTCTTGTTTAAAACTGTTCATGTGCTGCAGAGACTTCAAGACGACATGGATGAAAAGTAAGTAGTTTATCGTAAATGTAAATTTATCGGGTACATGTTCTTTTTTCAGTCACCGGGGATACTCCCTGGGGATCTTGTTCATCTAGAACTTAGACTGCGTTCACACGATACCGGCACAATTTGAAAACGGTGAAAAATGTGACGGATAGGCCTCCCGTTCACACGAAAACGGCACATTTTTTGCCGGCAGATTTTGAAAACGGTAGATTTTGAATACGGAACTCTAACCGGCACATTTTGTAAACGGCATCGTGTGAACACTCGAAAACGCTGAAAACGGAACATTTTTTGACGCTTTTAACACGAGGCTGATCGATTCTTAAAGTGTGGGTACATTTCGCTGGCATCAAATTCTTGGGGAGTTTGCAACGAGTTTGTTACCGTCAAATTTCATACCGTTTTCAAAATGTGCCGGCATCGTGTGAACGCAGTCTTGCTCTTTGATTTTAAGCATTTCATTTGAAGGACGTAGGCAAACAATGCTAGCCTGCGTGCTGACTCGAGTGGTTTCCTTTTCAGAAGTTTCTCTCATCCTAACCTTGCTGAAAAGAAATCAGTCTAGTCTGCACGCTGGCTAAATTGATGCAGGTTAAAGTGATGCATGATGAATGCAGTTCTTAGCTTGATCATGAAAATTATCAGATAGAATTCGATACCTTTAAAAATAGAACGTCTCATATGCCAACTTTGCAACATATAACATTTTTGATAAAGATACCATCGACTTGAGGCGTCACAAGGCTTTTTTACTGCCAATAGCTGTTCTTTCAACCAAAATAATTACTATATTTTTCATTCTTTTATTTTTCATATAGCGATGAACAAGAGATTTTGGACGAAAGCCCGATGAAAGTTGGATCAGAACTGATATCAATGTCGATTGACCCACCATTGCCTCGTCATTTACGTGTACCAGTCACTATCAACCTTGAAAACACCAACGTAAGCCATGTACTTATACTCTGTTCTTTGACAGGTCCTTTCGTAGCCTACCAACCTCATTATTAGATGCTTAGAGTTACAATAACGCAAGAGCTTGCTTCATTGGTACATTTATCCCTTGGAGACGCGTCAGTTTCTCATATGGCTGTGCTATCGGATAAGTCGAAAAATATGTCAATTTTTTAAAATTCTACTGCGAGAAGCAGCAACCAATTTGCATAAATTTCAACTCCTTCATCTCACCATGGGCGTTAAGAAACGCGGTAGTTATGCCTACATATTTTTTTTCTCCCTGTGTCCCTATGCCCATTCCTCCCTATGTCCCTATGCCCGTGAAGGTTGTTGTTGTTGTGCCTGGTTTTCCTTGTTTCCCTTTGTTCTGATTTGACAACAACAACCTTCACGGGCATAAGGACACAGGGAGAAAAAAAAATTGTAGGAATCTTACCAAGATTTTGTCTTCATTTACTTGCAATTTTCTTTCTTATCTTTACGAAATTTTCTCAAGGTAACTTCCATTTTTTGTTAGTTTGATCCGAAAGCTGAACATGTTTGCGCATATTGGAACTCAACCACGTAAGTGTTTTCTTTTACTTTCTCATAACATGAAATTATTTAAACAGTTATTTCCATAGATACTTAAATTTTATCTCTTTTCGGAGGAGCGCTGCGAGCTACCTCTCCGGAGGAGCGAGCGAGCGAGGGTAAAATACTATTATAGATAGATCGATAGTGTTTTACTCTCTCGCTCGCAGTGCTCCTCTGAAGAGGTTGATTACTCCGCTCGCAGTTAAGGTAGTAGCCACGGATAAAAAATTAGTTCAAAATAAAGGTGTCCGCATTGCTCCATGGTACTCCATGTTTCTCTTCGTCGTTTTTATTTCAAGGAATTATTGAAACTCCTTTTGAAGGCAAACACAGAACCTAGGTACCAAAATAACCCCTTCTATGCCTCAAACTCGGCAGAGTTTTGCAAGCATTGCCTTATTGAGATATTATAAATGTTTACTTTCTTCTCTTTCAGAAATGATTGGTCAACGAAAGGATGCACCGTGGTTGGTTTCAATGAGACACATACAACATGTGAATGTAATCATTTAACAACCTATGGAGTTTTAGTGGATACATCAAAACCACAGGTGAGAACAATCAGCTAACTACGTTTTGTATTTTTCTGTCTTTCTTCTGTTTCTTTATTGCATCTCATCATGGTAATAGACTTATTACCTGAGTCCCTTGTTTTCCTGCGTTTTTTTTGTCATGTTATTTAAACTTGGCAACTTGCATAGCTATATAAAAAAAGCTAATTCAAGCATTCTTTGACTTGAATGGTATCACTTCGAACAACAAAGAATCAATCATAATATTATGCTGGAAAACTTGGGCCCTAGTCACAAAATCTTGTGGCACCAATCAGATTGCGAGATTTGGTAGAGAACAAGAATTTTTCGAACTTTGATTCGATTGATCCGATTGATTTCATTGTTTAGATTTGGATGAGCTCCTTTGGCAGCTGGCTGGAGATTCCACCAGTAATTTTTAGTATTAAAAGCATGGACATTGCCGAGTTACAAGACTTATTTTGCACTCATAACATAGCATTTTTTACTTTTTAACCTGAAACACAACAACAACAGCAACACTTTATTTCTGAAAACACAAAATTCTCCTTTTGGAACAAACTTTAAATAAGAATTATCTTGATTATTTTTGCAGGCACCACTTCCTCCAGATGTAGCTGCTCCTCCGAGCAAGCCAGCTCCAATTCCAGCACCGAAGCCCCCACCTGCGGAAAAGCCACCTGAAAAGATTCCTAAACCCCCTGCAGGTGCTCCAGCATCACCCGCAGCAGCTCCTCCACCTGCTCCTGCGCCGGCCCCCGCTCCAGCTCCACCCCAACCAGCTGCACCGGAGCCCCCCAAAGCAAGCCCAGCACCCAATCCTAAGACAACAACAACAAAACCTGCTGCAAAAGAGAAGACTGGAAGTAATACATTGCTGTGGATTCTGATTATTTTGATTATTCTGGTTATTATATTGTTGCTGCTTCTCTGCTGTCTCTTCTGCTGGCTTAGAAGGTAATTTAATGTTCGTTGTTTGATTGTACATCGCTTAAAAGATCAGGAATCAATGGAGAACTTTATCGTATTCCTCAGAATGAAAATTCTCTCCCAAAACTCCCCTCGTTGGGAAACAACTATTTTCTTCAATAATTTTTATGTTGATTAATCGTCTTTACCTCGGAATACTAAAGTTAAATTTTGCTTGCGTGAGAACTGTCTTAACATTATTTATAACCATAATCTATGGCCCTTTACTACAAACTTTCTTGAACGAAAATAGTACCGGAAGAGCTGAAGAGAGGCTGAAGACCCTGATAGCCCTGGAATCGAGGTTGGAGTCCTTTAGCTGCAAATTCTGACACATTTATATATTTTCTTTCAGACGCAACAAACAGGAACCAGCGAAGGCGAAAGGTAATTAATAGACCATTTCGACAATTAAAATCGGAGACTGGGGAGAGCGGTTTGTTCTGGTAAATGGCGGATGCAGTTCTGGTAAATGGCTGCCACGGAGCTTTTATAAATGATAAATTTCCCTCTACAGAACTGTTAGTTTTGAATTCACAGTTAAAATTGAGAAATTGTAACTTAAAAATAACCGAAAAGGTGCCCCATCACCAATAAGCCTCGTAACTAAAGGGAGACCGAATCTCCAACCGAGACTTCAAATCAAATTGCTTTGGCGGGAAAATATTCGTGATTCGTCATCTCCGTTTATCGAAGCGAGATAAAACAAATGTTTTGATAAGTTGCGAGAACGCTTGGAATTACTATACTCACTATGAGTTNAGCTTGGAATTACTTTACTCTCTATGAGTTGTGCAAACTGGAAGGGATACAATAATTCAGAATTGTGGCGAAAGATTGCTTTGGTTTGATTGAGGCCTCGTTTCTAATAAATGTTTTTTTAATCCATGAAATGTTCCATGGGAGGATTCAAATTCAAGGCATTCTTCGTCTAGAATTTTTTAATAAATGGTGCTGCTCCGAATGGAATATCTAGTCTTGCTCATGACAGACTAGAATGGAGAGTTCGTTGAAAGTTGCAACATTATCCCCCTCTTTCTGCAAAGTATTCCGAACAAAAAAAACACTTGAAGTTTTCTTTGATTTAGAATTTTTTGATAACAACTTTCCATTGCTTCTTTGGTGTCTACACACATGCTTTTCAAAGTAGAATTCTGAATTTCAAGATGCCATATTTTCGAAAAGGAGCTGTGTTAAAACTTGAAGATTAAGACAAAATACTCATTGATGTAAATTCGAGATTCGAATCTCCAAAAGGAACTTTGTCCATCCTTAAACATTTACTATCAATGTTCAATAAGAACCCGCCACTTAGAAACTGACTTACAAAAAAATGTAGGTTGGCTTTTTTCTAAATGTTTTGAAAAAGATAACAGATCTGCAGCATGATGGTTAGAAATTTTAATTTAAAACCCCAAAAATACATTTCTGATAGAGCCGTTTATAGAACGAACCTTTCTATGATGTTATTGGTAACCCTAGCTCCTAAGAATTTGTCAGAATTTTAAGAAACCAAACAGGCTGATTTTGAAAACCTGGTTTCTTAGTGGCGGATTCTTACTGTATTTTAAAGCTTAGGTGCCAGAAATGCATTCGGCGTATACAGCAAGTAATACAATCACACAGAAAGAACAATTGTAGAATTTTACCATCATCTGCAGTAGCAATACGGCGAACTGAGTGTCGTGTAATAAGTCTAGAAAAACATGCATAAAACGTAGTTCTACAATTAGAATACTCGTTTCAAATTCAAAAGAAGGAAAGCAAAAAGTAAAACCTTGGAGACCATATCTTGCAAATTCTCGTGTCTTCTGTGGCTTCGCATTCTTCAAGAAATCGTGAATAGTCTGAAATAAGCACTGTTTCCTATTCATAAAGAACATATACCCATGGGGATGATACAAAGTGTTCTTACAAGCATTTTCAATAGAAGAGGTCTTCAAGTTTTACATCCGAGAACCTGACTGTATTCAAATTCACTGGTTCTGTTTGATTGCTTTCAACCTGCATGCAGCTGAAATTAAAATTCACCCAAGCACGCACGGCCTTGGAGTTTATTCAAATTAAAATTGGCATGGCCAATGGCCTAATTTCATGTCTACTTTTGTGAACAATCTCAGGCCTACTTTGATATTGAAATTTAATCAGAAAAACCTATACTGTTGCAAGTTGCTAAAAAGGCTTTAATTTTAGACATGAAGATATAGTTATTTGCGAAGCAAAATATTATTTAAAATATTTGGATGTGTTTGTTTTCAGAAACTGGAAGTTCATCTGGATCAGGAGCGAGTGTTGGCTCGGAGATGCTTGTTGACAAAAGCAGATTGGCTCCAAAGGTAAATTTTCTGCCGTATTCTCGCTCTTGTTAACGGTTTTAAACTAGACTATTACTTCTAATCGTTCAACAAGTGAGTTTCTCGTATCTTGAAGAGGTAATTTAGAGCACACAGGCCTTTAGAAAGTTGTTTGGAAGATTGTAGTAGTTTGTAGTTGTAGAGGAACGGAGCTCTAAAACCCAACCCAACATTTTAAGCTGGCAAATTACTTTCAATTCATCACTATTGATGACGTTTTTAAGCTTCCAATTCATATAACAAAATTGATATTTGTTATATAAAGCAAATTTTCTTATCATTTTAGCGAGACAAGCAGCGTGGAAGACCGGTACGTTCCCCTTTAGATTCTAAATTTTGTAGTTTATGGTTTTGGAATCATAAATTGAATAAGGTATTCTCTCTCAGAGGTAGTACCAGTTTATTTTATATGAAAGAAGCCGCAAAACACGATGCTGATGTAAAAATCTTGCCCCAGGCATCACACTGTACCCTCTCGGACACCTTTTCAGATAACAAAATGTTGAAACATTAATTTTTGTTTATTCTGGAATTTTATTTAATTCTTTGATTATAATCTGCCTCACATTAGATTTCACGTGAAAATGCCCGCGAATAAAAGCAATTGAAGAGTCTTGCATGAATAATTTGCGTTATAGCAAATCTCACGTGACATCTAATTTGAGACAGACTTTAATTCAAATTGGAAACATTGCCCTTTGGTTTAAAGCTCGGTGTTACTCTTCATCATCATCATCATCATCATCATCATCATCATCATCATCATCATCATCATCATCATCATCATCATCATCATCATTAATTTATTTTACGTAGGCTACTATATTAAAAAGAAAGAATAGCTAAATTACAGCTAATTTAGGCCTACTTTTGGACTCAGGAAAACCAGAAGTAGACTCGATGCATGCCTACCCTTGCCTTTGAACATCTTTTTTTCTTCTTTCAGGAGTCTCCAAGCCCCCGAGACAGTCCAGGATGGCTGAAATTGAAAAGCAATGCAGACCATCGAGATGATATGTTAATGAGAGAAAAGGCTTTATTATTTGCTGATTACCATCAACCATACAATTTCCTTATGCACGAAAAAGAGAAACCAAATACTAGCCTCGAATCGGTTTATGGCGGAAGTGACGTAGCACCACCTAAAACGAGTTCATCGTCGTCGGCTAGAGATGACGATTTGTCAGCCCGACGTAAACGACCGGACAACAGACGACTTTTACCTTCAGAATCAGCTAGGCCACGGGCGCCTCTACAAGAGCGTCCGAAAGACAATAAAAAGACATTACCCCCTTATAATGGAAGAAGTTCCGACAAACCAATTAAGGATCCACCAAAGCTGAATGCAAAACCACCGGAATCTAATAAAAATGGAACGGGGGTAATGCCTAAAAACCTTCCAGAGACTAATTCAACAAGCATGGAATGGGATCCGTATTATTTGAATACTAAGAAAAATGAAGAAGAGAAAAAGAAACTTGAAAGAAAAAATGCAAGGAAAAAATCGAGAAACAACATTTCGCCTATCTCAGAAGAGGATACCGAAGGTCAGGAAACAGATCAACCTATTGATAGTGTTGTACCGCAGGTTGGTTCGGACGAAGGTGGTTCTCAACCGGGTGCGGTATCAGACAGTTTATATCCATTGAACACTACTGACACGTCAGAATCAGCTGCTGTTGGTGCTGCTGGGGATTCTAGCTCACCTCCACAGAGGACTTCTCCTCCTAAGAGGAATACTCCGCCGCAAAGAACATCATCACATCCGCAAAAGACTTCTCCACCACAAAGGACTTCTCCACCGCAGAGGATATCTCCACGAACTGCGGGAGAGTCCTCTCCGAGGGATGCAAACGATAAAATTGATAAACATACACAGTTTAGTGGGAAGCGGTAGTCGTAACGTTTATTAATAACTAACTTAGCTAACGTTTGTTGGAAAAGTAAAAAATATTGCTATGTCAGAACGTTTTATTCTTCATGCAAATTTGAATGAAATTGAATAAAAAAATCTTAATTGCAGAATTTTGTGCGATTTTCAACTGAGCAAATTTTTCCGAACTTTGAATCTCGGCAAGCAATTCAACCTCGGCACATTGATCTCTTCAATGCGTGTGAAGCATCTTTTTTGATATAACAGCTGAAGATTTTAAAACAGGAAACTTTACCAGGCGATGCTTTTTCTTTCCATGCTGGAAACAACATTATACTGCAACATGCAACACTGATGGTTTTTATCACGAATAAGGGCAACATAAAACTTCAACACAATATTCCAATATATTCTAAACAATATTCTGTAGCTTTCATAGCTGGAAAGGACATAGAGGCATTGCTGTTCAAATACCACATCCACTAACAACAATAGAAAAATATACATTACTGTGAAAGAAAACGCTACCGTTGTCTCAGAAGAAGGACCAAGAATTTTGGTAAGACCCATATCCCCCCTGAGCTGCCTTACAGCAGATAAAAATTGGTCCTGAAAATATTCCAAAATTATCCCAAACAACCTTAAATACTTCCACTGATGCCTCCTATTTTATTTTATGACTCAGTTGATAAAACTAAATTCTAATCCTCAAAAAACTAACCTAATTTTATGTACATATTATCTGGTAGCTTGAACATTTAACATATTCGATAGGTGTATTCCAATTGTAGTAGCTAATTTTTGTAATTAGAATGATGACTTTGGCTATTCATTTTGATGGACTCCTTTGTGTTTGGTTCTACAGTATTTAGATTGAAGGTGGAGGGATTTCTTAGGCCTGTTTTGAGTGCGTTGATAGTCCGCTAGCATGGCTTCGATTTTATAAAGATTTAATTATGCTGCTATAATTCCACATCATTTATTTGGCATACTAACAACTGTTTGATAGATGTCAATGATAATTTTAACTCTCCATAAGCGTAAGAACGTTGGATGGAAATCGCAACTTCGTCGGGTAGCGCCTAGTTATTGAATGCCCTGGCACTGGACGAGTAGTCTAGCAAACATGTTTGTAATCTTCATGCTGGAACAGTATCTGCCCAATTCATCCATTCCAAATTTCCTTCATAAAAATTTCGATTCCTCCAGAGTCTTTCAAAACACAAAACTGTCAAGATTTGATTTCTCGCTGTATGATTTAAGCAAAACATTTTGCTATCGCTGCTGAAACGCGACATCGAAGCGATCTATATTTTGAAGCTAGTTTGAACATCTATTTTGCAAACTGTCACAAGTTGAAAGTAACGAAATTCGCAAAGTTTCTATTTTGTTTTCAAAAGGGAATTCACTTTCCAATGGCCTCTCTTGATATTAAACAATAAACGATTACGCTAAAGATGGCAGCAAGGAACTTTTTTACCAAGATGCATTGCGTTTCAATGAAAGATCCTTCTCTAACAATGATCCTTTGCGGCCCCAAAGGCGACTTCCGTATGATATGAAAGTCATTTCTGGCCGAGGTTTTGTTCGTTTTCCTTCTCATTCAGCGCACAAAGGATCATGGTTAGCAATGGGTCTTTAAAGAATCTTTAACGGCCTTCGCTTATCATTTCAAACCCCGAATCCCTGCAAATGCATGCCTCCAATCCATGGGACAATTTGCTTGATTTTTCGTAATCTGTCCAATGTTTCTACGCATTCTGATTCATCAACTATTATTTTGCAACTGTGGCAAAACATTGTATTTTATGTCGTATCATTTCCAAAATAATTTCTATCCAAATCTTAACGAATTCCGTCCCAATAAAAATAAACCAAAATACAACCAACCTAAAGCAGATACACACTGGCTGAACTCCTTCTATTTCTTTCGACCGTTCCCTTTATCGTATATGATACTGCTATATTAAACTGTAAGCGTCGAACAGCGTTATAGGCCTAATAAAATCTACCTGCCTCGGACACCTTACGTAATCATTTCAGCCATTTTAACTCAGACTCTGTTCATTAACATGATTAAAAAAAAATCTCGAACACTGATGTTATATTTCGAAACCATGTCGAAAAAGATAAAAGTTGAAAGTTCTTCATGTTGAAAGCATGAACATTTTTAAGGCCTAAGCTGGCCTAAGTTAGGCCCATGGCCTAGAATAAATTCATTCCACGTTAACTTTTATCCTCCGGATCTTCGGTCATGGATTTATTAAAGATAAAATCCTTGATCAGATAAAATCCTCAAACTGTCACACGACTCATAAAACAATATTTGAATACACCATTCGGAATATTTAGTTCTAAGTTGATTCAAGAAACTGTAACATATTCCTCGATTCATTTAGGCCAAGCTTTCTTAATCTTAGAAATAGGCCAAACTTCCTTAATGCTAGAAAGTTGGTATGGTCATGAGTCTTCCAACATAATGTCAAACGAAGTTCCTAACATCAGCAATTTTCCTCCGGCCAACATCCACAAATGTAATGCTTTCCTAATCCTTGGCCTAAGCAGTTCGTGTGTTCTTCCACATCTTTTAACAAAATGCGCGCGGCTGTTCTTGCATTGTTTTTATCCGAGCATGATGTTATGAAAAGAGAATTCAGCTAGGCCGTACCGGGAGTGTCTATCAGGGAGCCAATAGGCAATTGACATGTGCATCGCTTGGCTACTCCGTGGTAAATGTACTCGTTACGCTTGACTGACATTACGTCAGATGACTTATCAATGCAGCCCCCTTCACCGCACCTAGGCTCGAAGATGATTTTGCTAAATAGCAAAAGTATTGACTGGATTTTATTGAACTTTAATCAATTTATATGCATTTAATCATCAATGGATTTTGGATGAAAATTTACAGATTTTAACTGCAGATATTTTGATCATGATCAATAAAGAAGGATTGTTTACTTGCACAATAAACCGTGATTTGCTATCAAAACTGGAGCTACCAGGGATTTTTAGATAAACTTTGAAGTTGATAAATGGGTTACGGCGGATGGAGAGAAATTATGGACAATCGTGGATATATAGAACGTTTTCGATTGGAATTAAAGTCTGCATAATATTGATTCTCGGTGAGTTTATTATATGCAACTTTATAGCCGAAACTCTTGCAACAACAGTGAATGATTTTGGTAGTTTTAATCCGGATCTCAAAAGCATGAAAGCATCGCTAAAATTGAGGCATTTTTTACCACAGAAATCCGTTTTATTTACTACTAAGACCTCTGCTGCTTTGTGAGGTTGCTATCTGCAGATTTGCAGATGAAAATCTAGCATTAAATTTGTAAAATGTTTAGATCTTGAGTTCAGATGTATTGCAATGCAGATATTCAGAGGCAGTTCTCAAGCCTTCGTCTGTCTTTGTATTATCATACTTTACGTATCTTTTAGTAATGTCGACATAATGCCTCATAATGCACACGTTTTATAAAGCGAATTTATGCTTTCTACAGAAATGTGTCTTAAGTCTGCATTTGCTCGTCCAAGGATAGATAAGTACTTGTATTTGTGCTTAGATTCCATCATCTTGGCTGTAGAATTAATTTCATGAATATTGTTTTATAATAAGTAAATTCTGTCGAATGCCCATATTGATATAAGAAAGCATAGAAGCGTGATGCTTTGACTTGAGTGCGAAGACTGATATTTAGTTTCTCGCAAAGAATAAGTTAACAAGATTAGTTTGCAGATGCTTCATGCTTAAGCTGGAAAATAGTTTCTGCTCTTCAAGTTCCAAAACGATATTTCAAACTCGAATTTAACTTTGCTACTCAGAAAGTTAGAGATCATTATTATTATTATTATTGTTTGATAAATTGAACAATAGAGACGTTTCAGAAAGCTAGCTGCTCAGCATGATGGTAAGGCGTTTAGGAAAAATTAGAATTCAGTTTCGTCGTAAATTTTGAGATGACTGAATTTGATAATTCTTTGAACACAAGATAGCTACACGTATTTTTTATAAGAAACTAAGAATTTGAGCCAGTACTGAAAGATTCTTAGAATTATCAGACTCAGAGTTTCTGTCGAGTTTCTTAAAGGTTCCAGGACAATATTCATGTTTACTGCCTGTGCCCTCCTGAACGTTTCAAAACATGTTTAGACATTACTCATGTACCTTCTGAGTAATAAAACAAGTGACAATAAAGTAGAAATTAGCTAAGGATTTCCTTTATTTAAAAAAATAGTTTCTTAAGTTATATTTTTCCAGTACTGGAGTTTCTAAACTTTTTAGCGATCTGAGAGTTGAGTTTCTTATATGCGGTTTCTTGTAAAAAAAATACGTGTATATAATGTTACTGTCCACCATCATTTGATAAAACTGTCATTTTTTAGATCCCACAAATGCCAATGCTTGTCTAACTGTCGATCCTGGTGAATATCTTAACACAATTCTTTGCTATGAAAAGTTAGATTAAGTAACTCTCTGGGAAATCCAAATTCCAATCAATTCTATTCTTAAATAAATCAAAACGTTGTAGTTCTGTACGTTAATTAAGCATTGCAACATTGCAACTGCCATGTCAAAAATTTGTATACGGCTTAGAACTATGCTGGCTGCACATTAGCTGCACATAGGACATGTAGGTCTGAAAATCTGGACTGCTTTTTCTTGAAAAGCTCGACAAATGCACATTTATGCAAAGATAATCGAGAGTGAATTCATTGTGTACTTGCTTAGAGAATCGTATAGACAGACAGACAGAAATAGAGCAGTAACATTTGTGCAGAAGAATAATTTATTCGACTAACATTTACGAAAAAGGTAAATAATAGTAAAATAGAGCCTATATGGTATTTCAGCTTGCAGGATTTCGCGTTGTAACTTATACAACAAAGGAACAGGATAATATTATCATTTGCCTCATTTCTTGTAGAATTCAATAAAATGAATTTTCGTAGTATTTCTTAGATGGAAATGTGATAAATTTATCCCCTCCCCCTCACCAAAAATTGACAAGCCTGGCTACGACCCTATCTTATATCGCCTCCATGTTGCATTCACTTTCGCCTTACGTATGGTTTTGTCGTAATTACTGTAGTTCGACTCATCTACTCCTAATTTAGGCTCGATACATCAGTCCGTATGTGTGTAACGCGTTGCATGGCATATAAGCACGCCGCATTAGGTTCGATGAGCAATCAAGTTTTGTTTGTCTATAGTCAGCGTGTTAATGATCTGTATCAACACTTATACATACCGAGTGAACTTCAAGGACTATTCATCGAGGATCATTGACCTCTACCCGTTTACTTATTCACAAGCGTCTGCTCACTGATCAATGTAATTACAATCATCGAGAACAACTCATAGCCTATCTAATCACTGGTGTTTCTGAGTTGCATATCCACTGCTTTGCTTTATGCAAAAGATTGATACAATGTGCTAGAAGGTCATAGATAATATTCAATAATTGGAAATTGTAAGGCAAAATTTTCAACCGATTTCCAAACAACTCAAGTCTTTATTTCTATCAAGGGCCACTCTCCTCCGAAGAGGCTCCTTCTTTCGAAACAGAAAAAGGAAGGGAGCAAAAATAGCCAAAGCAAACTTAGGATAGCACTCGCTGGTTTCGTTACATTAAAATACAATTAAGTGCACTGGCAATCAATGAATAAGAAAAAATTCTTTGCCATCGATGTCACGAAGACTTTGAAGAACTTGAAATATCTGTCTGCTAATAACTCGCTTAAATTAGCTCTATCTTGGGCTTATGAGCATGTGAGCTCTGGGCTTACCAGCTTATGATGGTATCTCCAAAGCTTAAAAAAAGGGTATTTTACAAAGATGAATTGCGTTTTGTCATCAAAATGACAGTTCAGTCGATTGATCTCCGATCAACAAACGCAACACATCTTCATGAAACATTTCTTGCAGAATTGCCCTATTGCTTCTTCAAGAAGGATTCAATAGCCCCAACCATCTTTATAGGGACTCTGGAACAAACTACAGTAAAAGCTTCAAGGTATCAATGTGCTTGTCTGGTGAAAGTCACACTTAGACTGATTACAGTGAGTCTAGTGAGTCCCAGTTGTCGCTCACCAAAACGAGGCTAACGCCAGCCAAATCAGGTCGGCGGAGGAGCGAAACTACGACATGTAATCAGTCTAAGGCTTACTATGCTTTGCCAGATTCTAATTTGGTCTATTGCACGAGAAAGATATGGGAAAATCTAAACGCTACTCCAGTCAATAGTACTAAGAATCATGAAGCAAAATCCGACCCTAAATTTTTTTCAATATAGCAGGTGATTGAAAAAGTTTCACTTATTTGAAAAATCATTAGTTGCCTATTTTTAGACCGATGAATAAAAAAAGCTTCGTGACAAGGGAAAGGATCAACTTAAATTTTTTTGCCATAATTTTTTTGCCTTTCCTTCATTGCACATCAAACAGTAGGAAATAAGATAGCATAATTAACAGATGAAAGCTACAGAAACAGTCTAAAACTGACTGATTAGTTATATTTCTTCTAGCAGTTCTAAGACGAAATGAGTCTTCTCAATAGCGATTTAGGAAAGCGAAACTTGTCACACGATAACAACAACAACAACACCAACAACAACAACAGTGTTTCCTTCTTTGGACTATCCTTATCCTTCATCATACATGAAAGGAGCTACAATCTGACATTTTTACGCTTCCTTCACCAGGACTGGTCTTCGTGAATGGAGTCAGCGATATTTGTAAACAACAACAACAAAGCTCATTCCACTTAAGGCGGCTGTCAAAATCAACAAAATCAAGCAAAAGATGCGCTGAACTATGCTGCAAAGACTCAAAATGCACCATTCCGCTACGAGTCAAGAAGCATTGCTATGGAATCACTTGTGCCAAAAAAGACTTGTGTCAGGTTATTTACGAGCAACTGAAGGAGTTTCAGGGACACAGAGTTGATAAGAGAGACATCGGAGATGACGATGGAGACATCGAGGATACTGGAACTTGGGAGACAGACCATGGGAAAGAACTTAGCATTTATCAGAAGAGAGATGGCTTCAAGTTTGGTAATTCATCATTTGTTACAACCTCAAATCAAACTGGAGCTGGCGTTTTGAATAAAGGGTTTCCAGCGTTTCTTATCCAAGAGACCTCTAATGAAACGAATGAATTTGCAAAATATAAGAGAGATGTGTCATTGTTTGAGGGTGGATATCAAGGCCGGTTCGAGAATGGAAGTAAGATTTGTTCCTTGTTACCTTCATTTGTTAATCGTATTCGCCATCTGCTATTTTTTTTGTTTACCTTGTTTGAAAACGACGTCAGAATTGTTCGTGTTTAGCTATGGAATTGAACACATCTAACTGCTAAGTTTGACCAATATTGCTAAAGTTTACTTCAGTCCTGAACAGCATGCAGGCGTCAAATCTTTAAAGGTGACCTGAAGCGAAATTTTTATTTGCAAAAGCCAATAGCCTGGTTGAACAACGAAGAACGCCGTTTTCAGTTTTTCCATAACATGTTTTGTTCTGGAATAATTCCCCATTTTGTTGTTGGAGCTGATGACGTCATTTTGTTTGCAAAAAGCCAAGAAAACAATTGATATTGACAACATTTCTTACAACAAAGCCTGAAAACCCAAAGCTTTTGTACTGGACTTTCTTTTCATGAGATATATGATATTTCTGGGCATTTTTGTAGCACTAACATACTTCAGCAGCAGGTTAAATCGCAAACATNGATATTGACAACATTTCTTACAACAAAGCCTGAAAACCCAAAGCTTTTGTACTGGACTTTCTTTTCATGAGATATATGATATTTCTGGGCATTTTTGTAGCACTAACATACTTCAGCAGCAGGTTAAATCGCAAACATAGTCATTGTCACCAATTTTTCTACTCTCTGCCTATACTTTACTTATAAATATGCAAACAAAATGACGTCATCACTTCAAGACACAAAATAGCGAATATCTCCGAAACGAAATAAGATATCGCAAAACTTTAAACGTCATCACCAATCAAACCAGTTTGTCATTTCCTTTTGCGAATAAAATTTTTCGCTTCAGATCCCCTTTAAAAGAGCTTCTGAATTAGCTAAATATGATACAGACTCGATAAGACAAGTACCTAGATATATCCTTCTTCTTTTGAGATACACTCATGTCTTCTCTTAAAAAGGGTGTCAGGACACCTATTATGTAATAAATAAATGGTTGCTTACCTTGTTTAGATTGTTGTTGTCTTCTTTGTTTTGTCTCTCCAAGCCTTGGTTTATGAGCAACATTTCAACCTACCTTGGCCTAAATTGGGCCAACGGCTTTTTCGAATCTATGTCCCTTGTATTCCTGTGTGCATGTGCGCCTTCGCAGAAGAAAGGGTCTTCTGACACCCTTGCTCTTAACAACTCTTGATTTGTTTACATATGTGGCTTGATCAGAAGACATGACTTTGTTTCCATTCTAAATCGCTTGGATTGGTTACTGTTCCAAATCTTCCCTTATTACGCTAACTTAAAGTTTTGACTACTCCAAAAAATACACCCAGTTTGAAAAATCATTGCAGCAGAACACTTGCTTTATAATCATGAAAATTGATTTTCTACTAGGTAAAAGATTGAAGTATTATTTATATCTTTTTGGAAAGTTTAGAATAACAGTCTCTTGGTAAATTAAAAAAAATAAAAAGCAGTCTTGGAGAACAGCCAGAGAATGACCTAAAACGCACGATCAAATCTTTCAGATCTATATTGATGACCAAATTCAGCAGGGCATTTTTGAAGGATTATTGAGTGGTGGGGCATTTTAAAAAAAAGGCCCACACTCACATACCACCAGAAATGGTACGGGGGCTCGTTAACGTTCGTCTTACCAAAATTTTGGGATACCCACTACATTTATATTTTGAAAGGGTCCACAGTGCCCTTGACATTTGGGCAAATTTAGTATTTTGCTTGTTAGTGATAGACGAGGTCGTAGGGCCTGGTGGGGCAATTCCCCCACTACTTAGTATGTTAAAAAATGGCCTGAAATTCAGCATCAAATTCTTGATTTCAAATGTCATTCAACACTGCAGGTAAGCTCATTAAAATCATCTTCAATTTTCCTCTCAGGTACAGCGAGCGAGAAACTAACAAACGGCATCTATGTTTCATTGAACGATTCTCAAGATATTGACTCCGAAAAGACAGAAACAGTGACCAAGCGCTCTAGTGATGACAATGATGATGTTGACGGAGATGATGACGATGATGATGATGATTCAAGCAAATCTGCCTGTGCAGCCGAATCAAAATTTCACCAATCAACAATTCCCAAGAGGAAAAAGAATTATCGTTTCAAAAGCCTTGGGAAAAGATCAAAGTCGATGAGTTCATGCAGCAAAAAATGTTGCAAAACTGATAACTGTATTCTTTCATTCTTGGTTGAGAAATCTTGTATTGGTATTCTATGTAGTGGAGATGGCGATTGTCATACAAAGAAAGATCGACTGCCGAAAACAGATTTTGAACTCAGTGTCATCAAGAGAGAAGGTATTTAGTTTTGATAATAATTCACTTCTTTGATACAATACTTCACAAGTGTAATTTTTTCATTTTCTATTTTGCAATTCTATTTTGTTATCATCAGTTTAGAGATTTAGATAGATCTATGCATCTGTTAACCTCCTCTTTGGAGCCAATATGTGCCAGCTTCGTTCCTAAGTGATAGGTAATTTGCTTCTAAAATTCCTCAAAGCGATAAACAGAAAATGGCCGAGGTAGATATTTAGATCCATGGATCTGCTTTCGATAAAACTTTATGTCTCGTTCTAAATTAAACTTTTCACTTGCAGTAGGCTTCTTCAGCGACCTACAATTTAGTAAAATTATGCGGCTTGGTTTGTTTACATTTTTTCTATACTACCCGACCATACAAATCACTTAGATTTTCTGTCACAAATCTCTTTATTATGGCAACCAAACCAAAGAAAATTCGGTCAAGAAATGTCTTCATCAAAAATAGTTCCCGAAATTTGATTTTTTCCGAATTTTTCCAGCTTTATAAAGAATTTATTTAACATCAAAAATTTGATTTCATCGTTCAGCAGCCACTGGTAAGGAAGACGGATCCACTGAAAATGATGAACAAAAGAGAAGTACGGTGCAAACAAAAGATGACGATACTGATGATGACTCAGACGAGGACGCAAGTGATGACGTAGATGGTGACGTAGACGGTAACGATGATGATGATGATGATGACGAGAAGAAATCAAAGAAGGCACACAAGTCAAAGAAGAAGAAGAAATCTTCAGCAAAACATAAGAAGCATTCAAGAAAGAAGAAGTCAAAGAACAAGGAGACAAGGAAGAGTCATAAGAAGCACAAAGAAGCCAAGAAACATAGTCATGTGAAGCATAAGAAGAGTCATGTTCATAAGGTAGATAAAAGTGAAGAAGAAGAAGAAGGAGAGGAGAAAAGCAAAACGGAGAGTTCTGGATCAGGACAATCTGAGAATGAGAGTAAACACAGTGGAAGGAAGAGCGGCGAAGATCAGAGCAACGAAGAGCTAAACGAGTCTGTAAGGAAGAACTCTGCCAGCCATACGAAGAATGAATACTCAGACGATGTGAAACATTTAATTCACAGCCAGAAACCAATGAATAGTAGTTTATTTGATGATACAATTGTTGGTGATGAAGCAGAAACTTTGGACCCTGATGGGGAAGAAGCTCGTCAAAAGGAGGAAGAAAACCCAGAGAGAAGATTTCGTGTCGGAGGTGAAGGGAGTGATGAAAGGGAGCAGAAATTGCCTGAGGAAGAAACAGCAGGCAGGGCTGACGAATCGATGAAAATGAGAGGCTTATCTGTGGAGAATGATAAAAGAAGTGATTTGATGGTCGCTCATCGGCATTACGAAGATGTGGAAGATGCACCAAGGAAGTCTGATCATGATGATGATGACGACGAACACAGGTCGGAGATGGAAGAATATGAAAAAAGAGAAAAGGAAAATAGAAGACATCACAGAAAATGGAAGAATGACTATGAAAGCAAGGAACCTTATGAGGAAGATCATCTAGATAAATACGAGAGGAAGCATTTACAAAGAAGTTCGAGTAAACACAGAAATTTAAAGCATAAAATGTTTAAAGAAGACTATCTGAGATATCACAGAAGAGATCCCGATAAAGAACGTGAAGAATCTGATGTTGAGCATTCAGGAAGAAGCCCTGAAATGCATCGTTCCACACATCATTATATCAAATTTAATTCCAAGTCTGAACAGCCGGCAGATTCTGGGGAAGACATTGAACGTTCTTTACACCATCATGAATTCGGAAGAACTGATTCTCATTCAAAGAAGAGTTCTAAACATATATCTAGCTTACATCATTCTAAAAAGAAGAAGAAGACTAAAAAGAAGAGCAGTAAGAAATCTGAGGGTAAAAATAAAGAGGAACAGCTAATTGAAAAGTTAGAACATCTTGAGGAAAAGATAGAGAAGAAGCAAAAAAGTGAAATTGAAACTCGAAAAGAGAAGATTCTGTCAAAAGTTGAAAAGTTGGCGAATAAATTAGAGAAGAAAACTTCGACAACAACAGAGGACAAAACAGAAAGCAAAGAGAAAGAATCTAAGAAAGAAAGCAAGGAAGTAAAATCAGATAAGAAGAAACATCATTCAGGGAGTTCCAAGAAATCCAAGAAACATTCCAAGAAATATTCCAAGAAACATGAAAAGGAAAAGAAAAAAGGAGAGTTGATTGGAGAGTTAGAATTCAGTGGAGAATCATCAAAACATATCGAACAAGGACCCGAGAAAATCGTTATTCCTCCCTACCAGAAGAGTAGTAAGAAGAAAAGCAAAAGTCATGATTCTAAGAAATCGCACTCTTCCAAGAAAACCCATAAGAAGGAAGTAATCGATTTGTCTGGAGAAGGAAGCTCTTCAGCTGATGGGATGCAGAAACTAAAACAAAAAGAGACGCATTTAGACGGCAGTGGAGCTGGGGAAGATGATGACGGAGATCAACGACATTATTTAGGATTTGAGAGAGACCATAAAGTTGGCGACGGAAAGTGGTCAGAACGTGATATCGTAGTTCCATATGTTGACAAAAAGCATAAACATAGTCATAATAATGATCAGCATATGCCTGCTCTGAATGAAGATATCTTGGATGGCTTAGATAAAATGAGATATGAAAAGAAAGATAAAATTGAAAAACCTTCAAAAGAAGATGAAGAAAATTTGAAAAAGGACATAATGAAGCTTCATGCAAAAGATGAAAGTGAAAAGAAAAAGAAAAATGAAATCGAGGAAGTAAAACATAGAAATAAAAAAAGTCATAAGAAATCAGAGCACACAAAACACGATAAAAAGTCTACAAAATCTCACAAGACTAAGTTTGGTAAGAAGAAAGATCTTTTGAAGGAATTTGAGAAGTATAAAGCATTTGTTCAGGCGCAAGCTGCCGTGGAAATAAGTGGCGAGGGATCAGGTTTGGGGTCTGGAATGAATCATGGTTCAGGGCATATGGGTGTCAAAACTGTCAAAGCTCACGAAGCAAAGAAGCACGAGAAACACGAGCATAAGAACTCGTCCAGCAAGGAAAAATCGAGTAAGAAAACTAAGTCAAAGAAGCATACAAATAGTGGAAAGAAACATAAGAGTAAAAAGAAGAAGAAACACTCAAAATTGAAGGAAGAGTTTGCTTCTTCTGGGCATGATGTTGAAGGTCGTAAAGTGACAGAAGAAGGCTCAGGAGAAGTTGCCATCAAAAGGCATCATAAAATACACACAGAGAAGAGCAAGCATGAAGAGGGAAAGAAGAAGAGTCATAATACAAAATTGAAGGCAAAGTCTGCAACGAGCAATGGTACAGTTGCCGAGAAGAGCAGTAATACTTCAGTTGAGCCAGCTTCAAATACGACTAAAGTTCAACAAGGTGCCAATGAAGAAGGCAGTTCTTCAAATGCTACTCTTAGTATCACAAAAGAACCAAAGATGTTTCATGATAGAAAAGAAACAAGTGCTGGTGATGACATCACAGCCGCAAACAAATCAAGTAATGTTCCAATAAAAGACAAGAATGTATCAAGGAAACATAAGGCACAAAGTATCGAAGAGAGCTTCTTTTCACCTGCGAAGCCACACGGTGAAGTAATTTCTGAACGAAATACAAGCTGGTCTAATAAGGGGTCTGAATCAAAAGAGACTTCTCATGGGGATTCAAATGAAACAAAGGATGAAGGAAAAAGTCGTGCAGATATCAAACCCACAGAGGGTAGAGACTCTAATGTGGCTCAAAAGAATAAAACATCGTCAGTGAAAGATTCGACAACGGAACGAGTAGGCACAACAATGAAACTAACGTCTACTACCCCTGAAACTACCACTGTAAAGAAAACAACTACTACCCCTACACCAAGGACAACAAAGGCCACAAAAGCGAAAACAACTCGCAAGAAAACGACTCGTAAACGAAAACCGAAAAAGACAACAACGACAACAACTCCAAAGCCTGTTACTAGGATGACGTCGACTGTAATTCCGACCTTGAATATTTTCACTGGGGATGAGGATGTCGAGGCTCCTGATACAGAGCCTAGTGTCAATATAAACAAGCCAACTAAAAGAAAAGGCAAGAAAGCAACAGCTAAAGGTAGGAAAATTATAAAAAAACCAAAACAGAATCGACTATCACAAAATTCAGGCAACCAAAACTTGCACGGTCAGATGATGCAAAGAGTGACCCTTCCTCCAATACAAAGGACCCCCATTCCGACAACTGAACCAGTTCAACCTTCTCCTCTCACTTATCAAAACCAACCTATGCAGCAACAAATGACAGGGCAAGGTGGTTCAACGGGTGTTCTGGGGGATCTTCAACTGCCTGAACCCCCAGGAGATGGGAATATAAAGTCCGGGCCACCATACTATGGACAGCAAGGACCTGCAGGACATTTACCGCTTCAGGGTCCATTTGGTGCTATGCAATATCATAATGGTCAATATGTACAGCCATATGCACCAGGACAGCTTCCTGTAAGCGGCGATAATGGACGGAGAGGGGAAGAAAGTCAGCCTATGGTAGGACAACAGCCTCGACCAACTATGATGTCTTTTCAAAGCCCTCAGTTCCCGGGTTATTACCCAATGCAAAAACCGACCACTCGCCCACATATCAAACCCTCTCAAGCGCCACCACGCAAACAATTACACAACAACATTCCACAGTCGCCTCAAAATGTGATACAACGGATCCTCGGTGATCAACCAAAACAGTCTCCACTTCATGTCATTCAAAAGATCCTTCGGAAGCCGGTAAAACAACCACCACCAGTCCTTGTTCATAACAATGCTAAAGCCACTGTGAAGCCGGTGGTAAAAGAGCCATCACTAAAACATAGACCAACTAATATTGGTAAAATGAACAGACCAGGACAAGCAGAACTGGGACGGATGAAGCCAGGACAAGTGAAACCAGCTTTGAAAAGTCCTACGTTGCCACACAAAAAGCCATCTCCGCCTGCGAAGAAAATAGGTGTTGCAACTCCGTCGAAAAATGGGCGAAAGCCAGTGCAAAATGATTTGTCAGATTTTTTCAAGAATATGAACAATGGCGGTGGACCTAAAACTACAGGTAAGAACGAATCTACAGAATTTGAATACAAAAAGGTTCCTTTATGCTTCAGATGTTCTTGCAATTAAGCTCTGGGCCAGTTTTGGGTTTGAGACTGACCTTTCGCTGAAAAGTACCTAAATGCTTGCACTTGATGTGTAAAATTTAAATTAGCCATTCATGACAAATATAAGACGGGAATTATTTTGGACAAAATCTCATATCCCGAATTCTCAAATGCACGATGTCGTTTTCCCGGTATATCCCTTCGTGCCCCCCTATAAGAGATCTTGGAAGACTAACACAGGGAACATCAACTGCGATCAGCGTTTAAAAGTTAGAGACTGCAAGCATATCTCTTCCATACAAATAGAGAAAGTAGAAAAATGAGAAGTGGATTCGAAAGTATTTCAACTAGATAATTTTATTTGAAATTAGGCCCAATCAATCAACTGCACGAATTTTTGAGGCATCTTATATTTAGTAGCAAAAATATGCATTTTCATTTCAGCAAAACCGCCGAAAGCTGCTGTTCCAAAGCCAGTCATTCCGCAGAAAAAAGTACCAGAATCATCTGCGCCTATTAGTCCCAAGGAAAAGAAAGGTAAGAATGTGTCACATGACTTCTTTTGGAATGGTAGAAAATGAATTGCTAGATTTTTTATGAAAGGAACAAGCTTATAAGAAACTAGTACTGGAATCGTGGAAATGTTAACAAAGCCTCTCAAAGTAATAAAAAAGCAACCAAAAGCGGCAAAAATACGTCATAGCTACCCTTGGGATAACAAATTACAAAAAATTACAACTGTTTGTTCGCATTGGACTAACACATGGACTTGCCCAATTCTCTCCCGTGCACCTAAAACCCTAAAACGCAAAAAAACTAAAAGATTACCTCTGCTAAGGAGGGAGGGAGACAGGAGAAGCGTTACCTATGCTAAAGAAGGTAGGGGAAAGGAAAGCGGGAGAGAAGTTCTCCCTCTTTCTCCCTCTCTCCTTCGCAGAGGTCATTATTTATTTAGGTTTCGTAGGTTTTTTGAGTTTTCGGGTTTTCGGTACACGGGAGAGAATTGGGCAAGTCCAGCTATTGCTAACACATGGATGGATGGATTGGAGGTCATTCATTTGAGATCAATCGCCCACAATTCCATAGTTCCACAGTCTCCACAGTCCACAGTTAACTTTTACGGAACCTCGTTTCCAGCTAAAACTCGTTTCTAGGCTCCTCGCCGTGTTACTCGGCGCGAAAACTTGAGAGGAAGCCTTCTGGAGTTTTGGTTTGAGTTTGTTTGAACTCAATTTTCTGTGTCAGAAAAGTTTCTTGGCAAGATCTATTGTTGTGCAAAGATGACAAGAAAGGTAATTTAGTGATCAACGGGTCTTTTTGGATTACGAATTGTTGTAAACCGTGGAAAATTGGCATCCTTTATTTAATCCCAAAGGCAAAGTTTGTTATTTAGGCCCATTCATTAATTAATAATGAATAAATTAAAGAGAGCAGCAACCAACCTAAAAAGTCTGCACGCAGGCTACAACCAACCATATTGCCAAACATAAAAAACAGGTTGAGGATATTCATTCGACTTCATTTGCCATGTCAGGAGTTTTCGTAAGAATAAGAAAGCAAAATACAACATTAATTGATCATCATAATTTAGTTTTTTTATATTGTTTGGAGTGAGTGTCTGTCAAAGCTCTTTGGCAGAAAGGGCCTCACTTCCAGACTGGGAACAAAGGACCCTGATCCAACAAATTAATCAATTAAAGGGAATAGACATAGCTATATTGAGTGGACGCTATAAATAGGCTACGAAAAACGCCCACGCACCCATTGTTTCTTCAGCTACACAATGAAATGGCACATGCCAACAGTATCAAATACAATAGACTATATTTTTAACTTGGCCCGGGCCAGCTTTTAACTATGTCGATTCCCTTTAATTGAATTGAGTCAATCCAACCAACTCTACTGAGCTGCTGTAATAAAATTAAAAAGGAAGACGGTCAAGAGCAATTGAAATTTTGAGGTTGGTGTTTAATGTTGCTGGCAGTGGCGTCACCAGGGCGTGGACTGGGTGGGGTGGACGTATCTACCCCAGTTTTATCATTGTGGTAGTTATTCATAAGCAAAAACGGTGTAAAAATGGCTGGAAATACCTTTCAGAACTCGATTCCATACTAAGTCCACCCCACATTCTTTGGGCTGGTGACGCCCCTGGCTGCTGGATAATAGACCTCTTCGGAAACTATTTTCAACTAGCTGCATATCCCAGCACTGCACTGGCACAAATCCAGACCATGCCTATTTTGATGCAAATACGCATACAAAACCATTCCATGCGTTGCTGAGAGCACTGCACGCTTTAGTTAAATCATGCTATTAAAATATACGGCAAGCAGAAGCTGTATAGAACAGTTTTTCGAAAAGAATCTATCAGAAAAAATTCAATAAAACAGAATTTTGAAAATTTCCGATCATTACCCCTCCCCCCAAAGGTCCATTGAGCGTTTTCCGTGAAAGAATCAATGTGTGCATGGCCCCTAGGAGCATATAAGCTTTTGAATAGTAAAATTGTTGATGTTGATGATGTTAGCTATATTTATATGTGTATCATATCTTTGTTTGTAAACAGATGATGAATCTTGCCCAATTCGCGAGAACATGCAAAACATGGTGCTTACAAATGGCAGAAAATCAGGCAAATTCACAAAAATGCCAGGATATCCTAATCTTGATGCTTGTATAAAGGAATGCTGCAAAACACCAACATGTGATCTGCTATTCAAATCAGGAGAGGTGAGATCTTTTCCAAAGTTTGATTATGTATCATCTAGAATAATACCTGCAAGGAAATTCATGGACAGCTAACTTTTTGTGAGACTTGCATATTTTCTGTGTGAATGGACAGACAGGACTTCCTAGTGTTTTAAAAATGCTAATCATCTTGTTGTTAAGATGTTTTTGAAATATAGTGCTTTGTTGACAGAAGGGATTTTTTCCTTGTGTAGACCCTGGAATATCTCACACATTTCTATTTGCTTTCTGAAGAATATTTACCCCTGTATCTTTCATCACCTACCAGGTATGCTACCTTGTTCAGTGTCAAAGCCCACAGTCATGCAAAACAGAGCCATTGAAAGAGCCAACTATTCGCACTAGAATTGTCTTTGTGAATAAAGCACAACCGAAGAAATCACCAGGTTTGTATATTTACATGCTCCATTTCCATGATCCTGCAGTCAGCAAATGATTAATGTTTGTTATTCCATATGTTTATTTTTTAACAGGCTGATCTTTTCCCCTGCTGATATTGATACTAATTTGCTTTTCAAAGCCAGGGACAGAGCTATGAAAATTATTGGGGGAGGGGTGCACAGCCCCAATTTGCTTACAAAAATTGGCATTTCTCACGTTTGATTGTTGAAAATAAACAACACCGCCAACTTTGCTGACAAATTTGCAAACAACCTAAAAGTTGGAGGATACGGCACCACTCCGCACCTTTTTGGCTACACCCCTGGCCATGCCTATACTACTACCTGGCATCCTGCAAACTATTCACCCAACCCTTATTTGCATAAAGTTCATTCCTTCATTTGCTTTCTGGAACATGAAGTTACTGTTTTGCCCCAGTAAAAAATGTTGTATTCTAAGTACATTATTAAAGGAAAATTAACGCTGCTAGAAGTTGAGGTATATTAATATTACACAACTTATATTAACAAGATTAGAGGGGAAACTTAGAATTAAGAGGAAAGTAACAGAAAAAAGCAATTCAAAATGTTATATTACAGGAAATTAATGCACACTAACCTCTAGCAACGTAACACAACTCACTTCTAATTATGTTTTATACTGTTTGTATTTTTTTCTAGCAAAACCAGCCTTTTGTGAAGGCGATAATACATTTGGCATAAACTGGAAAGAAACAAAGCCTGGCAATTTTGCAACTAGGACATGCCCAAGGGAAGCTAAAGGTAGCTAGCTAGATAATTTGTTAGTTCTATCTCTTAAATACATTTATATTTTGGCAAGCCATGTTCCTGTGCTAGGTTGTAGTTACATTATTAAATTGCTAATAAATAGTCCCCACCCTGATGAAGCTTGCATATTTTCTGAATCATTTATTTATGATACCCATTGGAATTTTAGGTAACCATTTTCAAAAATGTTTCTTTGCTTCTAGGAACTGCAAAAAGACGTTGCAATGAACATGCAAAATGGTTCACACCTGATTTCAGTGGCTGTGTGTCTGATGAATACACAAACCTTCGCGAAGATGTAAGAAGCTAAGCCTATTAATTCATATAAAGGCATTCTATCATTACTATCATGTCAAGCATATTTGGCCTTTCTTATTTTGTCTTCAATTATAGTCATATTCCTTTCTGCTTTTTTACCTTAAACAAGTCGTAACATCTTTCTCGAATATGTTTTTCACTAAACTTTCCCGCAAAGCGAATTGTATGATAATACTTTTACACAGAAAAAAGGGTCGCAATTTAATGATTGCGTCCAGTTGAAAACGATCTTAAGATAAGTTATACGATGAGACATAGGACAATTTGATTGCTTCTAGATTGATCCATATTTGCCGTGGATTTGTCCGTAATTCATCGGCATAAAAAGGGTTACTACTCTATACGAATATCAATTTATTCCTTTCATATTTTCTAGGTAAAGCACCTTGGATTTACATCAAGTGTAAAAGACGTATTGAGCAAACTTGAAGATGTAACAACTCAGACGATTGATAACTCTCTTGTCTTTGGTGGGGATATAATCAAAGCAAGCAATGTTCTTGAGGAAATTTCAAATTATGTCAGTAAAAATCATGCTGAAAGATTTGGCTTTGGAGCGCTACGGGTAAGAGTTTTTTTTTCAGGTTTTTTATTTGTTGCTTAAGACAAAGATTGAAATTCGATAAGAAGAAATATTTAGCAATACTTGATGAAATATTTAGCATTTTGATGATCTACCAGGTAAATCAACATTGTATCCACAGTTTGAAAAATCTTACTGTAAAAAGCTTAGAAGTGATGTGAATCATTCCAATTTCATTGTTTTACTTGGGTTCTTACTTATAATTCCGAGAATTTAATTGCAAAATTTAGTGAGTTCTTTTTTCTTCCACAAATAAAGAATTAGTTGAAGATTTTTTCTTACAGGCTTTTCCGAAAATATCGTTTTTGCGGTTCAAATCGATTTGGCTTTTTATTGGAGCGGAGGACAAGAAATTGTTTTAGGCGTTGTGTAGAGCTTCCTAAACATAAGGATACTATTTCATTTTAATGGTGTAACAATTATGGTACAAAGAATTTGGAACTAAACAGGAAATGCACTAGCGAAGAATGCAACCCAACCTTGATTTTTGGAATTTGCAATTAAACATTGAATAATCAGGGAAGCTTGAAGATACAGTCAATACCTTTTGGTTACCAACAGCTCAAGACTATGATGACTGTATGGAATGATGATCTTTTCTTTCAATTGCTCTTACTTGTACATGTATCGATAAGGAAACGATTTAACGAGGAACTCTTGGTCATTCGTCTCTCATTCTAATCTTTCGATTTAAATTCCTAATCTTGTTGTTGTTGTTGTTGTTGTGAATAGTTTCTTAGCGATATCTGTTCTTTAATTTCTTTGCAGCATCTTGTTCGATCAGCTAGCAATTTGCTTGATGACACAAACAGACAAGAATGGGAAAATGTTAATCACGTAAGTATGATTTGCGTAAAATTTAAATGTCATATCTGTCCAGTGTCTCTTTAGCTTTCACGTAAATATACACGTGAATTTTTTACGTCTTATTTTCATTGCTTCAGGCGTTTAATTTGAATTTAAGGAGATTGGTTATCCTATCAACGGCTCTAATTTAGCAAAATTCTGAAGTTTCAGTAGCTACCTGGTTTTGAAGCATACTACGATATTGCATTGAACTTTAAATCAGATCCATCTTTTTGTCCATTCGGAATGTTTAACGTAGTTAATTATCCAAGAAATTAATCTCGTGATCATTTACGAACCGAAAGTTAAAAAAATGAAGTCGTAAAATTAGGGTCCTGGGCAATGGCTCAGTGGTAGCGCGCTTGACTACCAATCTGAGGGTTGGTGGTTCGAGTCTCTGCCCTGTCGAACCTGCTACGTAGAGTGAGGAGAGTAGCCAACTCTCTGTAATTCCAGGATAAAGGAATCACGAGGTGTGGTCACATCGAGAGGAAGGACCAAGACACTGCTCGATAAGCTTAGCTTCTCAATGTTCCTAAAAACTACCTTCGGAATCTAGGTAGAAATATACAAAATCAAAAAATCCTGGGCAAGATGTACGATGTTTTCTAAAGCTTTTGGCTCAAAATATGGGGTTTTTTCAAGCTATCATTTCAAAGTCTTATTCACATTATTTTCATGATTGTTACTATTGCTAGAAATTATTTTTTACTTTGACATATCTGAAAAAGAAGAAATGTTTGTTAAAGATAAGTTGCAAACCAAATTTTGGGAATTTTCCAAACGTCGTAACTTGTTTCTGACTCACCCAATAGTTAACTCACGATAAACTTTTTGAGTGTTTTTCTTACTTTTTAGTCTTTAAAAGGACCAGGCAAGATAATGAAAGCGTTGGAGAATTTCGGTGTTATCGCTGCAGGAAAGATCCCACCAATAAACAACAACCAGCCTATTATCACGAATAATATGGGTAAGTTCCTTTGGGCCTACTTACTCGCAAATTTACTTTCTCTGTTGTCTTCGAACTGGCTTTAACGAGCAAGAATTTTGAATTACTATTTTAACATCTTCAGTCAATCATTCATGCCTATCAGATCAGGATTCGTAGAAAGTGAAGCCTGGCCATATACTCATAAATTATATGACTACTTTTAAGCATTTTCTGTAAATGATGAATTTAATCTACCATTCTTTACACAATTCTCTACTAAATCAACGACCTTTCATCGAAAGCCATTTCAATTCCATCCGTAAAATCAAGAATCTCCTTTTTCGAATCAAGCTCCTTCACTTTACGAGGTTTTCTCAAAGGTGGGCGAAATATCCGAATTTTCTTCCATTGCTGTTCAATATTTGCGATTCAGAAGCTCTAATCTGTTCCAAAAATTTTAGTGAAGTTTCTTCGAAAGTTGGTATGGTTTTTTAAAATTGTGTAAGGGTTGTTTATTTTTAAATATTCCTGTCTTTTTGTTACAGTGATGGCTGTTGCTCATATGGCGAAACCGAAGAAATACGTATTTCCGAACTTTACGATACCACTACTTAAAAAATGGACAACGAAGCGAGATCATATCATCCTTCCAAGCAATCTTTTCAACTCAGGTGTGTTTTATGGTCCTGCATACAGGCTTCTACTGTTCAGGTCTGACACAAGGTGGTATTCCCGGAGGACTCAAGCACACCTTTGAAATGAATACTTGTTTGAACCGTTTATAGATTCTTTAGTTTTAAAAGCCAGTCAGATGAATAGAAAACGTTGAAAAGACATGTAAATCTTGCGGAACGTCGCATGTGAAAGCAGAAGGGGACTTGGGAAAACTTACCGTCCTTGCTCCTGAAGCGATCTTCTTTTTGACAGAATCAGCTAAGAAGATACTTCAGTTTGTCAAAAAGTATTTGATACTGCAGTGCCATGATATGTCCTCTGGATCTTGAGAAATTTTATCTGTTTGTTTCTTTGTGTTGTCTTTTTTAAACTGTAAACACTATTCTCGATCTTGTAGGCATTGTTAAAGTTGCCAGCATGAATTACAAAACACTTGCAGATTTACTTCCACATCAATGGAGCACAGCAAAGTAGGTTAATTTTTTTGTTTTTTGTTTTTTGTTTTTATAAACCAATACCAAATACTACATTACCTACACTATACGATACTAAAATACAAGAAAAGATATTACAATATTACAATTACTACAATACTGAATTACTACAATACTACGATATTTTTTTTGTTTTCTTCTACCTGCAGAAGAAGGCTAGAGTAATGTCGATAGAATGTTCTATTATTTGTCGATTAATCGTAAGCATTCTTTTATGATTATAAATTTAAAAACACAACACCAACGTTTCGCTGAAAATTAACAAGATATCAAAAAATTTTACTGTGGGATTACAAGAAAGTACCTAAAGTTCCCATCATGCCATTCGATCCGAAGAAAGATGTGATAGCCATGTGATGTTATAGCCATGTGATAGTTTTTTTGTATTGTTAAAGTAGTAAAGATCCATGATTAAAAACAAAATATTATACAACTTTGATAGGAACGGTTTTTTTTCAATCTTCAGACAGGTTGAGATCAAAGCCACCAAATATTCAGAATTTGATTCATTTTTTTATTCTTCAACAGTCATGTTACTTTCACTGATGGTTTTCGAATAAACAGCAAAGTTATTGCAGCTTCTATCTTCCCAAAACCAAAGCAAAAGATTAATCCTCCTGTGACTATTGTTCTTCACCATTTAAAGGTATGTTTTGTTCTTTTTACTTCTTTTTTGTCACGTTCTCGAGAAACCCAATTTATTGGATGCAACACTGTTCATTTTTGTGTACACTGCCTATGTCTTCCTCCTTTGTGTACATCTTCCTCCGGTTTTATTCGGCTTTTGTGTACACTGCCTACGTCTTCCTCCTTTGTGTACATCTTCCGCCGGTTTTATTCGGCTTTTGTGTACACTGCCTACGTCTTCCTCCTTTGTGTACATCTTCCGCCGGTTTTATTCAGCTTTTGTGTACACTGCCTACGTCTTCCTCCTTTGTGTACATCTTCCGCCGGTTTTCTTCAGCTTTTGTGTACACTGCCTACGTCTTCCTCCTTTGTGTACATCTTCCTCCGGTTTTATTCGGCTTTTGTGTACACTGCCTACGTCTTCCTCCTTTGTGTACATCTTCCGCCGGTTTTATTCAGCTTTTGTGTACACTGCCTACGTCTTCCTCCTTTGTGTACATCTTCCGCCGGTTTTATTCAGCTTTTGTGTACACTGCCTACGTCTTCCTCCTTTGTGTACATCTTCCGCCGGTTTTATTCAGCTTTTGTGTACACTGCCTACGTCTTCCTCCTTTGTGTACATCTTCCTCCGGTTTTATTCAGCAATCTGAATCTTGCAATATTTAAGAATCATTTTATATATTTTATAACTTGTGCAGTTTAAAAACCGATTTTGATTTTACTCATTCAACAGGAAATCAACACTCCAAGAACAAAATGCGTTTATTGGGATTTCAACTCAAAGTAAGCAAATTTCTATACAACTTTATTGTTGGATTCAATACAAAATGGATTTAATTTGATTCATCATAACCTGACTTTGCTCTTGATCTTACCTGTTTCTTTTCAAAGTTGTATCAACAAGTATATCTTTTCTGGAGTTATGGAATATTCTAGCAATATCTTTAACTTAAAGAAATTTAATCTACTTAATATAACGTCTCAAGAAAGTACAATGCAATGGTGGTAGTATAAGAAATGTAGAAAGTTTTATTATAGTTCAAGGATGGATAATTCGTTTGACTGTGGGAAAAAGCACCTTTGACTGGAAAGAGAAGTCTCTTGGGGCACAATGATTTGAAAAGATTTTTGATATTAGTAGTACTTCATAACCTTTATCGACATGGATAATCAGTTATAATCTCGCAAACTGAGTTTTCTCCTTCAAGCATAAATTCGTCATTTGAAAATTTAATAAAATCGTGTATGATGCTAATGACAATGTTTATTTTTCTGCAGTTACACCGAATTCTATTATATGGAACATGTGATTATTGTTCTTGATCGCTGATTTAAGCATTGATAGCTAATGAAATGATTACTGACTTGAAATCTCAAGGTTACTGTACCCCTTCGGGATGATAGAAATTTTTATCCGATCAATTTTTGGATTTTTAGATATTTGGATAGCACCTACAATTGCTGACAATTTCAAGGAATTTTCCTTTAATTTTCGAGTGATGCATAGTTTAACCGTGTTATGTTGCGTGCGTGACAATCAAGAGAGAAAACACGGAGAGTTGTCACTGAAGGGGCACAGTAACCTTAACAGTAGCTAGCGGTAGCTAGGTCGTATGTGAAGTATTGGTAACGGTCAACGATTTAAAATTTGTTTTTCTTTTCATAGCGCACAGAATGGTGGTAGTTGGTCAGCAGATGGTTGTTGGGTTGTAACAAGCAATGCAACTGTTACTGTTTGCCAATGTGATCATCTAACGCACTTTGCTGTTCTAATGAATCTGAGTGATGAAGATAGGGTGAGTTGGTACTTTTTGCACCATCTCGTGTGCTTCTTGCAAATAAACATACAGGACAGACTTTTGAAAGGGCAAAAAAGTTGAAAGTAATCTTGAAGGCTCCAACGATAATAGGCCGAGGGACAAATCATTGATTTTTTTCGTACACATTCCTTGAAATCACGAAGAAATCACACACAAAAATCGCAAAAAATTCACACATAAATCACAAAATCACAAAAAATCGCAAAAAAATAATAAAAATCACCAAAAAATCGCACAAAAATCACAAAAATCACAGAAAAAAATCTCGTGATTTTAAAATCACAAAAATCGCGTACACTATTTTGAGAAATGATTTGCCCCTCGTAATAGGCGATTCCGTTAAAGATGGCGTCAGAGAATTTTTGCTATGATCTTTTGCGTTCCATGATAAATCGACCAATCAAATCAAGCGAAATTCATTCAGACGCAAAAGGGTCATGATACAAAATTCTCCGACACCATCTTTAGCGCAGTCGTCTATTGTACACACTGAGTGTTTTTTCGTCAGGCACAGTTTGCCGTATAAGATGTCTGATTTTGTTAGCTTATAGACAGGCGTGCATAATGATCAAACCTGCCTGGGAGCGGTAGAAATTCTCTAAAAACCTGCCTGCATATCAGTTTTGTACAGCTAGGGTAGAGAAGCCTATTACCAGAACAAGTAAGAATGCAGGTATCAAACAGTAAGTTTTTACACACATTTGTTTGGAAACTTGCTACAATTACATTTCATAAAGAACTATTTAAAAAAACTGCCTGCAAAATATTGCATTGGAAAACCTGCCTGGGAACTTTGTTCCCATGATCCCATGGTTTATGCACGCCTGCTTATAAAATGATTTTCGAAACATGTTCATCTCACTTAGCACTTAAAAGTCGAGAAAAGCTGGATAAAATATGTGAAACTGAAACTCTCAAGCTGAGATATTTTGTTATAAAAGGCTGTACAATAGCGATCAGAGAGTCAGAGAATATGATAGCATTGGGATATGGCTTGTGTATCAGATCTTGATGCATCGGGCCTTGAATTCACAAGCCAGAGACGAGAATTTTCGTTGCCCTGCGAGCTAAGGCTTCAAATAGTTTAATCGAACTTTCTCTTTAGGCTCCTGTGAGTTCAATATACTCTTGAAAACTGTTTATAACTGTAGAAGTAACAGGGGGAAAGAATATATAATAGCATTTTCTAAGTTAATACTTCCACTATGTTTTGCAGTTTTAACCGCTGAAATTGGCTAGCTGGAAGATTTCCCAAGGTCTGTCAAACATGAGTACTTTTTTTATGGTCCGCCCTGAAAAGGACTTGATTAATCCCATTTCTGTCGCAATGCAGTGAAACAAGTGATCTTTTCATCAGTAATCTGACTATGCTGTTTTTCTGATTACTAGGTATCTGCAAAGGAACAAGCAAAAGAAAATACGTTTGCATTGATGTGGCTAGGGATCCCTGTTCTCGTCGTCTTATCAGTTGGAGCTATGTATACTTGTTTCGCATGGTACGTATTTTTGTTTGCACCTTACGCCTGTACATAACAAAACATTTTCATGTTTTTGATTCTGCGTTATATAAATATATTTTTGGTTTGCTGATAAAGATTGTCGTACCATTTGAAAAGCTGTACCCCTCTCTTCCCCATGTTCGTTATGTGCTTGTCAATTTTGTGTTGTCATTGTTTTTCGTTTCTCGTTTGGCTGCAAAAGAGATGTGCATGTACACACCCTTTGTGGTATTGTTCTTTGTCGTAGCTTTGTTGTTAATCTTAATTATAGTGTAATATATTCTTTTTTGTTAGGTTTTTATTAGATTGTAATTGTCGACTGCACTAGAGATGAGGCAGGGAAAAATTACAAGATTCCTTGCGTTCTCTCAACCCTAATCCCAATACCGCCAATAACAAATCCCTGATTTGGGTGAGCTTTCTCTTTCATTCTCTTTCATGTCTGAATACATAAAGACCATATTACGGAACTTAGACTCAATTCCAAGAATAGTCTAGTTTCAAATTACGCAACGTTTTTGACAGACTCTGGTTATCAGTTGTGCACATGGCCTAATGCTGCGGTAAAACATAAACAGAATTAATTTGTCACGTGAATACATTTACTTTTATAATTATTGGCAGATTATTGCGATAAAACCAGGCTGTCCTAAGTAGATCGCTTATTATTACAGCATGTGCCGTTTGGTAAAGTGGATTGTTGTTTTTGTTACATAATAGCCAGCTGAAGGCTGTGTTTTACCGATTTCAAACAGCACACCATGAATTGCAAGGATAATCGTCTCGATAGCAATTATTTTGTAGTCGCTGGTATCATTTTATGGTTTTGCTTATTTACGCTTAACTTGGAATTAATTTGCCCACCAAGACTTAAGTAGTCTGGTAGAAGTGGGACGCTGCTTTTGGCAGGCAAAGGCATGTGGTGGTAAAACTTGAAAGCTAGCTTGTATTCTTTTGTGTAAATGACAATTTTTCCTGTGAAATATCGAGTTTTTTTCCTGAGGCATCTATATGTCTGGCGAAGAAAAAATAAATTCTGTGGTACACTTGTATAGTCTTACTACATGTCGTAGTTTCGCTCTTTGACGGAACTGATAACGCTACAACTAACGCTACCTCACTGCAGCGACAACAACAACAGCAGTTCAATGAGATGAGCGTAAGTCGAGGGTCTTATGCAGTGAGGCTAACACTTGTACACTAGAAATAATTAATCCGACGAAGTCTCTTTGCGCCTAGCTAAAAATTCAGGAAAATGATTGAATTGGCTTTCAGAGTTTTGCTATTTTTTTATTAGGCAAGCGTTGTAGTTTAAACGCTGAAGATCGTGATGTCCAAGGGTGCATGCAGGTAGAATGGACCTTTTAGCTATTCTGCAAAAGAATGTGGATCGAGCGATGTTTTTATATATTTCTTAGAAATCTGACGAATATTCGAATGTGTAGACTGATTACATAGTCGCAATTGATTACATAGTTATCGCTATTGATATTCAATTAAAAGTGTACAAATGCATGAAAAAGTGTTGTTGTTGTTGCGATAACTGGGACTATGTAATGAGTCTATCGAATGTGCACAACACTGATAGAAACTCCAACGTCGCTCAATCGAACCTTTCGTATGAAAACGTACAAAGTATCGCTCGATCCAGGCTCTTTTGTAGAATAGCTAAAAGTCTAATTGCTTGACGGGCAATATCATTTATCTCATGTAACGGGAAGAACAAGGTATTTATTCATGGGCTTTTCAAGGTGCCTTTAATTTCGAAATTTTCCCTACACAGATATTAGTTTATACCAACAAGGTGCTTGGTGGTAGGTTCCTAAGACAAATTATATGTAGGCTTCTGCCCATCCCCTGCTGAAACCATCAAGTAGTCTACTTCGTCTATTCTCACGAATATTGTGTCAATTTCAGGTCAAAGGCACCTAGAAGGCGACATGTCGGTAAGTGGTGATAATCTATTTTCAGAATTGCCAAGACGCTATATGGCTGTCTGACTCCTTGTAATTTTTTGATTGGCGATTCAGGGAAGCTAAACCGAAGGGAAAAGATTTTGAAGATTGTAATTTTTTTGTTTTTTTGTCCAAAGAAACAGACCTGCGAATATTTCCATGTACTGTAGGAAGAAATCATTTTGTCCTGTGTATAATTGCGAAACAATTAGCTTGAATTTTAATCATTTTCGTCGGCAAAGAATATTATTTTGCCTCGTGTGCACGGCATCTAAGCCTCCTTGAAATGAAAAGTAGATAAAAAAAAAGAGACCATCTTTTCACTTGGGTGCCTTAGAAGCCGTGTACAAAAAGCCGAAAACCCATTCTTTGCAGACAAAATATCATTTTTACACCTTGAACCTCGTTACTTGGCCATGATTTGAAATTATAAATTGAATTTACTTTCAAAAATGCAAGTTATTTGCTTCAAATTGCAAATTAGTTAACGACCAAATCCAATAAATATGCACTTTGATATCATCGTGATGCCTGGATAATAATGAAAGATTTCTTTTTGGTTTGGCACTCCATACCTCTGACCATTGCAAATATACACAGCATATATGATTTTTTTAACGAAAAAGGCGCACTTCAGGGTAAGGGTGTAATTTAATCTAAAAATATGATCTGCTATATTTCAGTTGTTAAAGACGGCAAGCCGAGGTTACCTGAAGACGAAGTTATAGTAACGAAAACAGTGACTGAAGATTTCCCCGGTTCACCAAATCGCTATCTTTACTCATCATACAACTCTCCGAGCCCTTCGGATTTGGAATGGGAGCATGTCTGGGATTTCCTTACGAATTCTGAATTTGAAAACTGGCAAAATACTGACACTACGAAGCGAAAGCGGTCACGCAGGAGGAGGCTAGAACTCAGGCCTCCGAGATTGTTGAGAGGTAGAGGAAAGAAAACGAGAGGGAAGACGGAGACGAGTGAATATTTCTCAGAAGGAGACAGCTCATCAATCAGATGGAAGCATCAAGATGACAATGAATGGTCAAGGGACAGAATCAAATGCCTAGGAAAAGGAATTGTGGATATTAGCAGCGAGGCGTCACAACCTGTTGACTCATTGGTAAGAATGTTTTTTTCATGTATCAAATGATTTCCTTTGGTAATCTCTAACTAAGTTTTGTAGATTATCCTTCTGAGAGCCACCATATTTTCCACCGTCCTTGAAGCTAATTTTGATCACGCAAGCCCTCCTCTAGACTTTTAGTATCCTGCCTGTTTAAAAGCTTCAGTTCTGATTTTCCTTCGTACATTTCACTCTTCCTTCCTCCTTTGACCAATGTGCAGTCATTTGTCACGTAAATTCTTTGTGTTTCTCGCTTTCTGCCTTGTGAACTCCCTATTCTTCTACCCCTTTTCGGTTTGTTTTTCTCATTTCTCTTGCCTGGACTTGTTTCCTTGATTTTTCTTCACACATCATTGCAGGAGAAGCTTTCAAGAAAACAATTTCTTATGCGTAGAAGATTATTATATAGGTTCCCTCTTAGGTAGAACATACGCACATTGTAAATCCATTGCAATTTTGATACGTGCGCTTACTTGTAAGAAATGCTGTAACGATTTTCTTTTCGGTTATTACCTTAATGATCTTACAAACAATGATTTTAGTTTCAAGGGACGGTACTTTTATGACTGTAGCTACTTGATAACGCAGTACTATTTGAAGCAATAATTCCATCCAAATTTTAGGAGGAATTTTCAGATGACACTTCAGTAGCTGATTCCAAAGATGGCGATAAATGCAGCAATAGCTTCGATAACTTCTCTCCGGATGCAATCAGCTCTCCTCGCTCTGGATACTGTGTAGAGCCACGATATTACAGCTTCGTGTACAGATCAAATCTGAATTTGAAAGAACGAGAGCATCTGCATATGATATTCAAAGCAGAAAGCAATTTACTACGCGGCAACAGAGCCTTGCATTCTTCATGCTCCTCATTAGAGACCTTGCGCAGCCTTCAACCCTCAGGTATACAAAAGATGAAATACGCATCGACAACTTGTCTGGTTACATTAGGAAAGAAAGGCAAGTCCAGATTCGGCAATCGAAAATGGAGCTCTAAAATTTCACTCGCTTCATCTACAAGAACTGTAACACATTCTGTTTCATCAGGGTTCCTTGACAAAACATGGAGTTCCAAATACGCGTCTAGTTTATCAATCAGCACGATTGCTCGCTCTCTCTCTACGAAGACGATAAACGAAGATATAGAAGGGTTACAATTAGGATGTGAGAGTATTTCACAAGAGCAAGGATACGGCACTTTTGAATCAAGTGGTGCGTTTAGTAATGATATTATGGACATGAATATTACATCAAGTGATATTGGACTTGATAGTGAGAATTCAAATGCGTCTAAATTGTTCGTAAGCAATAATATCCCAACATACGACATGAACTTATTGACGCCAAGTAAAAAGCCGTTGCCGACCCTAGAGAAACCGGTTGAGTCGTCGTCATTAGATACCTCTTGGTTGGATGATTTTCATATTGGCGAACACAATTTTGATGATTTAGTTTGTGAGAGATTAGATGTTGAATCAGGGCCAAGTGTAGGACTGAAGGAGCCGAATTTATTGAAAGAGGCATCCATTATCGATATTGATCGGATAACTCGGAACGTGGAAATGAAACTTGACTCATTAAGCAAGGTCTCACTGAAAGAGAATGTCCCAAAGAATTTCATGGAATCGTGGAGCAATATCGCAATGAAGGAGATTGCCCTGGTAAATGCCAATGCGTGCCTTGAAATAGATCATCTACATAATATTGAAAATGTTGCAGGGAATGCGTCATCATCAATGGAAGATCTCGGCATTGATATGAGCTCTGGGAGTATCGATAAGTTTGCAGAAAATGAGAAAAATAATAGAATTACTAGCCCTTGTATTTCCGCAACTGGAAGCAAAGACATTTCCAGGAAAGTAAACCCGGAAGTAATCCGTTCCGCTTCTGATAGAGAAAATCAAAGTGATAGCTGCAATGAATATGTAACAAGATCAAGTCCCCGTGCGAGAGCAAGAAGTTCTAGTGGTGGGAACATTAGACAAATTAACGTCCCGAGAACATCGAACATTAAACGACGAACAAAAATATTGAAAAAGAAAATAGAAAAGCCAGTTAAATCAAGTGCTAGTAAAATGACTCGTTCTCCAACAAAACATATGAGGAGTTATATAGTTTTAAGACAGCAATCACGATATTCTGATCATGAAAGACAATCAAGCGTTCTCGAGAGGCAGGAAAGTTTGGTTGAGATTGAGGAGAAGTATTCGAAATGTCAGAATGATATATCAGTAAAAGCGACAATTAGAAGGACGAATTCTTCTTTGGAATTTGAGCATGATGGAGGTGCCGTTGAGATGGATCATCAAGGAGTTGATGAGCTGAGGGAAGATTCTGACATTGCAGTAGAGCAAGTGCAAATAGCTGCATTGAATATTCATTCTCCGGTGAAAGTTCCTGGAAAGGTAAGCTAAAAGTTCTTAGTTCAGCTATATCATAATTGTATAAAGCACTCTTTTACTTCATTCATTGCCGGAGGTAATCGTTTAGGTTTGCAGGTTTTAGAAATTTGAGAAAAAGATCATTTTCCCCACACAATCAACAAAGTTTTTAGATTTACAATGTTTTGACCGATCAAGTCACGAGTAGCTAGCTGTAAGGCATCTTATGTGCATATCGCAAATAAGGTTGATCTGTATTTGAAGTTGATTTGTAGCTCTCTCCAAAACCATTTCATGGCCAACGACAAGTAACCAGTGGCGGACAGTTTGCCAAATATTGGGGGGCCAAGCTATTGTTTCGGTTAAAAGGCATTGAATATTGCTATTGTTTTCAAACAAAAGGTCTTGTTCTTTCCAACATCGGGGGCGACCGCACCCCCTCGCCCCCTCTAGTGTCCGCCACTGTAAGTAACACAAAAATAAGAGAAAAATGAACTGTACCCAAACAAGGAAAAGAGTTTAATTAATCTTAAGAACCTAGGACCTGTGCGTAGGACCTGGTTTCCATATGAAACCATACTCCATGGTCTGTTTATTTTTCAAAATATGCAACTTGAAACATTTGAGCTCTTCATAATTTCATTGGTGAAAATGCCAGGCAATGAAGAAATATGAGAATGAAAAAGTTTAATAATATGAAAATTTCTTCTTCAACAGAACTTTCATTGATTTTTAAATTTTTTTCTTACAGCCATCAAGAGTGACAAAGCCAACAGTATCATTTACTGATGTTAAAGATTCATCATTCATTGACGATGAAGACCAGATGAGAAGATGTCTAGAAACAAGGTATGTCCTTCTAGAAATTGTTTTAATTTGAATCTCACCCCGAATTTTTCATTTTCATGAGTATCTTGGCAAGATGAGACTCGTTTTGACAAGGTACCAGATGTTGAGGGAAATAATATAAATTAGTTGGAGATATGGACCGAAATTTAAATTATCTTTGAACCAAACTTTGAATTTTTTAAGAACAGATGTTTCTTAGGGACGGGTCATTAATACTTGCCGGGGAGGGGGTGGAAGACATTTGCAAATATTTGATGGAATTTTCGTCCCCCCTCTCTGACCTACGCGAAAATTTTCGTCCCCCCTCCAACATTGCAAAAAATATTTTCAACCCCTCTCCCAATACATATATAAACTTGTGTATATAGAAACTGAACAACTATGTTTTAATTCCTGAAGAACTAGTTTTCAGAAATTATCAGGATTTACCTCAAAATCTTTTCATACCCCCTCCTTGAGATGTGCTTTATTTTTCGTCCCCCCTCTCTTTGAGTAGGTAAAATTTTGGTCTCCCCTTCCAGATGTCTTCCACCCCCTCCCCAGAAAGTATTAATGACCCGTCCCTTATTGCTAAAAATTATGTCCAAATCTTTTTATTAATAACGAAACTTTCTTACTGTAAATACAGGCAAAAAATGTTGTATCTACAGTAAAGATTATGATTTAGTTTTCACTGACTAAAATTAAAAGAATGCCAAAATCAGGGTCAAAATCTGTATAGATCTCGTCAGCTAATTTTAATGATTGTAGTTTTGATGTTAACTTTATTGCTAATAGTCATGTCAAAATTAAACGTAGGTAAACAGATGTCTGCCTTTCTAAATTCTTTGCCAGAAATGTGCTGAAGAAATCTAAACATTTAATTCTAAACTCTTTAAATCTTAAATATTTTTAAAGCCTGCGCTTAAAGTTCATATTACTTCAAATAAAGAAATCTAGGTAAAATCTAGGTATTTTCATAGATGTTTCTGATTGTATGCTAAATCTACGTTAAAATTCTAATTTATACTTCACGAAATAATGCTTTGCTTTTTAGTGTATTTGGTTCTACGTTAAAGAGGTGGAAAGGACGATCAAAGCTTTATTCGCTTCGTAAATAAACAGAGAGCATAAGTAGTGTAGATGTAGCATGGGTGTTAAGAAATGCGGTAGTTGTTGTTCCACAGCAGTTTGTTCCTCTCTGTTTCCCTGTGCGCCATTTTCCTTGTATCCCGGTGTCCTGCAAATTTGAACGACAGTCGCAACAACAACAACCTTCACGGGCATAGAGACACAGGGAGGAAAAAAACTGCCATAGGAACACGACTACTGCGTTTCTTGAAGCCCATGGATGTAGTATCGTAAATGGTAGAAATCAAATTGATATATATAATTATCAAGTCTCTTAACCGAAACTTACAATAATTAAATGTTTATGAAAGGATTCCATGACAAAATTCGATCTGAATGACCACAAATAGACATAAATAAAGACTGAGCACAATTTAAAGTTAAATATTGCTTGTATGAAACTAAAAGCTTCTAAAATTAAATGAAAAAGGAATGACACAACCTTGGCATAATTTAGCGTATCTTTTAAAAAATCAAATTTTCAAGATTCGCATTGTTTATCCCAGAACAGGAAGTGATGAAATAGCTCCAGGACTGTATATAAATCGTTACGATTGATTTCACTGTTAAACGTTAGTCACACTCTAAAGAGAAGATAAATAGACCATTTTGACATTTAGAAAAGGGTCTGGGGAGAGCAATATTTTTCTGGTAAAAAGTGGACACAAATCTGGTAAATGGCTGCCACGGGGCTTTAACGAATGATAAGCTCCACCATATGAGTTCACTTTATCATTCGTTAAAGCGCTGTGGCAGCCATTTACAAGATTTGTCTCCGCCATTTACCAGAAAAATATTGCTCTCCCCAGACCCTTTTTCTAAATGTCAAAATGGTCTATTGTTGTGCTGACTTAAAGGTGCTGACCTAAGTGTGCTGACTTAAAGGGGCTCCGTCTCCAAATTTTTATCGAAACGGTGATTTTTGCAGTTTTTGATAGGCAGTATCACACAGACTTCTCATCTTTTTTCAAAATGAAAGCTTCATTTTGAAGATATATCCTTCTACTTCACAGAGGAAAAAACCAAACATTCATATCTTTTACGATTGATCGGATATAGGTGGATTTTTAACGGTTACTTCGGTTGCTTGGGTGAAGCCACCAAACAAACTGCAGAAAACAACGGACACGTGCCTAAAACAATGGTGTTTACAGATTTGTTTACCGTTTGGCGACGGAGCCCCTTTAATAGTTGCGTTTTTTGCCTCAATTTCTTCAGATTTTTAAGATTTATATGTTCGCTGACATAAGCGCATAGAAAGACCTGTAAAATCAAAATAACAGTAGCAGTAAAAACGAATTTAGTTTTTAGCTATGTTTTCATAACTCCGTTTTCAAATGTTTCGACTTTCGAGATTTTCGAGCGTCTTTTTTCGATCGTTTTGATAGAAATTCTAACTAAATAAATGAGAGATTTCTTTCATTTTTGAAGAAAACAAGAGTAATGGAAACAGTAAAACAGTAATTTTAATAAAAATACGAGTTATACGAAGACTAAGAATAGTAACAACGTTTCGAGCTTAACTCTTCATCAGGTAGTAATGAAGGGTTATACCTGATGAAGAGTTAATGACGGGTAATACCTGATGAAGGGTAATACCTGATGAAGAGTTAAGCTCGAAACGTTGTTACTATTCTTAGTCTTCGTACAAGTCGTATTTTTATTGAAATTACTGTTTTACTGATACAAACGACGTACAACGCGCACAATAACATTGCTTTTCTAATGGAAACAGATCTAACCACCAAACGCCAAACGCCCTAAATGTCTTTTAGTTAACCCAATATAACTGTACGTATGATTCTACGGTAGAATGTAAACAACACTGTAAAAGTAGTGTATTTTGCTATCTTTTTACGTACATGTAAATATACGTGACTTTACAGCTTGAAAAAGCTTGATCTTTTGGATCTTTAGTTTAATGTATTGATAAAATATTCGTTATAAATGTAAATATGATATTCAGTCAGCCTAATTTGTCTATTGTTTTATTCTAATATTCTAAACCTATTATAAAAGCATAACAGGATCATATATCGAATTTGACAAAAATTTACTGGATTTTGACATTGTTGGAGAACAAAGGAACTGCTGTTTTTGATGCAGCCACTTATTTCGACTTTCTCGTGCCATAAATCAGCAAACAGTTGTCAGATCGACTCAAACAAGTTCTTAAACTCTAAGTTGAAGCCTATCCTATGCAACTGTATACAAAATGTAACTATTGAAGTTACAGCTCCTCCACAGCTTCCGCAAAAACAGGGCATACTGTTTTTCGGACACCCTGTACAGTTTTGCTTCGCACTAGCAAAAACGAGATCGCCTATTTGTTAAGAACGGTTTTGCAGAGAATGTAAGTCTGTAGCTTAGTTAAACGAGGGGCTAGGTTAAATCTTGTACTTCTAAATAACGGTTTCACCTAAACACAGCCTTAAACACGTCTACTTAAGTAGAGCGAACAACTTCACAGATCCGTCGAAAATTATTAGAGAAGCTTCTTCCTCTCACGGACAGTCACATAAAAATCACGCTAATTATCACTATAACATGAGAGTAAGCATCATNTAAACACAGCCTTAAACACGTCTACTTAAGTAGAGCGAACAACTTCACAGATCCGTCGAAAATTATTAGAGAAGCTTCTTCCTCTCACGGACAGTCCCATAAAAACCACCCTAATTATCCGTATATCATGAGAGGAAGCATCATCATGATAATCATCAACTTCATTTATGTGTCAATAAATTTAGCATAACTGCTATTTGTGGACACCCTAAAATAGATAAATACTTAAAATAAATAAAAAACTTGGTATTTAACAATTCAAAGTTTTAAAATCAGTTAGAATTTAAAATCTACAATATATAGTAAGAAATAGAACTAGTGTAACGTTATTGTTCGCAAAAATGGCAATTACAGTTTTCTGTGCTGGTCATGACTGAAAAATCTGAAATTTTTCTTAACTTTTTTTTAAATATCCCTAGATTTTTATTATTTCTAATGTCCGAGTCCACTTTCGACCACATCATAGGCCCCAAGAATCTTACCGAATGTTTCTCATACATCACAGTTCTCTACATCTTGGTATATTGAATTCTGCGTTCCTTGGCTCGTAGAGCATAAGTTCCAAATCTTTAAATTGGCGTAAAAATGTCGGTGTAGAATTCAGTGACATATTTCTTTGAATCGAATGGCTTGAAAGAAACTTTAGCTACTTTGCTATAACTCTACCGTTAGACTTTTCAGAAATCTTGAATATTTTCGAAATTACAGCGTATTTCATATTTCAACTCATTTGAGGATGTGACGTCATCAAATTTCTAAATCGTAAACCAGAAGAGTGAAAGACTTTTGCTTGATACCATATTGTAGACATTCATAAACTATGTTTTTCTTGAAAATAGTTCTATGTTTCCTCAAAAAGTTTAGAAATTACGATGGTTTTAAGTTATTTTCAAAATTTTTCTTGAATTCTGAAAAAAGAAGAAAAGCACTCTAATTCTTGGACTTGCCCAAGTCTCTTCCGCGTACCTGAATCCTAAAAACCTTTGGCATTTAGGTTTTTTAGGTTTTTAGGTTTCAGGTACGCAGGAGAGACTTGGGCAAGTCCATCTAATTCTGAAAATATTGAAGATTTCTGAAGTGTCCAACGGTAGAATTATTACGAAGTAGCTAAAGTTTCTTTCAAGCTATTCAATTCAAAGAAGTAGGTCGCATAATTTTACACCGACCTTTTTAAAGATTTGGAAGGTGGAGGTGAAGTTGCGTTTTTTAGCGCCAAGCGCTGGGATCGCAGAAGTAGAGAAGACCTAATCGAGTCCGCGACCCCTTATCATGACACTCAAAAGGTGGGGCTCTACCTGGGATCGAACCCTGTCCGCCTGACTGTTCTGGCTGCAAAGTCAGAGGATTACACCACTGCGCCACAACACCTTAAACCTATGCTTAGCTCGTATCTGCTTGTTGGCTTTTCAAACAAGGCTTGGGAGAGGCTTGCTTCATGATTCAACATCTTTCATATCATGATTCATATGAAAATTAGCTTAAGTGTTTGTCGTATTTTGCGATTGGATAGGAAATGTTTGCAAACTAACAGGTCATACGATCGATGCAAAGGGCTTGATCAATTAGGCCAATTCAACTCAATGCTGAATGAGGTCTTAAATATTAATCAATAGCGCATCAATGGAGCATCAATAGATCAAGCGGTGGTCTATTAGTATTTGATCGCCAGTCACCACAACGGATCATCAATCTATCAAATTAGTTGAATAACAAATAGCCAATAGCCATTACGAATGGTCACATGTTGAAGTATCTGTGGATAGCGTTAGGGAGTTGCCGTTATAGGAACACGTGGGCGATGCTCATAAGATCGCAAATCAATACACGCTGAGCAGGAAACCTGTCTATAGTAAACATAAGGCGTTGCTAAGAGCGAGACTAAAGGTCGAATTTCTTGGTCAAATGGCCATTCAGGTATTGACTGGTGTATGAAAGCTTGTTAATAACAGGAGCCTGGAAACCTGGTAAACGGCTAATTAGAAGTGAGGCTGCGTCGGGCTGCGTTCACGCGAAGTCTGTAACTTCTGTAGAATCTTAGACAATAACTTGTGACCTCTGAAAACCAATAAAGATGAAGAGGGCCAAAACATTTCTTTAAACAATAAGAAACAAGCGACAGTGGGAAGAAATTGTTAAACAATAGCCTTGTAAAATATAGCCTGGGAAACCCAAGACAACGTGGTAAACTGCTAATTAGAACTGAGGCTGCGTTCACGCGAAGTCTGTAACTTTTGTAGAATCTTAGACAATACTAAGTAACCTCTGAAAACCAATAAAGATAAAGAGCGCCAAAATATTTCTTTAAACAATAAGAAACAAATGAAAGGGGGAAAAATTGTTGGCCAATACATAGCCATATAGCCTTGAGATAAAAGCAATATAAAATGATGCCGCCAGAGTGCGTTTCCACGACACAGGCAGAATTGCAATTTTTTTATCCGACAGATTATTCTCTCAGTGAAATTAAGAATTCTAGCGGCATCGTATGGACGAGTTAGACTCAATACATGTCGTAGTTTCGCTCTTTGACTGAACTGATAACGCTACACTGCAGCGACAACAACAACAGCAATTCAATGAGATGAGATGAGCGTAAGTTGAGGGCCTTATGCAGTGAGGCTATAGATGGGTGGAAAGAATGAAACTTTTTATGATATTTTCAATTTCTGTCGGTATCGTGTAAAATGGGGTCTGTGAATATTTACAGGAACACATCAATGGATAGAAGTGCAAATAGCCACCCGGAACACTTAGATGTCTCGCGTCTCATGCCGATATGTAGCATATGGCTACCGGTTGAATAACTACAAGTATTTGTCCAGAAAACCAGTACTTTGTAGACAAAAACAGCTCGTCATCATCATCATCACCATCATCATCATTATTAATTTATCTTATGTTGGCTACATTAAAAGAAAGAATAGCTAAATTACAGCTAATTTAGGCCTACTTTACAAAATTTACAATTTCTTAAGAAGAAAAACATAGATTAAAAATTTACAGTAGGTATTTACGTGATGAAAACTATCAGACCTTCCCAAAGAGGTCTGGAGCGACGCGCGCCTCGTCTTCTCACAAGGAATTTTAATGCAATTCTCACTGGTCAGTGGTAAACGCCGATTGTACAGAGCCCTGATTTGTATAAAAATGCCAATCTAGCTTTTTTGCTTACTCCCGTCACTTTCGCCCCAAAATCATGCGCCTTTCAACATGGCGGACCAAATAGGCAAGGTTGTGAATAATGTTTTGTTTGGTAAATATTCTGGCATGGGATTCCGTAACGATCTCAATTCATGCTGACTGCGCTTTTAGATGATAAGCTGTTGCGCTGTTCAGATCTTTGTTATGTATGGTTTTATATATGAGCATCTTATATCATGCTGGTGTAATTATATTGTTTATTGTGTAGTCCCAACCAAACGAGCAGACATTGTCTCATAAACGTTCAATCTTGTAAAAATAAAGTGTTTGTCTGTTTTGCCAGCCCGAGGAAACACTGGTTAAAGGCTCTTGTTCAACCAGCAGCCTTTGCACGTAGATTTCTATTGAAGCGGCCATTTTCGTAGACCACAAAAATGTTCATTTTCATAAAACAGAGCACGCAAAGGACCATGGTTGGATAAGAGCCTTTAACGAACGTTAAGTTGTGCTTGTGACAGGCGTTTGATGACGACAGGTTTTAGATAACTTACAGAGCAATGTTATATCTTTATTTAGGTGTTCTGTTGTCTTCAGACAGTATTCACCGTTTGAAATGCTTGCTAGAAATTGTATTGTGAAATGAACCAATCACGACTCATAATCATACATACAGAGAATCGGACTAGATTTGCGACTTTTACACAATCATTTGATGGTAATGGCGGTGGCCTAAGTAGAACTCCGATGGCAAAGCGGCTAAAAGTTCATGTTTCTAGTGCTTTGACGATGGGAAAACAAACTGCGAGTATAAAGATTAATGTTTCTTTTGACCACAAAGCGAGAAATCTTTCACTGTAACTCGTTAAATATTGGGTAGTGATTACCGCGACAGAAGACCAAAACAGAACTGACAATTAGTCCAGTTTTTGTGAATGTAAAATTATGAGTCATAGTTTGAGAGATGAGGGGGGTAATAGTTAAGGTAGTAGTGGCAATAAATAGCTAGGACAAACATTGTAAGTCTACTGGTTGTTTATCTTCATATGGAGAGGTTTCAAATCAGCTAAGTGGGGGGACGACCTTACGTTACTAGTAATTTTAACTATGCTAGGAAGGTTTTGTTCAATTATGCTGAATCATAGACTTTCGTCTGTCGCAGGGTGGCATAAGCGAGTACAATCTACTTAAATAAATCTACCGATATTCTTGATAAGGCAGAGTGATTTGCTACTCTAGACAACCACGAAAAGCAACTTAAAATCTTAAAGTAACGGTGCTATCAATAGGCAATGTTCCCTAGCTTGCATAAACAAAATTCCTAGTTGTTTTTGTTTTCAGAGTTGCCTATAGTCATCTGAAATAAATGATATTTAACTGTGTTTAATCTCATAGATAAGGGAAAGGATCTATCCTAAGCTAACCGCCATTTCTTTTGTTAAACGCCAATCTTTTGTCGTCTTTCTACCCCCCTTGGATTTTTTCACAGTTATGTAAATGTATTGTTCTAGAGCGGCCTTCAATGTATCTTCCTTAGCTAACCACTATGACTTTTGTTAAACTCCTAACTTTTGCTGTCATCCCCCCTCCCCCGTTGGATATTTTCCTAATCGAGGGTGTTGTTTTGGGACTTTATGGAAGTCTTCAACGTAACTTAAACAATGTTAATTGTATCATTAAGCTCTTTTTGTTGTATCTTTTGTTGAGCGCCAATCTTTTTTCCCCATTCTACCCCCTTGCATGTTTTCACAGTTCGATTTTTGTTTTGGTGTTCTGGAAAAGCCTTTGACGCCCTGGGGCATTACGTACAATTTGGGCAGCGGGAACATGCCGCCTGAAAGGGTTCCATTTTTACCAGTTTTGGTATAGATCTGGGTCACGGTGTTGCAAATTATGGTATAGATCTGGGTCACGATTTTGCTGAAATTATCACTTATACTTTGCATATTGGTACAGAAATGGGCTCACGAAAAGGTATAGATTTGTGTCCAAAATTCATGAAATTGGCTATAGAAACGGGTAGCTTCTTAGGAGTCTGGGCGGCACCCCTCTACCCAATAACAATCACAGTGCCCCTGCGCTTCGATGTATCTAAGGCATTGTTCCTTTTATCACTAAGCTCTTTTTGTTGTATCGTTTGTTGAATGCCAAGCTTTATTCATCATTTTGATGTTCTAGTGAAGCCTTCGATATATCTAAGGCAGTGTTTATTCTATCGTTAAGCTTTTGTTGTTGTATCGTTTGTTAAACGCCAAGCTTTATTCATCATTGTACCCCCCTTGGATGTTTTCCCAACTGACTGTATTGTTTTGATGTTCTAGGGAAGTCTTCAATGTACCTCAAGCAGTGTTCATTTAGCACTAAGCCATTCTTAGTTGAATGCACATAACGGCCGATTTAGGCTGGGAAGCTGGAATAAGACGGTCTCTCCATTTCTTAAGTAATTGACGCTGTCGTTGTGGTATTTTTATCCGTAGTCTTGATATAAAATGACGATTAAAGATTATGACTTTTACTTTGTCTGACACCTGGAACGTCTGCTGTTATTGTTTCAGATTTATTGCTCATTTTAGTTCTTGCGATGACTAAGCAATTCTTTTAACCTTTTCAGCTTTGATAATCTATTGATGTAGACTTCATCCATTTCGTACTTGTGTCCGGAGCCTTCGAGGAATCTCTGCTCGCCGTAAATAAAATATACGTCTGTTTGCTGTTATACACGTACCATAGATCTAAATCTGAACTCTCTTCTCGCTTATATTTCATTGTTCATTTCATTTTCATTTTGAACATATTTACCTTAGGATACTATTCAGTTTAGTGAAAAATTAAACAACTGCTTTCCCATTGTCCCAGCAAAAAAAACATAATAATAAGCCTAAACCTTTTTAGATATAAACCTATTTACAATCACCATATCTGCACCAACTTCTCGTATAATAGTGTAGCTTAGCACATGCAGGAGTTAGCTGCGTTATATAACTAGGAAGTAAAAGCGCTCGCTTCGCTCACCATTGAACATCCCTAGCGGCTGCGGAGGGCCTATGAACTATATTTGAGAATCATTTCAGCTTACATTCGTCTTTATTGTTGCTACCCAAAATAAGTGCATTGCTTGAATATACTACCTTTTTGGAGACAATAGTTCATAGGTGTTGCAGTTAATTAAAAGAATGAAGGTCTTATTCTTTCTAGAAGGATGTCGCAGAGAGCTAAGGGGGCTCAAAATTGCGAATCTTCTGGAACTCGTATGCGATTTCTGCTTTGTCGTTGCCAACGGACCGAGTCTTCACTTTCCTCTGCAGAAAAATAATCTTATCAAATTAATACTGAATGAAAGTATACCCTGCTTAAATTTACCGGGTGGCCCAAAAAAAGAACTTCACGAGCTACATCGCGTCTTGCTAACTGAGACCAAACGTTGTCAGCAAAACATTTCTATCATCGTTTAGTTCGAAAGCCCAGCTACCGTTTGAGATGTTCCTTGGCCAATACAAAGCATGTGACAATAGCTTTTGATTTCAAGAAGCTAAGTGCGATCTTGATTGTGAAAGTTTTTTGTGTCACCCGGTACTTATAGAAGATAAGTGGAAAATGGATAGGAGATAGAAACTGCTTTCCTTGTGTATCGTCAGCAGCGTATGTTTTATATTTTATCATTAATGATTGGATTGAAGAGATTAATTTCGCATCACCATCTATATCTAGTTGTCTTTTGATCTGCTCTTGTGATAAGTTAGAGGCTAAATATTCAACAACTGTATCTAAGACGTAAGACCTTCCTTTTTCGTAGGTTACAATTTATGGAAAAAGCTGTGACACAGTTGCCAACATATTTCTACACCCTCGTCCTCATTGCGTTCAATGTTGGAGTAAGAGCATTACCGAGGCTTTGCAGATTCAGCAAATTATCTGGTAAGATTTGCCCGTTGATGTTATCGTTCTTATATTTTTTTAAATCAAGGTACAGTAGCTCTGGTACAAAATTCTTGACAATACATCTTGGACGAACATATTCTCTGCTGGGTATCCAAAATATTTCTGACGTTGTAATACTTGCTGCTAAGGAGTATCATTTTCAAAATTTCAAAATTTCATATTTCAATAAGTAAACACTTCAAATGAAACGTTGGTACCTTCTTCTTTAAAATCGGCATAATGCAAGCTGAGGTATGGGTCATTTCGAAGGATAGTTTTGTGGACTAAGGGCACAATTTGCATAATCGTTGCTCAATTTCGAGGCCTCAGATTTCGGCTGTTGGAGATCATGTTGTCGTGCTGGGTGGTTGATACGCGAGGCAGACTCATTGCTGCTGTGATGGCGGGTAGGCCTATAGAAAATTAAAACGGGTACTTGTCAATTGATCAAGCTATAAATGCTTTGAAATTCCCCTCAGAAATCATGTCGAAAATAGCTTTGTTTGATCGTGAAGCTCATTGTTGTCATAGGAGCGTGTTATCTTTGATAAATTTCGGCTCTTTAGTTGTTCGATTTTCTACTTCCTAATTTGTGCATTAAAGGGAATAGACATAGCTATATTGAGTAGTAGCTAGAAATAGGCTACGAAAACGCCCACGCACCCATTGTTTCTTCAGCTACACAATGAAACGGCATGTGCCAATAGTATCAAATACAATAGACTATATTTTTATCTTGGCCCGGGCCAGCTTTTAACTATGTCGATTCCCTTTAAAAGGACTGACATATTTTGATGATGCTTTGAAACCATTTGATTCCCATTTGGCTCATTTTGTTTTATGGCCTTTCCATCACTTAAGTAAGAAATCATATTGTATTTTCAAGGGTATACTAGACCGGTTACTGTATTTCTCAAAGTTGGCGAGGATATAACACGTTTTACGGCAAAAAATTATCGAAAATATTTGATAACTTTAAAAAAACTTGATACTAAATGTGGTTACTAAAAATAATATACAATGGAGGAGGCGGACGCAAAGAAACAGACAAATTTCTGGCACTGAGAACACTGAGGCCTTTCCAACCTACGTTCTCATCAGAGTGTGACTTTACATTTAAAGTTAGAGTATATTTTTCTGTTATATGGAAACATATACTCTAACTTTAAATGTAAAGTCACACTCTGATGAGAACGTAGGTTCGAAAGGCCTCAGTGTGCCAGAAATTTGTATGTTGCTTGGAAAAAATGTGAAAACTAAGCCAATCATAGGCTGACTTTTCGAGTACAAATGACAATTTCAACCTTTTTAATGAGCTAAGTCCCTCTTTTCCATAGCCCAACTAACATAGGTACTGTTTGTCCAGAGTATGTCCTGTTTAGATATCATTTTTGCCCACCTTAAAATATTAGGCTTCAAGAATATTTATTTCAAATATCGTACAATATATTTCCCTTACCAAAACAATTTTCAGACCCAGGCCAAGCTTGTGCCCAGATTGCAACTGAAGAGATCAGATACATTTTATGCAATGCGGACTTGCAAATTTGAAAAAAAGAGGATTTTGATTGATTTTGCAGGAATTTTATCTCATATTCAAAAATAATTTATTAACAGAATAGTAATACTTTGTGATACTCACGCCTTGAAGGATTTTCTAATCATTGAAGCTTTCTAGGTCAGGTCTTTGCTATAGACGTATTTTTTACAAGAAACTCTTTATTAAGAAACTCTACTCACAGAAGCTTTTTATTTTGCCTGTAGCATACTCCCGCCTTTTATTGTACTTTATTATTTTATTGTTCGGTACTACTTGAGTAATGAATAAACAGAGGCGTGGTTTCATAAACTGGCTATAAAATGTTCACGAAGGCACAAGAGATTCCCCACCGATAAATACAACATGAATTTGAGGAACCTTTTAAGAAACTGCTAAGAAACTTTCAGTACTCAATTTGTTAATTTCTTATAAAGAAATACGTGAAACTTTCTTAGGGACCGTTCATTATTTACAGAGGGGTTGGTACCGAAGAGAAATGTTTTCTGGTCCCAAAAATCTTCTTACCCAACTCAAAAGGTGATGGAAAAAACATTTATCCAACCTTTTTCTGTCAGAAAAATTATTTTACGCAACCCATTTCTCTTCGGTGCCAATCCCTCTGTAAATAATGAACGGTCCCTTACGCAAGAGATATTTCAGTTCTATTTTCGCCGTTTGAATTGACCTGATCGCTCTTAACCAACTCTGCAAGGATCCTATGCATAATTTAAGACTGGTCAACACTGTATCTTTGGTGATCAAACAAATATCGATAAAAAACTAGCCACTTCTTATAAAAGCATTGATTATTGCTTAGTTTCCACGGGTTTAATTTTGAATTATTGTATTGAGCGATTTAAACATCTTGCCAAATATGGAATGTTGACCTACGCTGAATGGCAACTTGAATTCAATGCTTGCCAATCAAACGATCAAAGCTGTTTTCTTTGAGGTCAAAGAAGGTTGACTTTCAGTTTTTTATAAACTTAATAAATACAACTTTGTGTGAACTTTTCGACTTACAGTTCAGTTTCTCATTTTAAAATTCCACTACGTACAATGAATTCAAAAATTAATTACATACATATAGATAAGAATTATTAAACTACTACTACAATACAGATAGATATAAAGAATATCAATAACAAATAACAAATAACATATACATATAACAAATAACAAAAAAGTTTGAAGACTACAAAGTACAAAAATATGAAAAAATTTAATGTAGAGGAATTTCTTAAAGGAGCTCTCTCAGTAGCTAAACTAATCGAGGAGAGAGCATCCCTTATGTTAAAGCCTATCATCTTACGTCTTTATCAGCTGTGCAGACGTAAAGTGGCATATGGTCAGCGGTCTATTACATTCCTGCCTCTTGCTTATCAGTTGTATATTATTACTCTGTGATATTTTCTTGATACCATCTGATTTAGAAGCTTATGAGTACATATCTAGGATTGAGTGGACCAAAATGAGACAGAGTTGGGGCAAAATGGTTCACTTGAATTTTTGCTTTCAAAAATGAGGCAAAGTTTCCTTGGTTGTTAACTTGCAGCTCTTCCAATTAATGAAATTGTCTTGGTTCATGATTTATGCCGTGCAAAATGTTTGACCTAAATTTTTGCCGAGACTTTATTCATCCGAAAGATAATTGCAAAAAGGAAAATCAAAATTTAACACGCTGAAATTTTTTTGATTGCTGCAATATTTTGTACCAAAAATAACACCCTAGAGGATAGTTATGGTTGGTAAAAGAATATCTCTTCGGTCACAATACCAGTCATAATTGATGACCGGTCGCTAGCCACGTTTAAATGATCGTACTATTCGTTTTATTTCAGTAATACCACATGACGATGCCTTAATATCTTTTGGGTGAGATTGGTTTGTCGATATTTCATTACATTGACACAACGTCCAAAGATGTTTCAACTGTTGAGTTAATTGTAAAACCTTCAAGAGTGAGGTATGTTTCTTTCCTTGCTGCATTTGCAGGTAATTTTTTAAATCAGTGCACTCAAATTACAAAGTGTTCTCAGACTGCTAAGGATCATTTTTGGAGAATGCACTGGTCATGCGTCCAGTGAAACGAATAGTATAGTATATCGCCTGGTCGTAGTGCGTCCATTTGGTCGATACTGAAGCCGAGCAGACCACTCCCTACTGAAACCCATGCCTCATTAAGAATATTCTGTGCCTGCCAGCAAATGATTGAGAAAGGTATGCTTGCAATTTAAGCACTACGAGTGAAGTAAATTTGCCGCCAATTAATGCGCAATGACATTTTGTGCCTGCGAGTGGCGTTTGCGCNTACCAAAAATAACACCCTAGAGGATAGTTATGGTTGGTAAAAGAATATCTCTTCGGTCACAATACCAGTCATAATTGATGACCGGTCGCTAGCCACGTTTAAATGATCGTACTATTCGTTTTATTTCAGTAATACCACATGACGATGCCTTAATATCTTTTGGGTGAGATTGGTTTGTCGATATTTCATTACATTGACACAACGTCCAAAGATGTTTCAACTGTTGAGTTAATTGTAAAACCTTCAAGAGTGAGGTATGTTTCTTTCCTTGCTGCATTTGCAGGTAATTTTTTAAATCAGTGCACTCAAGTTACAAAGTGTTCTCAGACTGCTAAGGCCTGCTGAGACCTGATCCAAATGACTTATAGCTCCGGATCTTAAGAATGAGTCTTGGTACTTCCCCTGATGGCATTTATAGGATTCGAACCCACACCCTTCTACGCAGAAGGCGGGGATTGAAAATCTAATGTAGTGATAGACTGACGACGTGATTCCTTGTATTCGTTTAATATTTTCAATCTGGTGTTTTTATTTTCTCTCATACAAGACTCATATTAATTTCTCTCAGTTTGAAGCCATAACTATCATGCAGTTCAATGCGGAAAACTGAGACTCGTGTAATCAGTCTAATGTAGTGACCCATTAACCTGTACTTTAACTGAAGGTATTTAAGGCTTGAGCGATAGAAATTTCGTGATCAGGAGGTAAAAACATATTAAGAGCCAAACCTCAAGGCTCAGATAAGATGCAATCTTCCACGTGGAAATGAGATAACTTCCAACTAATTTATTTACTGTTTTTATAGATAAACTCTTCCTTTGTTGCTAAAATTACCTCAGTGGTGCTTCTAATTGTCCTTATCTCTGTAGAGAAGACATAAAACACTATCAGAATAAAAAATATAACAGTAATGATTTCCGAAACAAGACCTTTTTTCTATGTTACCTTATAAGAATATCTCACAACTTGAAAATTTTCAGTAAGACAAATTTTGTGAAAAATCCATATTTCGCTTGAAAAAATTGCATCTGCGGTTTGATTTGCAACAAATTGCATTTTGTTTTTGCTCTGAATACCACGAAGTTTGGGTTTGGAAACAGCTTGCAAGGGAAAGCTTTCCCAGAAAGCAGTGTAAGTCTTTAGCCATTTTTTATTTCACAGCCAATGGTCTTCGGGCCTGGGAAACAGTGATGTTCCTTCATGGTGGTTAGGCTATGCTTGCAACGCTTTGCATCGGGTCTATTTGCCAACAGCAGTTTAAATCTCGAGCCTTATTTATTTATTTATTTATTTATTTCAAAACTGATATAAAACGGAAAATAGCAGGATTCCCGCAGAGCATCTTATTCAGCAAACGCTTTCGGATCTGGGAATGGGAATTTGGGCTATTCCTGCATAGCTGTTTATTGAAGCAAATGCTCTGCATCTACGCCGTGCTTGCAATTCTTCAATTATCATCAGCCAATCAGCGCAACTGCGCTCACACACATACAAACATTCGCATCTTGGGTCTGGGAAGCAGCGGTTTTCCTGCCTAGCGGTTTTAGCTATTCCAGCTAGAACTTCGCATCTACACTGTGTCTTGCAACTCCTAAACTATCTCAGCCAATCAACGTGCTCTCACACACACACCCACCAACACCTTGAAGCTTGAGACACATGGCGGTCAAGAGGCCTCTTATTCGGCATATACCGCCACCCGCTATACGATTCTGATCGACGAATCATATAAACATGCTCAATCGAGTCGAAGCAAATGCTAACTTTTGCAAGATCATTCCGGGTCAAGCAGAAAGCCGCCTTTTTAATGTTTTAGAGAAATGGAATCACGAAGTTCTGAGTGGGAAAACACAGTATTAAAGAAGAACTACACAATGAATGCAGAACCATTAGGTAATTATCATCCTTAGTTTTCGTATCATCTTTGAAATAGCGATATAGCTGCTTTTGTTTACTCAAACACAAGTTCGGCATAACGCGACTAAAGATCAACATAGGTGCTAAAGGTAAAGTTTTCGCAATGATTTTAGGCCAAATAGCTCTGTGGACTTGCTTCCAAATTGTCTTCGAAATGCTCAAAAGTGCTCAACAGTGTTAATTGTATTTGGTGTTTGCTAGGAATGTTTCTACGATTGATATCATGTGCGAGAATTTGTTTAAACTAGGCCAACTTCTTCAATCTACGGAATCATTAGGCAAACTATAGGTAAACAGCACAAATTTGGAAAGAAAAATGATGCGTTTCATTTGAAAGAAGATCAGTTTCAAAAGTTTTAATTCCCAGTTGAATAGCAAAGAGTCCCATGAGACATTTCAACTGTAAAACTGACAGCGCAAGAAAGTAGAGTCCAAAATATTTCTGCAGTTTTAAGATTCAAAATTTAGAAATAGCGCTCAGATTTTATCAAGTCAATAAAGTTTTCTCAACGCAGATATTTTCATCGAATTGGAATTTTAATTTATGAAATTTGAATCAATTATTTGAAATTTCAAAACCTTCCTCGTCAATTTTCATAAAGCCTCAAAGCAGTTTTACGTTAAACTGCCACATTATTGTTTCTAAAGAAACCAAACTGCTTGCCGGTTATTTCTAAACTCTAATGAACTAAAACCCCTATAGGTTTGGTCATCAGAAACCGGCTCGCTTCTAAGATAGACAGTTTGACGATTATTTGTCTCCTCTTTAAACAAAAGGGAAGATTGAAGATTTTTTTGGGCTCACAGACAAATTTGAGTTCTTCCAATTCTATCTTTTCAGAAGATGCTTAGTGGAAGGTAGTGATCTATCGTGAATATTCTTTTGTGTAAATTCGGTGGTGATCGGTGACTCATCAATTCGTTAAAATCCAAAATGCATTGCTTAGAACGTGTTGCATGCAGTTACGTCAAATTGCGCAATTCTGATTCGAGTTCTATTCAATAGGTAGGAGGACCACTGTGAACTGATCTCGCGCGTTGTGTTAAGTTAGATGAATTAAAGACGCTGGTGTTTCATCGTCTTTAACTTTAACACTCAAGCCTTGCGTTCCTTTGGCAATCAAAACAAACATGATTGTATTATTAAAGATTCTAACATTGTTTCAGTTCAAAGCAGTTAGATCCGCCTGGTTTAATTTTAATGAAATAACGATTGTTTTGATCGCCAAAGAAACGCAATGAAGTTATCATTGCTAGATATGCGTAAAGATTTTGTTTATCAAGACTTCGGTGCACCAAGGCTTATAGTCATTCTTTTATCGAAAGAACAAAGTCGGTAAAACATTGCATTCGCGACTTCATTGATCGATAGAGGCTTATGCTGCATGGAGAATATTGTTAAAATTGTATTGTCGACGTTAGAGAGCTACAATTATTCTAATATAAAATGTTAGGAAGATTTCTATCTATTAAAGTTTAACCCTAAATAATCTACAGTCTTAATGATTCTCCCATCATTATTTTTATACTGGGACTGGTAATCTTTCACCTCAACTTTTTGATCTAATCTCTTGACTCAACGGATTTGCTCAGCTCGTAGCGTTTAATTGTACGGTAGAAATAAAAAGAATCTAGTCATATAAAAGTCGCTCAAGCCACCCAAATTCAAATTTTAGCCTATCAGACATCAGCGTTTCCTGCTGATAAAGATCAGTTACCTAAATATGGTTCAGCGCGTGTCAATTTATATTGTCTTTCCACGGCTATTTTTATCAAAGGCTTATGTATGCTCAGATTCCCTTTAAGCGCCTGAACATTATCTACCAACGAAGCAACCAAATCAAGGTTCTACCAAGTAGCTTCAATAGGAGTTCTACCCTTCCATCATTTTCAATGCATCAACTGAAATGTTTGAAGAAATATTGTTAGCTAATTCACAACAGTTTCTTCGCTGATCTTCATCTCTCCAGTAAACTGCAGAACGTCTAAGTGAATTTATTTATTTCTTGGGAAGGAAACAGACTTCTGGCGCTTTCAATGCGTGGAATGAAGATATTTAAATAAAAAATGTTCAGCTAATTATTAATATTACTCAGAATTATCAATATTACTCTAATCAAATTATAACTTGTTTCATATCTCAAGTAACGTCCAAGCTTCTTTGAAAAGCTTCTTATTTCTCATGCTATAAATCGAACTCTTCACATTTGTTATCAAGTATTATCCTCTTTTCCTAGGAAAGAAATTGGAAAGAAACTCAAAATGTTTGGTATGCGAAGACCGAGCTTCAGGTCGCCATTACGGTGTTTTGACCTGCGACGGGTGTCGAGGCTTCTTCAAGCGAAGCGTGCGAAGAAATCTGATGTACGTTTGTCGAGAACAAAATAATTGTGTTGTTGATCTCAATCGAAGGAATCAGTGCCAGGCTTGTCGATTGAGCAAATGTTATGAAGTTGGAATGAAGAAAGAAGGTTTGTTTGGCTTGTTTGTTCTATTTGTTTGTGTGTTTGTTTGTTTGCTTATGCCAGTAAGGACTGCCCCGTACCAGGTATCGTAACATAGGGCACTTGAAGGTAAAATCTCTCACTGAAACGATCAATATATTATCTAAAGGCCTTAAAAATTTGCGGCAGATGTGTATCACCCTTTCAAAAGAGGGCACGAGATTTGTGAAAACAATAAGATTTTTAAAGATTTTTTGGGGATTTTTCTTGAAAGCAAAAGGCATTTTGCCGGAGGCATACGAGATTTTTCGGGAGTGATATATGCCCCTCGCCGACAACCGTAGAAGTTGTTCCAAGTTTTCATGACGAGAGGAGGTCTTTGTCAGTGTTCCTGTAATTTGTTAGGATACCATACCAGGGGCTGCCACTTTTGATTAACCGTGCTGCTAACTGGTGAGGTTTTTAGCCAATCAGGGTAAGGGACTCTACTGCCATGCGCGAGAATTTCTTTACTTCGTTGTATTGTCCTCCGTTCCATTAAGTGCTGTTGTCGTCACACCAAAAAGTACCTTCTGCGCATGTGGAAAACGATCCATTTTGGGGGTAGCCATTCTCTCAAAAACTTCGATAATTTGCATCCTCAACGAAATTCTAATTTTCAGGTAGCGCAAGTATTTAATTAATCATCTCTGCAGCATTCGGATGTCGCCCTGTTGGATGCTTGAACTTTGTATTTGCTCTTGAAAAAAGTTCACCAAGTTTGATTAAATGGGGTTAACGATTTATCCTTGTTGAATTATTGCTAGTTATTTATCATGACCAGTAACTCATTGACTGGTTATGTTATTAGTGGTTGTTTGGATGTGATCTCTGGGCGCCTGTTTTTCAGTGCTCGTCGGGGCGCAGAGCGGAGTTACCTTAAATTTTGGAGTAAATCGCAGCGCCAGTTCTTTTTCGTTTTTCGTAATGTACTGTTTTGTTGTAATGTTTTGTTGATAAACTATGCTACTTATTGATTATTGTTGTAAGTGCTATTCATAGTAGAAACTCGATGACCATGTGTCCATTCCCGCTGTGAATAGCACAATGCATCTTATGTTTAGTTTAACTGTCAAGTGTATTTTAGATTTTATTTGTGCATAAAAAATAAAAAAATAAAACTTATTGACTGGTCCTTACCTTAGTTGATTAAAATGAATGACATGAGTTAAAAGACGAGATCTCATAGATCTATAAATGGCCTATTGTATTTGATAATCTCGACGCGTGCAGTAACAAAAAGCCAGACAAACAATGGCTTGTGTCGGTTTTTTCTTTCGTATGTTTACAGACCAGACTATTTAGCTCAGGTCATTCACTTTAAGTTTCAACTTTTGGAATTTTGCATTTTTGAAGTGAAAGCTGTCAGCTTTAAAGCCGAATAAGAGTTTGTTTAAAAACTGGAGATTGCTGGTAGTCCATTATTCAGTTTTTATCAGTCAATCTCTTGTTTAGTCGGCGAAATCCCTAATCGCAAAGCAAGTGGCCACATTAAGGCATACACTATAGATCACCAGTTGATACCCTGCTAACAAACAACCATCATGGGAATTTGCAGCAGCGTTATTAGGGACTGTTATGTTTGCTTGTTTTCTATAATTGTTGTTAGTTTGTTTTATCATAAGGAGAAACAAGCTTCATCAGGAAAAAATGTACAAATGTTGAACGAACTTAAAACTTGAGATGATCATAAGTCATTTCGATACCTGTTCCAGTCGAAAAATACCGGGTTCGCCAAAATAACGTTCAGGCGTTTGAAAATTCGCAGTGCCAAGCATACTGGATGGATTGGAATGAATCGAATTCTGCTTGATAACCGAAAGACCAAAGTCTTTTTTGTGATTTTACTTGTAGTTTTTTGAGCACTGAAAATATAGTTAAATTCGACTTTAGTTAAATTGAAAAAAGGATTAATAGTGTTTGTTATTTATAACACAACAACACTATCAACCCTTACTTATATTCTAATCTTGAATAAATTCAAATACAACGCTAGAACCCTTTCTTTCAATATTTACCTGATTTTGACAACGTAGGAAAACAAAGAAAATGCCGTTTTTGAAGCAATAACTTATTTTGACTTTCTTGTGCCATAAATCAGCAACCACTTTTCAGATTGACTCAAAAAAGGTCTGAAACTCTAAGTTGAAGCATATCCTATGCAACTGTATGAAAAACAAGAAAATTGAAATTATAGCTCCTCCACAGCAGCCTCACAAACGAGGCACACTTTTTTGAGACACTCTCTGCTACTCTACGTAAAAAGAATTTCAAACACGATAACCTTCTTAGCGTATCCTGGTGCAGTCTCAACGTGTAGCTGAAAGCATACTAACCTTTGACCAAATTAATTTTATTTCGAAAGTTCTGAAGGGGTAAAATTGGATCTGGGATTTGCCTAAAATGCCACTCTGGGAATGTGATTTTTGTACAGGGACTGGGAATACAAATGGAAAACACAACAGACTGGGAATGGCATCTGATCACCGACTGTGTATCTTCAAAAAAGTAACTGGGATTGCCCCGCGAAATATGGATGGGAAATAAGATTGGTGACCCTCCTTCAGGACCCTCTTAATCGTTACTGGTATTGGAAACTGTATAGATATTTAGTCTAAATTAGGTCAAAAAGCGACGCTCACTATACCACCCGTAGGATTAAAAGATGCGATCTCTAAATCATTTATCATATCTGCTCTATTCATATCAACTGTGTCAAAAGCTAGATATGCAATTGGGTTTAAAAGATAATTGTGTTGGTCTTTTGCAATAGCGAATGTTGATTCAATTTCGTGTGTTTTTATGTTAGCTCAGTTGGTAGATGTTTTTATGTTAGCTCAATCGTGCAAATTCAGTTGTGGTTGCCTGCGTGCAGCCTCAACACTCCTCAGCGAAAGTGGCTATTCTCGTGGTAACTCGAGCCTTGGTAGATTTTCATATTTCTTTTCAAACTTCCCTGACTATATTATTAGCACTGATCAAATTTTACCAGGATGTTGGCGGTAGCAATCGGAAAGAGGTGAAAGTTTCATCGTAAACTTTTTTACTCACCCGGTAGATGTTATAGAGCTATTCGCGTCCTACAGATCTTAGATCAGGGGGCCATGGCAACACAGGAATTTTGGTACTGGTCATTTTGTAGCCTTGCGTGATCATAGATCAATGATTTGACCCCCGTCTTGTTCCTCACCTGTAAACGAAAATTGTATGAAATGGTTTGAATATGCATGTTGAAGGGTGTTCTTGTCAATTTTAGATTTCAAATTGTTTACGCCAAGTGTACCTTCAATGATAGGGAAACAGTAAACAAATTAAGGCAAACATAGTGACTATAAGCTGCAATTTGGAGAATAATCACAAATTACATACTTTTTTCTGAATTGCCTGTGTTTTTAAATACCCATTGAGCAAAAATTTAGTGATCATAGTTGCTTCAATTTGTAGCACATAACAAAACTATATTTGAGCAAAATATACCAGATGCCCGAAAAGGTATAGGCATTTGTCAAAATCTACTATCATGAATGCTTCATCCAATTCAATGGATTTGTCAATCATTTTATAGCAGAATGGCTAACTTTGATGTGACAATTTATTTCATTATAATTGGTCAGACCGTTAGTTATAGGCGATTTTGTGTGGCTGAAATTTGGTCGTAATTTCTAGTCGTTTTTCAAGTCTCGACAAAAATTATAGAACGGTTTGACCCATTAAAAGTTCTATTAAAGAAAAATGTACGATTCACAGACATTGGTACATAATTTATCATCACACAGATTTGTCCTATATCTTTATACAACTTTAATTTGTTCTACAGTATATCTATCTGCTTCGATACTTATGAGAGATCTCTTCGGAATTTGAGTGTCTACAGCTTTGCTACCTAGGCCCTGCTAACGCACAGCCTATTTTGAATGGGACGCTTTCCTGTCCGCATTTGTTTGTGACAAAATTTCAAACTTGATGCTCTAGTTTAAGAATTAATTTACATCATTACAAAAAATGGCGACTAATGGCGACGACATTTGGCCTAAATTATTAAAAATGTTTATTGAAATGACAGCTGTTACGATGTGGAAAAAGCTGAAAGTTAGCTTTAGGAGTTGGTAAGTTTGGTTTCTAACATTGATTTTACAAACCCCAGATTTGTCCTTTAATACGCCAACAGATTTCGAGTTGCAAGATTAACTGCGAAATTCAGGAAAAAATATACTTAAAAACGCTTCTGCCGAAATCAAGATTGTACAAGGCCTAATACAAATACAATTTTCATTCAGGACTTTTAGTCAGCATTCTAGATTAAAGGAAGTCTCCTGATTTGGCCTAAATAACGCATTAAGAGGGGAATCTACTATATTGGGAACGAGGCAGCTTTGCGATTTGTTTCACTTTCCGTAAGGCCTACCTGAAATTAGGACAGTAAAGATCAAATAGTTTACAAGCTTTAGTTTTAACTCTGTTATCAATATTTGTGACAAGTGTAAACCTATTTCTGTTTCGAATTAGATGAGATAAAGACCTATTTCGTGAAGTAATTTGCAAGCATCTTTGACCAGAGACCAACCGCTCCTTCGCAAGTGAGCCCGTTCAAGCATATTAAAATAGGAATTGACCAGTGAGCATCAAGTGATCTTTCATGTTCCCATAGCGGATAAGATCATTCCGTTGAACCGCAAGTTCATCTTGATCAGCGCTATTATTTTACTAATATTATAGCTGTGTTAAATAGTTTGAATCGTGGAACTCCCGATGTTTAATTATGTTAGCATTTTTCTAGAGGTTTGCATTATGTGTTGAGTTATTGCATGCCCTAGAGGAGTTTCTAGGAGCTACAGAATACAACCGGTTTTTATATCCGTGATGTTATTCCTGGATCTTGGTAAGTTAAGAGTTTTTCTGCTCGTTTATTTTTTATTTCTGATTTCTTGGCATTGGGAAACTGCTTTGATTCAATTTTAGGGCTATAAGCGTATTTGAAAAAGGCCAAAATTACGTAGGGTGGGTAAAATATATTGATTGATTACTCAAAGCTTATTGCTTGCATATTTGCTTGAGTTGCTGTTTCAAGCTTCTCTCAGGAACAAGCGTTTCAAAGAAACATTTTTTTCATTATTAAAAAAATAATTAAAAGCAGTAGTAATTAGCGACGATTGTGATACTTTCCAGTGAGCTGTGTCACCCATATGAAAATGTGGCTTGTTTGCTTAAGTTTGTCCGTCAAAATCAGCCATATTTGGTCTTAAATATTGGGTCATGAATATTTGTTTTAAACCTTATTTGGGTTCGAATGCGGAACCAGACATTTTTTTAATTTAATCTCCCTCCTGTTGGTTCTCGTCCGCATTTTGTTAGTTAGAGGAGCTCTATAATAGTCATATAAACTATGGACAGATAAATTTTCTAGCCGTGAGCTTCTGCTATCAATCATTGAAGTTAAACTGACGGTAACCCGAGGATCTTAAAGAGTTTGACGAGTTTAGTTCAGAAAAGGAGGTATTATCTGTTGGGAATTCTAGCAACTTTTTTGTCTTAAATCATCTGGAAGCCAACTTCCCTTAAAGGGAATCTTAGCATGTGAAAGTGGCTCAAGCCACTTACTGTTAAATTCTAGCCAATCAGATATCAGTATTTCCTGTTGACGTAAATCAGTTACCCAAATATGGTTCGGCACTGGTCAATGCCTTTTGTCTTTCACGGTTATTTTTATCTAAGGCTTATAGATGCTTAGATTTCCTTTAAAAAAGAATCGGCCAGAAATATGAAGTGTTCCAAAATAAGAACTCAGTTTTTGCTTATACATTCCAATAAAAAGTTTACAATACATATTACCAGAACTCAGTTAACAAAAGCCAAACAATTGCCATCAGCTGACTTGAGCTGGAGACATCGCATGATTTGATTGGTTAACCCTTTGACAGGCATTAAAAGAGAGGGCTCAAGCCACTGTTATGATGGTCGATTCTCTTTAATTTAGGGTGTGTTTGATTGGTAATTCCAAACCTACCAAATTCTGAAAACAGTATACTTCGCAGGGACGGAAACATATTTTCCAATCAAAAACAAAAATGTCAAAAACGGGAGGTTTCAGGTTCACCACTGCAGTTCGCTAAAGAAAATCGAGAATCGCTCTGAAGTCTACCAAACCTTCTGCCTTTAGGAGCAGATGGTTCAGAAGGCCTTCCAAACCTACCAAACCTACCGTTCTGAGAATTTCGGAGTCAATCAAACACAAATTTCGAGTCTACCAAGTGTACCGTTTTCACAATTGGTACCAATCAAACACGCGCTTAAAGTAAGGAGATATCTCGCGTACTCTCATGTATACTTTCAAAGTTATAAGTCAGACTATACAGAAAGGCAACTGTGTGACTAGTTAAGTGTCTGCATGGGCAGTCATCTACACTGAGGAGTTAAGTGTCTGCATGGGCAGTCATCTACACTGAGGTCAAATCAAATCCTTGGTATATAAGCCGGAAGTTACATAGTTTAGGAGAAATTAATTGCAGATTTGTTGTTTCAAAATCCTTCCGATCTTGAGAAGAAAAACAACTGCCATGCTTTCTTTATTATTCAAGCACGAGAATCTCTAACAAGATGAGCTTTGTTTACGTTTGATTTGTTTATGGTTTTGTTCGCTGTTTACAGAAGAGGACTATGCTAATTGTATTTAGCTACCGTTATTATCTTATATATCTGTTGATCTTCATTTAATTCTAAAATCATGTTGGTATGTTTTGTAACAATATGTTCTTTCATGAAAAAGAAACCGTTGGTCGTGTGTAGAACAATAAACAAGAAACGGTGTGTCAGTCCAAGGGGGTAAGAGGTGTTTTTGTAAAGAGGGGCTTTTGAAGCATATGCGTCAAATATTAAAAAAGGATTGCACAAACAGTTAATGCATCTTCCCTGTAATGGAATNAATTGGTACCAATCAAACACACCCTTAAAGTAAGAAGATATCTCGCGTACTCTCATGTATACTTTCAAAGTTATAAGTCAGACTATACAGAAAGGCAACTGTGTGACTAGTTAAGTGTCTGCATGGGCAGTCATCTACACTGAGGTCAAATCAAATCCTTGGTATATAAGCCGGAAGTTACATAGTTTAGGAGAAATTAATTGCAGATTTGTTGTTTCAAAATCCTTCCGATCTTGAGAAGAAAAACAACTGCCATGCTTTCTTTATTATTCAAGCACGAGAATCTCTAACAAGATGAACTTTGTTTACGTTTGATTTGTTTATGTTTTTGTTCGCTGTTTACAGAAGAGGACTATGCTAATTGTATTTAGCTACCGTTATTATCTTATATATCTGTTGATCTTCATTTAATTCTAAAATCATGTTGGTATGTTTTGTAACAATATGTTCTTTCATGAAAAAGAAACCGTTGGTCGTGTGTAGAACAATAAACAAGAAACGGTGTGTCAGTCCAAGGGGGTAAGAGGTGTTTTTGTAAAGAGGGGCTTTTGAAGCATATGCGTCAAATATTAAAAAAGGATTGCACAAACAGTTAATGCATCTTCCCTGTAATGGAATGGCCTGAAAGGAACTTCAGGTACTGTGCTATAATTGCATTCCGCCAATATTTGAAATCTTGATTATTTTCAGGATTACAGCGTATTTCTTTTTATTGAAAGAATTCATGATAAGTTTTGAAAAAATAAAAGTAATCATAAATTTTAAATTAATAGAGTAAACAGGGAATAATCTTCAAGAAAACTATAGTTTATGAAGGTCTACAATATGGCGGTAAACAGGAATCTGTAGCTTTTCTAGCTCACAATTTAGCAGTTTGATGACGTCATAACCTCAAATTGGTTGAAACATAGAAAAACGCGGTAATTCTGAAAATAATCAAGATATCAAAATTGTCAAAATCAAATTATAGTAAAATACCAGAGAAGTTCCTTTCAAGCAATCAAATCAAACAGAAGTTGCATTAACCATTTGTGCAATCTTTTTTGAAGACTTTACGTCTATGCTGGCTTTTGAGAGCAGATAGAGTTTGGACAAAGCCTAGTGGAGCCTGTGGAGCTGTGGAGGGCTTCGAAACCTTGGCGATGTTGACAAAAACTTACAGTTTCGCTTTAGTAGCATTGATGAATCTACTTGCAAAGTTAGTTTCTTTGTTTCTTCGTCCTAAGGTCTTCAGACTGCTACTTTCAAAAGAAGGGACTATCCTAAGTCTCTGGGTTCTTAGAATATTTTAAAGTTAATTTCGCTTTGTTGTTCTCCTTCACAAACAAAAGAAAACGTTTCTGAAGCTGACTTCTCGTTATGTGTACTGTATCTTCTTTAGCAAAATGGTTTGTTGACTTCTACCCGACTCTAATCCTCCTGCTAAAGAGCCTGAAGCCCTGGCCAAACGAGCAAACACTGTTTGCCAAAATAGGCCGATTTTGAAAATCCTTAATTTTGGCCGAAAAATAAGGCTATAGGCTTTGGTTTTTCGGTAAAATAGTCAGATTTTGAAAATCCTTAATTTTAGCCGAAAAGTAAGGCTATAGGCTTTGGCTTTTCGGTAAAATAGTCCGCTTTTGAAAATCCTTAATTTTGGCCGAAAAGTAAGGCTATAGGCTTTGGTTTTTCGGTAAAATAGTCAGATTTTGAAAATCCTTAATTTTGCCGAGAAGTAAGGCTATAGGCTTTGGTTTTTCGGTAAAATAGGCCGATTTTGAAAATCCCTATTTTTGGCCGAAAAGTAAGGCTATAGGCATTGGTTTTTCGTAAAATAGTCCACTTTTGAAAATCCTTAATTTTGGCCGAAAAGTAAGGCTATAGGCTTTGGTTTTTCGGTAAAATAGTCAGATTTTGAAAATCCTTAATTTTGCCGAGAAGTAAGGCTATAGGCTTTGGTTTTTCGGTAAAATAGGCCGATTTTGAAAATCCTTAAGTTTTGCCGAAAAGTAAGGCTATAGGCTTTGGTTTTCGGTAAAATAGTCCGCTTTTGAAAATCCTTAATAGCAATTACTAGGACTCAACGTAATAACTCTAGGGGGACTCTGTGTAGTCACTTAGTGTAGTCACTTGGAGATTTGGATGCCAAGCTAAATGGTTGTCCGTTTGGCCACGTTGCAAAACATTGTTCAACTTTTTCAAAAACATTGCTCAACAAATTCTACTTGTCAAGCAATGTTTTGCGACGTGGCCAAACGGGAGCTTGGCAAGAAAGTCTCCAATGTTTGCCATACAAAGTTTGCTCCTTTGGTCAGGGCTCAGGAGACGTTGGAGCATAACCTTTCCCTGGAAAGGGACACAGGGTAGTCGAGTACCACCTTCGATATACTGTTTTCCTCTTGTGTCGTTCTGTTTTTGTCCTCTTTGGTTCCTCGTTTGCCGCACCTCCCGGTTTCAAGGAGACAACACGGTGTTGTATTCAGGAGTATAATTCCTTGTTTGCTCGATAGCTACAGTAAGTTTGCATTTTTTCGAGTTTAGGGGGTTTAGCCTCTGTCTCCCCACGCTTTATCTTCCGCATAAACTCGAGAAGTATTTTGCTAAGTTTAGCCTCTGTTCATCTTGTCTCCGCACGTTTTATTGTCCAGTACAGACTCGAGAAGGATTAATAAGATCTTTAGACTAATGATTTATAGAGATTAACCTAACGGTGCTCTCGCATTCCATCCCCAGCTTTCGCTTATGATGTAAGATAGCAAAGTTCTTAATTCGATTACTCTTCGCTACAAATGTTGTTGTCTGTTATTTGATAACAGCAATGAAGTCATGCTGCAAACATTTTGGACCCTCCTTCAAGAATATAGCTTCTGTATTTCTTTCATTCTTTATACGAGTTTATCTGCTTCATTATTTAACCCAATTTAACTGTCGCGTGTAGGTCCTAAGATCTTGTAACAAGCGGCAAAACATTGATAGACTCTGACAAGCACTTTGGCTTTTGTTTCGTAAGGCTAAATGTTTTATCACCGGGCGACGCCTCAAAAATGTCTGTTGACGAAACAACCAAAAATGTAGGGGAGAGTGGGGCTAGTTGTCACAGGGGTAAGTGGCACGCACTCATTTTCAATCGAATGCTTTTATTGTTTTGATTGTTGCTGATACATTTGAAAGAGAACATCAACATCTCCCAGAAAATATCACCGGCAAAGTTTTCCTCGGTTTGTGTTTGCATTCAGTTTGTGACTGTGACAACTTAATCCTGTGACAACTAGCCTCACTCTCCCCTATCATGTTCATTCAAAAATGTTTCCGTAAAAAGTCATCAACTAAATTAAACGACCGAATGCTTCTTATTCAGAGGCCGAACAGAATTCTCATAACAGTATTTTTGTATGAATTTTAAGCTCTTGCTTCTAAAATTCTGAGTTAGATACATAAAGGCCCAATTTGGATGCTTAGATCTGTCAATCTCCTTTGAATATATGCAAGATTGATATTTTCTCATGTCTACTCTAAACAATTCCTTTTCGCATGTTTTTGCATGTACAGTGAGTGAGTTAGCTATCCAGGATTCGGGACATCATTGATTTGCGGCTTTCCTTTGTTTACATTTGAAACTGGACTAATCGGCCATTGAAACGTCTTTGTTTGCAATCGGTAACCACTTTTTACCGGCGTGTCAATCAAATGTAATGATGCTATTGTTACAAAATTATCCTTTGTTTAGATCATTACCGATAGCTTTCTAGTATTCTCCGGACCACGGAATCACGGAACCACAGAACAAATAAAGAACCGCACGGAGAAGAGTATCTTTCTAGACAAGCTACTCTAACAAACGCCACTCCACTACTCAGTTTCATGCTAGTGAAAGGGAATAATTTTGATTCCAGCTTTTAGTAAATCTGAATCTTTTTCTTTTCTTCCTAGCTGTTCAACACGAAAGAGCCCCTCGAAACCCAAAACAGCGAATTGACGACGGTGGTGTACGGTCACCACTAGCTGGACTAGCATCTCTTCACCAAGAAGACAACCAAGGGTCCAATGATCTGAATCCAAGATCCTCCAGTCCGAGTTTGCATATGTATCATTTCCAGTTTCCATCAAGAAAGCTGAGCGAGCCTTATGTTGCAGACTGTAGACAAAGCAGTGTCCCATTGACCCCACCACTGACACCCAAGAACCCTCCACATGTGCCAAAGTCTCCTGATGCGTTATATGAGCTATCAGTCCGTGTTCTTCATTCAACAATAACTTGGGCACGAAATATCCCAACCTTTGTGGAACTGCCCTTCAAAGACCAAGCATTGTTACTTGAAGAGAGCTGGGTCGATTTGTTTCTTCTGAGCCTTGCCCAATGGGATGTAGAGATTGATTTGCACGTGATGTTAAAAGCTGCAGGCATTGACAATGACAATAGATCGACAAATGATATAATGGCAGCAATTGCAGACTTGAACCATTTACAAAATGTCATCAACAAGTTTAAGAGTTTTAGGTTAGATTCGACGGAGTATGCTTGTTTGAAGGCAATTTCACTCTTTAAACCAGGTAAGTTCGAGTTTTTTTTAATGTTTCGTGAAATTGCTTCTTGGAACTAATCATAGATTTTCTCAAAATTCTTCTCAGACAAATACCTCGACCTCGTTGAAGGAAATTTGTTGCTACTTGTTCAAGGTTTTTATTTTATTTCATCCTTACTGAAGTACCGGTTGTTCCAAAAAAATGTAGACACCTTTAAAAAATCACCGAAATTCGATTCCAATATCAATCTTCAAATGTTATTTCTGGGCTAAAAGATGAAAGTTCAAATTATGTTTCTACGTATATATTATCTTTTTGATAGGTATAAGTTTGCAAATATGGCTGTTTTGAGAGCTGCCTTGTTCTGAGCAAATTGCAAAAATGCACAGATGATTGTCAGATTGATTTCTTTGTTTACTTTAAGGATCTTATTTGTTCTTAAATGTTGGAAAAGAATGGAGACTGTCGTGTGTAACACTGAAATGAAAGAGTATTCTTCAACACGAGGGGCAAATCATTGATTTTTTTTCGTACACATTCCTTGAAATCACAAAAAATCACACACAAAAATTACCAAATAATCACACACAAATCACAAAAAATCACACAAACCACAACAAAACCACAAAAATCACTACAAATCACAACAAAACCACAAAAATCACAAAAATCACAGAAAAAAATCTCGTGATTTTAAAATCACAAAAATCATGTACACTATTTTGAGAAGTGATTTGCCCCTCGCTTCAACACAAGGTTTTCAAGATGTTAGTTTATACTTTTTAAGTCAAGATCACAAAATTTTATTTTTCTTGCAATTAAGCGATTAGTAAAAATTTCGAACAAGTAAAATAATCACAAAAATTAAAAAACTGATCATTTTCAGAAGTTAAAGTTATATTTCTAATTAATTTGGCCTTGATACAAATGCGCAAAAAGTTCAAGTCAATAGGATGTAAACAAACCTTGATAATTTTTCAAAAAGTTGCAATTTTTGCATCACCAAGAAGTTAATTTTCAAACAAGTTAAATTTTTATTTATTGTTCACTATTACCCCCACTTGCCAACCAGTCGAGACATTTGGGACAATTTTTATCTTCATTTTTTAGAACTGCGGAATGTTCGATCAATAACTCACGTAGAGAACCTTCAAGACCATGCTCAAGTCATGTTAGCTGAATACACGCGATCGAGAAGCCCTGATGTTCCAGTTAGATATGGCAAGATGTTATTATCATTAGCTGCCTTACGAAGCATCAGTCCTAGACTTATTGAGTTTCATTTCTTTCGTGGATCGTTAGAAAATGTTCCAGTTGAAAAATTATTTGTAGATCATGGATATAGTAGAAATACGTGCACGCAAGGACAACACAATGATGTTAAACAAGAGTAAATTTATTTATATCTATTTAGCCCGGTTTGACGCATAGAATACCCAAATTGAAAGAGAATTGTTTTCTTTGACAAGAAATAGCGAAAATAATGCCAACGGAATGAATTAGATAAATAAACTGCCCCAGGCAGCTATCCTTCCCCTTTTAATACTTACTCATGTCTTCCCTAACAACCCTCTTCGCATGCACATCGAGTGAGGTAGCTACATAGGTTCATGGCATCTTTTGTGGTCTGCTTTGTTTAACTTCATGAATTGACTAGTCGACCATAGATATCCTTTTGTTTGCTATCGCTAATCGCTTTACCTTAGCGTGGCAATCAAGAAGCAATAGATAATATGGTTGAATAATCTGCCCATGTTACAGAGAGTTGCGCAGTAGAATACTGCCAAACGGTCCGCGGACATCTTTTGTGGCTTTCTTCTTTTTCGTTAAAATGTCTCATCTCTACTTGTAGCTGACTTGTCTTTGCAAATTCTACAAAAGGAATTTTCAGGCTTGCTGGATGACTTTTCTTGTATCTGGCTGTTTTTGTTGAACAAGTTATTGNTGGTCTGCTTTGTTTAACTTCATGAATTGACTAGTCGACCATAGATATCCTTTTGTTTGCTATCGCTAATCGCTTTACCTTAGCGTGGCAATCAAGAAGCAATAGATAATATGGTTGAATAATCTGCCCATGTTACAGAGAGTTGCGCAGTAGAATACTGCCAAACGGTCCGCGGACATCTTTTGTGGCTTTCTTCTTTTTCGTTAAAATGTCTCATCTCTACTTGTAGCTGACTTGTCTTTGCAAATTCTACAAAAGGAATTTTCAGGCTTGCTGGATGACTTTTCTTGTATCTGGCTGTCTTTGTTGAACAAGTTATTGATATTATTTCTACATACCACTTCGAGTTTTATGCTACTTTAAAACATGGGACGACAAGAGTTGACCAAATTAAAACAAGGCTCAGTATGTGTAACTTTACAACATTAGAAATTGGCAGTATTTTACTTAAAGGGAATCTAAGCATATATAAGCCTTTGGTAAAAGTAGCCATGCAGAGACAATAGGCTGTGACACGTGCTAAGCCATATTTGGGTAACTGACCTACGTCAAAAGGAAATACTTATATCTGATAGGCTAGAATTTCATCGCAAGTAGCTTGAGCCATTTTTATATGCTTAGATTCCCTTTAAAGTTTAATTGGACGTCAACTATTTACCTTTCGAATCATTATCAGAGTTGTTTTGCTCACTACATGTAGCCATGTAACATCATACATCGAGTAAAGGTACTGTACAGTAGATAATGTATTCTTATAACATGGATAACGGATATGATCCGACATAAAGAAAGAATCAAAGTTCCAAACAGTTTCTCGTGTGTACGAGCTACATTTCGCAGTGTAGGGTTTTATACAACGATAAGGATATTTGTTGGTAAAATTCCTGTAAACAGGGGCGAACTGGCTGGTCGGGCCCCTTGCCCTCAGGGTCCTTGTCTTTAAAATCTCTATTTAATGGTAATGAGGGCTCCTAAATACCCGAAAATGGCCGGGTCCCCAGAATGCAGCCAGTCCGCTCCTGCCTGTAAATCAAGGCTAAGATATTTGTATATAAGATTATGTGCATTTGTTAACAAGGAAATATATTGTAAATTCACATACTCATTTATTAAATGCAAAGAATTGCATATCTGCTCGTTTCATTTCCTACTGCCTTTCTGGTACAAATGTTACGCATTTCTTTGAATCAAATTCTGTTGCTTTATGTTTTTGGTTGAGAGCTAACTTACTTTACGAAGTCACCTTCATGGGAGAAATTTCCTTCGAGGAAATGTCTTTTTTAGCCTCAACATAATGTCTATTAAGAGGGTAATGGTTAAAGTCTATTAAGAGGGTAATGGTTAAAGTCTATACAGTTAAAGTTTAAGATAAAAAGTTAAAGTTTTAGTCGCAAATTCTTTGCAGTATAACTATCGATCTGGAAACTCTTTTGAGAACATTTACGGAAGACTGTAAGACTTAAAAATGCGACTTGTAGTTAATAAATAAGGTACGGTGAATGCACTGTTGACAACGTTTTATTATCTCTCGTCGGAAATACAGATTACCAAATATTTCGACCATTTATTTGGTTCTTGACTGGTCAATGCAAGCCGTATTTTATTGGGGCCGTATTGGACTGGCGTTGCCTTCTTCATTTTGGTCCGAAATAAGTCAAATGCATCAGTGATGATTTTATTTTTGCCATTGACGTTTTTGAAGTCTATTTTTAAACAGTTTTGTTGCTCCAAAACTAGTCTCTTTTAGAAATCTTGGTTTCTCAAGTTAGGTCAGGTTTCTCCAGTTTTTTTGCCACAAACTGTCACACTTTGTATGGCCCCTCAATATGATATGTACAAACTATATTCGACAACGTTTGATCGCGTCCTTGTTCACAGCCGTTAAGCTAACAAATACCGTTCCTTTTGTAAGACTTGAACCGAACCCCCTCCCTCCCTCCCCTTCCCCTCCCTGACCTCCCCTTCCTGACTAACGCGGTGTTTTGTGAACATTTCAGCCTAATTGATGTNCAGTGATGATTTTATTTTTGCCATTGACGTTTTTGAAGTCTATTGTTAAACTGTTTTGTTGCTCCAAAACTAGTCTCTTTTAGAAATCTTGGTTTCTCAAGTTAGGTCAGGTTTCTCCAGTTTTTTTGCCACAAACTGTCACACTTTGTATGGCCCCTCAATATGATATGTACAAACTATATTCGACAACGTTTGATCGCGTCCTTGTTCACAGCCGTTAAGCTAACAAATACCGTTCCTTTTGTAAGACTTGAACCGAACCCCCTCCCTGACCTCCCCTCCCTGACCTCCCCTTCCTGACTAACGCGGTGTCTTTCCTTTTGTACACAGGCGTACTTATCCCAGGTAGCATGTTCACTCTAAATATTCCCTGTACTTTTTAAAGCAGAGCATTTTGTTTGATATACAAGGCCTTTTCACTAAATCAGCTAATCAATTCTAATGAAATACCCTTATCCCAAATCCTCCACGCTTCTCCATAAGTCCGCTCGTTCATCGGTATTTGAAAGATTTCTATGAATATTTGTCTGCTAAAACACCTATTGTTCCTCGCTTACAATGCGCACACGAGGCTGACCTCTCTTTTGTTGTATTGTTGCTGAAGCTTTTATAAAATGGAGACCTGTTCAGACTTGATTAATGACCGCTGGACACATTCAGAAGGAGGCTCGCTCGTGGCAGTCAGAATCCCTCGTAACAACACGCAAGATGGATAGAGGTAAATTGTTTTGACGCTTGAGCCTCTTTTAGACGCCTTCGGGCCTCTTTCAGAGACCATAACATTCTAAATCGTTGTTAATTTTAAGATTTTATCACTGCAAGTATTCAGGTCTTCAGGGGCCAATCACTAAACATCTAAGCAAGTTGTTTATACTTTAAAATTTTTTTAGTAAATTTATACAGTTATGTGAAAGGAACAGGAACCTATGATTTATTATCTAAGGAGACGATATTTTAAGATCTTGGCCAATTTATAGTTGATCCTGTTCCAAAACTATTCCAGGTATCTTTTATCCATTTCGTAGATTTGAAGCTTAATTTGTAGGCGTGAGCTCCTTGGGTAGATTGACCTTTTAATAGATAGATGCAAGCTTACATATCTACTCAGACAGACACCTCCTTGCATGTCCCTCCCTCTCTGGATCAAACGAGATCTTTTTGCATAGATTTATTGTTGGAGGGTTAGGAAATTAGTGAAAGACTTTAATTTCTGATTCTTTGAAAATGTTAAAAAAACTAGTTTCAGGCAGACAGGCACAATTACATTAACATCCAAATGTTTCGTATGAAAAAGTTTCGGTCAAAAAACTTGGGACAAAAATGTTTCGTACACTTTTTGAAAAATCGGAAACAATTTCCTTTTTTACAGCTTACTGATCAAATCTTTCGGGCTTTCGCTTGAAATGGGTTATATTTGCATATAATTACCCTAATTTTAACCAAAAAGGTCGGTACTTAATGTTTCAATTGGGAATATCGTTAGCAAAAAATTCAGCCAAAATTTTTTTCGCAAAGATTAGCTGTTGCTTGTTGGCAACAGGACATTACATACATATTTATTATTTCAACGCGCGCCAAATTTGTCTTGATTCATTGCGTTTAATCATGGGTAGTTAGACACCGCAATTGTACTTACATTGCCTTCATGATAAGAGTGATTCTGTTTCCTATCCTTGTGTCAGCCGCCATTTTGAAAGTTCTGTTGTTAAGCCGCATAACTATATAGATAACAAATTTCCTCCGCAGAAGCATATTAGTTGCGGCGCTCCTCCATAAAAGCACACATGCAGTGTCTAACCACCCATGGTTTAATACCATCCTTTTGACAGAAAGCATTTTAAAGTTAAAACCAACATAGAAAGATTTGTAGCCCATTGCGCAATAGACGATTGCGCTAAAGATGGCGTCAAAGAATATTTTACCATGATCCATTGCGTCTGAAAGTATTTCGATTGATTTGATTGGTTGATTTTCCTTGCGATTTGATTGGTTGATGCCGTTATCTGAAGTTGACGTTTTATTTTTTAATCTTTTCAGATTTCGAAAGCAAACAAACGCCAAACAGAGCTGATAGTGAATATACTTCAGACGGAGAATCAAGCGAGCCTCGCAGTCCGCAATCCTCTGATTCTGAACGAAACACAACAAGCGAAGATTACGAGGATATCAGCGACTCCTCAAGGCCGAGATTACTCCATGGTTTCGATTTTACGAGACGAGCCGAAGATGCGACAACGTTGAAAGTCAAGCGACTACGAGCCAATGACAGAGAACGACGTCGCGTAAACTTGATCAATTCAGCTATGGAAACATTACGGAAAGTCATACCAGAGCTAAGAGAGCGACGTAAAATAACGAAACTCGAACTTTTACGATGTGCGAACAGATACATTTGGTTATTGCAGCAATCTTTGTTATCTGGTCGGCCAATCGATGAAATTCAAGAAGCTTTGGCGTATTATCAATACACAGGACCGATTTCAAACCCAAACTTCTTTCAATATGATCGCAGTTTGGGATTTGCTTTTCAGTCATTTCAGCAGTGAAGCATCTCTTGTTTTGAATATAATTTCGTATAGACTTTCTTCATGTCTATTCCGCTGTTCCGCTGTCAATCAGCGCGGAAAGGTCACAATGGTGTCTGCGGGGGCATAAACCGTGAATAGGACGCTGAGCAGGAAAACGAAAGGAAGCCAGAGGAAACAACAGCTCCATTTCCCGTTATTTCTCCCTCGCAGCGTCCTCTTTATAGCTTACACCCCGCAGAGGCCATGATGGCCATGATGTCTTTTGCGCGCTCATAGACCACGGAATNCAAACTTCTTTCAATATGATCGCAGTTTTGGATATGCTTTTCAGTGAATAGGACGCTGAGCAGGAAAACGAAAGGAAGCCAGAGGAAACAACAGCTCTATTTCCCGTCATTTCTCCCTCGCAGCATCCTCTTTATAGCTTACACTCCGCAGAGGCCATGATGGCCATGATGTCTTTTGCGCGCTCATAGACCACGGAATAGACTTAGAGCAAGTCTACATTTCGTGTGACCTAGAGCAATGGACCTGGTGGACATTTCTGCATGTCCAAGAAAAGTCGGTAAAATTTGAAGAAGGAAAACCAAATAATAAATGTGTGTACTTTGCATGAAGAATATATGGGCATGGTTTGTTTCAAGGCTCAGAAGATAGCTGAAACCCCAACCTCGTCCCCAGGTTGACAAAAGGCCCTGGGGACGAGGTTGCTGATACCCTATCATCATTCTAAAGAAGAAAACTGGATGAAAATTGACCGAATTCCTTGCTCCTTTTTCAAGCCTCCCGAGAAAAGTCTTCAATAAAATTTCCCATCGTTTTAGAATGGTCTTACTGATTTTTTTTAGGAAAAGAATTTTGAACATCTAACTCAGCCTTTGCGCAATAAAACGAGCACTAGTCTTTTAAAATTGGTGATTATAATTCATGATTTCTTGAAGGTCTTCGTTACAATATTGTAATTAACTTAAAATATTCTATATTCTTATATTGTAAATGTTACTTTTTATCGATATGTAGATTGGGATTTCTTTGTGTAAATACGTACATTTATATCCTAAAGTTATAAATTTTGTAGGGAAATAGTATTTTATGAAGATTTTGATATGGTTTATTTGTACAAATGTTGTGCCGATAGAGTTGCAAATTACAAATTTGTATGTATTAGTGAGTAAAATAATATTACCCTGAGAGTATTTGTTCTTCTACTTTCTTTTGTTCCTTTGTCTTTTGTTTGTTATTTGGCGAAAGAGGCTATCTGTTGTTTATCCTGAAAACCCTTTATTTATTATTGTAATTAGAATGGGGTTTTACTTTACATGACTTATTTTTTGTAAGATTTTATGCACGGTCCCCTGAAAAGCAGTCTTTCTCGACTGACGGGGTAACCGTGGTTAAAGAATTTAAAATGAAATAAAATGAATGAAATTTAGAACATGCTCGATTTTCACGTAATAATAATAATAATAATAATAATAATAATAATAATAATAATAATAATAATAATAATAATAATAATAATAATAATAATAATAATAATAATAATAATAATAATATACGAATACTTTTAACAGGATAACCTATCAGTATTGCCATACTGTTATCATTAGGGTCCTGCTGGCTCAATACTTACAATGAAAGATGTATATTTAAAACTTAGAAAATTAAAATCAAAATATAAGTGAAACTTAGATATTTACAGAATTAAATGTTATTAAAATGGCTATTTAAGAACTGTCTGAAAAGAAGTCGAGATTNTAAATTTTGTAGGGAAATAGTATTTTATGAAGATTTTGATATGGTTTATTTGTACAAATGTTGTGCCGATAGAGTTGCAAATTACAAATTTGTATGTATTAGTGAGTAAAATAATATTACCCTGAGAGTATTTGTTCTTCTACTTTCTTTTGTTCCTTTGTCTTTTGTTTGTTATTTGGCAAAAGAGGCTATCTGTTGTTTATCCTGAAAACCCCTTATTTATTATTGTAATTAGAATAGGGTTTTACTTTACATGACTTATTTTTTGTAAGATTTTATGCACGGTCCCCTGAAAAGCAGTCTTTCTCGACTGACGGGGTAACCGTCGTTAAAGAATTTAAAATTAAATAAAATGAATGAAATTTAGAACATGCTCGATTTTCACATAATAATAATAATAATAATAATAATAATAATAATAATAATAATAATAATAATAATAATAATAATAATAATAATAATAATAATAATAATAATAATAATAATAATAATAATATACGAATACTTTTAACAGGATAACCTATCAGTATTGCCATACTGTTATCATTAGGGTCCTGCTGGCTCAATAATTACAATGAAAGATGTATATTTAAAACTTAGAAAATTAAAATCAGAATATAAGTGAAACTTAGATATTTACAGAATTAAATGTTATTAAAATGGTTATTTAAGAACTGTCTGAAAAGAAGTCGACATTCGATTTTCCTTGCCTGTAAAGGCAAGTCTTTGAATTCTTTCGCAGCCAAGAAGTAAAGTCCCTTTCGTCCAAATTCCGTTTTCATTCGTGGTAACTTTACTGAATGTTCCTCATTTCTTGTGTTCTTGCCGTGTTTATTCTTAACGAAATATTCTTTCACCACATCACAGACATTTTGTTTTAAATCATCATAGACTAGCGTACAAGCTCTTTTCTTGATTTCTGCATTAATTTAATGCATGAAACCTCACAAAAACGTATGGAGTCTTTGGTTGATGATTTCAAACATACCTGACTCTTAGAATAGTCTGCTCGGTAGAAATCGAAGTTTTGTAGTTGTATATTTAGTTTAAGTCCAGTTTCATGTCCTTTATGAATTGGCCATGGGGTAGTCATTGTCTTTTGCTCCCTGTGGTATCGTCCTTGTAGTGTCGTAAAGTTCATCAGTAGCGTCCTAAGTAGTTTGTTATTGTAAAATTTTAATTGAATAGAAAAAAAATCGAAGTTCAAATACAAGTCAAATAGAGAATCTAGAAGTCGACAGAATTTTGTCTAGTTAGGGGGTTTGAACCGCGTTTCAATTTCTATAAAGTCTGCCAAGTCTACCAAAGGCAGAATTGGTACGAATCAAAATGCCCCTTTTTGACCCTTTCATCTTTCTCCGCTGTGCAAATAAAGTATGAGTCGTTTTTGCCAACTGCTCATTTATAAGCCAAACCTTATAAAAGAATTAGAAACATACCAAAATTTAAATTGACGTCTCCTTCTCTCGGCCCTTTTTCAGATTGTTGATATTTTAAATAATTTGTGGGCTATGTTATTTCGAACAGGTAGTACTTTTTTTACTCACCCGGTACATCAACAACGACAAAACGTGCAAAACCGCAATCTAGTTTTCAAGTCGTCAATAATGCAAAGGTTTCTTAAATTACGGACCACGGAATCACAGACCACGGAATTGCGGAACAAATAAAGAGATTTCCCGGAGAAGAATAGTAGTTCTACCAAATAGTTAATCAACGATCCACGTAATAAGGCATTCTTTCAATCATACAAGCTCGCATTCAATCAGTTGATCAATCAGGCTAAATTGATCCATCGATCAACCAGTTAAATCAACAATAGATTACATAAACCGATCGCCCAATTAGTCAATCGACCCATCAGGCTCATTACAATAAAAAGCATTTACAGAGAGCAAACTTTTAGGTTGAGATTTCACTTCCCCAATCTCTTGATATTCCTATCAACAAAGCAATGAATCAACAACCCAATCAACAAATTAGTCATTCAAATTCAACCAGACGATGTATCGGGTAAATCAGACAATCAATAACCCAATCAATCGATCAATAAATCGATAAATCAATCACTTTGCACTAAATTAGATTATGCTTGCTGCGTTTTCTATCAGATACCATTATGTTTACACAGTTACACGTTTGAATCTTACTGCTTAATTAAATAAGATTTCAATCAATCAGTCAATCTGTCCGTTAACCAGTCAATAGGTTGATCAGCAACTGATTGGTTACTCTGTGGCTCAGTAAGCATATATATGACTCTCAGCTTTGGAGAGTTCTTCCGACTATTATACAATCAGACCATCCTATTCACGTACTGCTTGTTGATTGATTAATCGCTTTCGTTGATTAATCCAGTGACTCATTGATTGATTTCATTGATTGATTAATTTCATTGATTGATTGATTTCATTGATTGATTAATTTCATTGATTGATTGATTTCGTTGATTGATTTCATTGATTGACTGATCGATTTCATTGATTTACTGATTTCACTGATCGATTGATCGATCGATTAATTGATTGATTGATTTCTGATTTATCATATGAGTGATTATTTGATAAATGAACGAGGGTTGTTGTTGGTTAACAACTGATTGTGCGATTGACTAATGATACGATAGCGCAAAACGACGTCATCACGCCATCTAATACAAGGAAATGTATGAATGTGTGAGTTTTCCGAGACTGTAAATCAAGAGTCCAGGTCCTTAGGAAGAAAATATCAAGTGTTGCCTAATTTCGAGAAATGCTGTAGGAAGCTAGGGGGCTAAAACTTGCGAAGTTTCGCTCGTGTGCGCACAGTTTATGTTCCTTCTATTGATAAAAACACGAAAATGCTCATCAACCTCATCAGGAACTCATCCATATTTAAAAATTTCCCGTACCAACTCATTTCAAGTTGCCTTTTAGCTTAAAGTAATCTCTATACACTGTGACGATTTGTCTTGAAGAAATTTTGTTTGAATTTGCATCTAATCCTTCGCAGAATGGCTTGTTTATTTGTACTGATTTAACGTCGGGAGCTTCCTTATATTATATATTATTTAGAGGGATATAACAAAAGCTGTTTCTTGGAATTCGGAAAACCATGCAGTTCTTTGTTCTTTCGCTGGGATCCAGAATCCTGGTCAAACGGTAGAGGCAATTTTATCAGTTTAGTCCACTTCGAGCATTTCAGGAATAGATGATTTTAGCGAAAGCTCCCTCCCCCAAAGTCAATGTTTGTCTTTATGGGGTAGCCTAAAATTCGTGGATGGCTAAGATATAAAAAAAACATGAGGTAGTAATAGTAATAGTAATAGTAGTAGTAGTAGTAGTAGTAGTAGTAGTAGTAGTAGTAGTAGTAGTAGTAGTAGTAGTAGTAGTAGTAGCAGCAGCAGCAGCAGCAGCAGCAGCAGCAGCAGCAGCAGCAGCAGCAGCAGCAGCAGCAGCAGCAGCAGCAGCAGCAGCAGTAGTAGTAGTAGTAGTAGTAGTAGTAGTAGTAGTAGTAGTAGTAGTAGTAGTAGTAATAGTAGTAGCAGCGATAACTAGGACGAAACTAGCAGCCTAAAGAAGGGGTACACGTGTAGGATCTCCCTCATGTTACCCAATTTAATACTCCCCCTTTTTACTACATAGTTAATGAAGGAAATTAGGTTTGCTTTATTTCATAGTGTGTAAGTTCATTTTGTACAACCAAGCCAATGATAGCGTACACTACACGCGTACAACTTGNCTCCCTAAAAAATGCGATTTCTTCCGTGACAAACAAGGCTCATAAAATGCGGCCAGCGTGTTTTTGCCAGCATCAAGAAAATCGCTCCTATAACGTGAATTCAACTTTAGGCTATAGGCATGCTCTCAGCACGTAATTGATACTGAAAATCCTTTCAACTACGGTTGCTAGCAAGGAAGCAAACTACACAACAAAACTAGTCATTATTACACGCACACCTCACCCATATAGGATATAAAATGGATAAGTAAGGGCTACCAGATTAACTGTTGTGCGATGCATTGGGCCGCATAGAGCTAAAGATACTCAATGGGATCTAAGATGCATTACAGAGAACTTCTTTACTTCTAATATTTAAAGCTGTTTAGCGAAGTACAGCATGATAACAAAAGTATCAAAGGCTTATTCACATTTTAAGCCTGTTGTTTGCAGGCTATTTTAACAAGTAGACGCGAGTCAAGAAGACACCAGCAGAGTTCTTTCTTTTGAGTACGAAGATGAATCCCAAAGAGAGATCCGTTCAAACAAGTGCTGAATCTCCTGAGATTTAGAAACGCTCTTCTCGTGAAAATTCTTTTGAAACTGACAACTTCAAATATCTTCTTTCCTAGTTTTTATTGTTTCGAACTTCTTGGCCACGAAATGAGCAAGGGTGAAGTTTGTAAACAAACGATACAGGTCTTGTTAAGACAAAATGATTTTGCAGCCTCAAGAATAGATTCCAGTTCCACTTCTTTTGCGCAGCCAACGATAATGTTTTGTTCTCTCTGTTTATTTGTGATTTGATTGAGTGTTCTCGACTCATAGGTGCGAAATCTATTCTTCAGGAAGGCAAATTGCTTTGTCTTTTCAGAAACCTGAATATTTTTCTTTTATAAAAAAAATTCGCCCTTGCTAAGGAAATGTTCTAAATCTTCTGCTACAAAGATTGTTCTTCTTTGGTATCAATTTCTTATCAATAATTTTCAGTTTTTGATTCGTTTTTCTTTCAGTTAAAATCCTTTTCACTCTCCTTATACCTCTACATACCTCTCCTCTACGTAGCCGATTATTAACTAGTTAGAATTCCTAGAAGACAAATTGATGAAACTATTTGACAGAAGGTATGCCAATTATTTATGCAACGAAGATAGCTACACATTTTGTAAGAAAATTTCTTTTGTAATGCAAGACTCCTGTTGTAGTCATATTAATCACAGAAATTCGAGTCATTTTTTAAGACTTTTTTTTAGTCCATTGTTTTCTAAAGGCGACCGAACTCAACGGTCACAAAACGGTCAAGAATCGGTCAAGAAAATATTGCTGTCAAACGGTAAAACGGTCTCCAGTTGACTACATAAGAAGCTAAAAGAAAAAAATTGAGCGGAACAACGAAACAGACATTGGCATTGTTGGCCCCGTAACATAAATTACCCTTTTCCTCCCCACCCTGACGCTTATTTATCCCCAACCGCAGGACCAAACTCAAACTGAACTCAATACACGCGCCATTAATTTCAGCTTCCGTGAACAAAAGAGATCAGCTGCCAATTCAATTCAATGAATTGATTAGATTATCATGTGTCCCCCGTTCAGACGAACACAAGATTTGAATTGGCTAAAAGTGATCAACTGATCATGTTTTCTTCATTCTCTTGTAATGTGCAGAGTGAAGTGAGCTGACTTATGCAAAGCAAAGATCTAACCGGGAAGCATTTGGAGAAGGACAGCGTGTCAGCTAGCTGCTACATTGAAACAGAGATCAAACGGGAAGTATTTGAAGGGGGAAAGCCTGCAAGCGAACTGCTGCATTGAAACAGAGATCTAAGAGCTCTAACGGGCAGTCCAAGAGATCTAACGGGAAGTATTTGAAGGGTGAAAGCCTGCAAGCCAACTGCTGCATCGAAATAGAGCTCTAGCGGGAAGCACTTCAAGAAGGAAGCACACAAGTTAGCCTAGTACATCGAAACAGAGATCTAAGAGCTCTAACGGGCAGTCCAAGAGATCTAACGGGAAGCACTTCAAGAGGGAAAGCACCCAAGTTAACCTGCTACATTGAAACAGAGATCTGATAGATCTAACGGGAATCACTTCAAGAAGGAAAGCACACAAGTTAGCCTGCTACATTGAAACAGAGATCTGATAGATCTAACGGGAATCACTTCAAGAAGGACAGCTATAGCTGCTACATTGAGACAATCAAGATGAACCAAAGTATTCTTGCTCAAAGGGCGATGAAAGAGAGTTTGAAGCATATGAAAGGTAAGGAGCTTGTACATTTTACACACTTTCTGAGGGACCGTTCATTCACATGCTCGAAGAGACGAATATGAGGAAATGAACTAACCTGAGATCAGGCTAGCCGAAAAATTTTTAAAATATGTTTTCGTTGTGCTTGAGCCTGATCTCAGACTAGAAATGAACCTGTGTCCACGGACTAAGTACTTGAACATTCTCCTAACTGAACTACCTTGGTCCTCAATGTTCACTTTAATTGCTCACATATCCGCTCTTCGAACCTTGACCTCCCCTAATCCTGCCTATATAATAAAGAACTTTCATTATTTATGCCTTACGTTGGCACGGAAGAGAAATTATCAGCAAGGTCATTTTCTGCTTACCAAATCTTTCCTGTTGCCAAGCTATAGAACCACGCAACCTATCTTCCTTCGGTGCCAACCCTCTAGGCATAATAATGAATGGGTCCTGATATTATTCCATCATATAATATCATACTTGTTGTAGCTTCGAGACTCACTCAGGACATCTCAGTCGTAAAACAAAACGCTCCGTTCCGTTATGCGTTGCAATTTTTGTACTCTCTCTCACTAAGGTTTTGCCAAGAACTTCAACATTTTTAGAGCTATTTTGTCGAATTTTAAGCTTTATNTTACCAAATCTTTCCTGTTGCCAAGCTATAGAACCACGCAACCTATCTTCCTTCGGTGCCAACCCTCTAGGCATAATAATGAATGGGTCCTGATATTATTCCATCATATAATATCATACTTGTTGTAGCTTCGAGACTCACTCAGGACATCTCAGTCGTAAAACAAAACGCTCCGTTCCGTTATGCGTTGCAATTTTTGTACTCTCTCTCACTAAGGTTTTGCCAAGAACTTCAACATTTTTAGAGCTATTTTGTCGAATTTTAAGCTTTATAGCTCATTTTCCGTACTGAATTTCATGGTGACTCTTTTCTGTGTGAAAGTGACAATCTTCGTGCCGGGCTTTAATGTCTTTGGAGAATAAAACGACACGCTGTTAACATCTAGCTATATGTTGCTACTTATAGCTTGGAAGGCTAGCAGGCACATAAGAGTTTTTGATTCACATCTCTGTCTTGTGTACTTTTTGGACAATTTTTATACAATTTTGTATAGTAGTTACAAACTGAAATCACGAATTACAGCAGCCTCTATCTCTAGCAAGTTTCCTATCTCAGCAAATATTGTTTCTGAGACAGGCGAATCCCAGGCGAATGCACTTTCTGCAGAGCTTGTAAGCATCGTATGTCTAACAACGGAAGTCTTCATGTTGTCAGTTCCGTGGAAACTTTGAAACTAAAAGATTGTTACTTGACCAAACTTTCAAAAATGATATTTAGGGCGTTGCCTTTTGATCCCCCTAAAACTATCAAAACTGGCACTTGAAAACGGCTCTGATTTTCTTACTGCTTTGAGAACAAGACGCCTTCCTCTGCAAATTTAGCAGTTTTTGCAACTTCACTAAAGATATTTCTTTTTAGTACGCATTTCACTTTTGTGACAGTTTGGTATCTGTTCTAATGCTAGATAGCGTGCATTGCTAAAGCAACACTGCTAAAGCATAACTAAAATCCCAGCTGCATGCATCGGGCCCACATGAGAGCTTACGGGGTCTGTGAATTGTAACACTTTCCAATTTGTTTTCGCTGTACAACATATTCGTCAAACTTTTGCCTNGCCTTTTGATCCCCCTAAAACTATCAAAACTGGCACTTGAAAACGGCTCTGATTTTCTTACTGCTTTGAGAACAAGACGCCTTCCTCTGCAAATTTAGCAGTTTTTGCAACTTCACTAAAGATATTTCTTTTTAGTACGCATTTCACTTTTGTGACAGTTTGGTATCTGTTCTAATGCTAGATAGCGTGCATTGCTAAAGCAACACTGCTAAAGCATAACTAAAATCCCAGCTGCATGCATCGGGCCCACATGAGAGCTTACGGGGTCTGTGAATTGTAACACTTTCCAATTTGTTTTCGCTGTACAACATATTCGTCAAACTTTTGCCTGGTCATAAAATCGTGCTTGTTTTGGTCCAGTTTAGATGACGGAACGTCTCAGTTTAGATCACAAACATGCATCCAAATGCGCCTAGTTGATAGATCAAAAAGATCGATTAAACAGTTAATTGCAAGGGCTTTGTTTATTCATGATCGGAGAATAAGGTTGTGAATGATGGAATTTTATCGCAAATCATGCCCGGGCGCATAAATTTGTTAATTGGTCTGATATTTTCGTTTACGGAAATTGCCTTTCTATCGAAGGGAAAATAAAGGTGTGCAACGGCCATTCGAATACCTTGGGGTGACCTCCTTCTAAAAATAAGGGCTTTCGTCAAAATGTACCTCCATAAAAACAGAATACAAATTTATTCGGCCTTGCTCCTACAAAACTCCCAAAACTCACATTTCCAAAGAATGCCTTAACTTTAACCGGGGTTTGCGATACATAAAAGGATTCTGTAGATCGTTTAAGATCATCTTCTGGAGCAGCCCCCTGTGGCTTATTACCGACGCTGCATTGATCACTCCCTACTGGGACCCCATCCCTAGGTTTTCAACCATTTCTAAGATTTTAACCTTTACTATAACAAGGGAAGCGTACAGAACGTTACGGTATATTTTATACTAGGATAACTAGGATGAGTAAAAAAGCTTGCACAGAAAGCTATAATTTGTGATTCCATACAAAAGTTCGTGCAAGACATAAGAGCTTTATTGAGGACATCAGAAACAAATTTAAATGTTAGTGTGGCATTTAAACTAAATTTTAGAATTATTCTTTTTGATTCGGAGTATACTTCAAATCAGGTAGCTGTTAAAAGCACAAAGTCCTACAAATTCAAAGCCATGTCTTTGCAATATGTCGGAAATTAATTTGGTCCTTGGCACAAATGCACATAAAGAAATATTGATGATCAATGATACAGTCAAATTTTGATGATCTTTCAAAAGGTTCAAGTTTTTTCTGACTCGCCCGATACTAGAATGAGTAGTCGAAGTGGAAGAGTTCCATGCCCATACAGAAAGTCATTTATTTTGGTTGGTCAGATTTTTATCAGATTTCTCTGTACATTAAAAGATTCGTGGATACTATAGACAAATAATTCTTGTTCAAGAATGAACGTGACTTATTTTCTAAAGATATTTCTTGACAGTTATTCTAAGGCGCTTAAAATGTAAAACATTTTTCTAACATGAGAAATTCCTGTCTCATTCCCGATTAAACCTGTAAGCAGAAATTATTTCCTGATTCCTCGACGCTAAATAGAGTTGTGATTATCGATGATTATTCGAAATTTGAAATGTTGAGTAATGGTTCAACAGATTTCCATGAAACTCAAATCTTGTGACATTTCGGAAATTTTGTTAGACTGGAAGCTAAGATTTATTTTAACACCAGAACCCAGTTATTTTCGTACAGTTACCCCATATTTCCTCCCATTATAAATTCCTGAAAGGAAACGTAGCCTGCGTTAAGACTCTGTTCCAAGAAAAAAGTAAACGTATTGTCGCTTGATTTCTCTCGTAAAGTTGTCGAAATCAAAAGTAGCTGAACCAAGATATATAAAAGTGTCAACTTTAATCAGGAGAGGCAAAGAGGAAGAAGCAGATGTGTCCCCTTAGCCTGCTGGCCTTTCCTCGGAGGAGTCCGTACACAAGCAAGGGAAATATAGATTTCGTTTCTCCTACTCATCTCTGTGACGCACCCATTTACAAAACTTCAACAAACCAAGTACCATTCCCAACTTTCATTTTACCTTCCATGTCATGGCTCTGCTGCATTTGACGAAGTCTGATAACGAAAGATACTTGAAAAGCTCACAGGGGTTCTCTAATCTGAAACTCTCGAGAAATCTGACATTTTACGAACTTAAAGACCAACTTGATCATTTCCAGTTGACTTGAGTTTACTGGTTCTTTAGCTTACAATCTGTTATGTTTACCAGAGGCAAAACTCTCGTCTATTTTGTGATAACTACTATTACGTTCCTCTTTCCAAGTTCAAAAGTCATTTTACTAGTTTAGAGACCACACAAACTTGATCATGTCCAGTCGACTTGACTTTACTAGTACTTTAGCTTACAGTCTGTATCTGTTATGTTATGTTTACCAGAGGCAAAACTCTCGTCTAGTTTGTGATAAATACTATTACGTTGCTCTTTCCAAGTTCATAAGCCATTTGCTTTGTCCCTACACGTGGCCTGTCGACTATTAATCCACCGCCCTTGCGCGATGAATTCTTTGGCTGTCGTAAAGTTCATTAAAACGTTGAACATATTAGTTGTTTCCGCACCGCCCTGTAGAGTGATCTTGCTTCGTATTGTATCCTACTGTTTTGATATTGAAGTTAATGGAATTGCTCTTTTGATCAGTAAAACTTGGGTCTTTGGTTTACATAGCGAAAAAGGTAAGGCAGGACGTATGCTAACATCTCTACCGTTGTGCGCCTGTTGCATCGAATGGTGTTTCGAGTGTCTTAAAGTTATGTAGGGTTAAAAAGTTATCGTTACTAAAGTATTCGATCATATACGTTACTGCTTTTATAAAGTTTCGATTCTTAACTCTTAAGTGGGATGAAATATATTTGAGTGAGGAGCTTTTTTATAATCTTATAGAGCGATTTGGACCCTTTCTCGTGCATTTTGAAGTACTGGATTTTTTGTCAATTGCATTTTACATATATTTCCAATGATCAAAATATAGAACAAACATCACAAAAACTATTTCAGCCTTTCGGTTATCAATTAAACTTTGATTCAGTCCATTTTATCAAGTGTTCTCCGCATAACGAATTTTCAAACGTGCGCAGTTCTTCTTGGCGCACCCGCTACATATCAGTACCAGGGATCAGTACATTGGGATGCAAGTCGTGATCTTTAGAAACTTTTGCGCTAAATCCTTCATATCTCAGATTTAACGCTCGGACCAGACAACAAACAATCTCCTAATGAATTTTCTAGACAACAGAAGACAAAGTTTAAGGTTCTAGCTAGAATTTAATTGGCTAATTTAAAACAAGTTAGCAGTGTCATTTTCTTCTTCTAATTAGCGCCAGGAACGATCTTGTGCTTTGACTTGCATCAACACGAAATGAATTTTCTTGACAACAGAAAGCAAAAAGTTGAAGGTTCTACCTGGAACATAATTGACTAATTTAATTAAAGCGAGTTATCAGTGTAATTTTGCTGTTTCTCTCTAGCGTCAAGAATGATATTGTGCTTTGGCTTGCAGTGACACGAACATTTTTATTGAACCAACTGACGAGGGGCATTTCACTCCCAAAGAATCTCATACACCTTTGAGAAAAATCCTTTTGTTTTCAAGAAAAATCCACCAAAGATCCTTAAAATCCTTTTGTTCTGAAAAAATCTTGTACGCCTTTTTGAGAGAGTGGAATGCCCCTCGCCAACTGATTTTAGTCGTTTTCGATCAAAAACTCTTTGTGACAGGATATTGCAACTTTCGGTTACTCCTTTCTTGGTCCTTTCTAGACAAAAGAAGGTTAAGGTTCTAACCGAGGGGGTTATCACTGTTTCGAAAAAGCGTACTAATTTTTATGAAGGGAATTTGGTCCTTCAGCTCCTTGGAAAGCAAGGATCGCAATTGATTCGTTTTGGGTTATATTAATCTTAGTTCTGTCTCCAGTTATTCATATTGATTATCATCAGGGCCATCGCGAAGGAAATCGAGGAAGGGGGAGGGTGAATTTTAGATTTGCCAAGGGCGTGGTCATTGGGCGTGGTCATTTACAAATCAACCTTAATGTTACCTGTGATGGTTTATCATGTCGTATATCTATAATGTATTGTGGAGGAAATCAAGCTGGTTCTGCTGTTTCCGGGCTGTTTCTCTTTCTCTAGTTTGTCTCGTAATTTCGTGATTTCGTGGTTTTGAAACAGACTCCAAGGAACAACAACTCGGGAGACCTTGATTCAAGTAGCTAAAGATATGTCCATTCATAACATTATTGAGTCAGGTGTTCTAAGAAAGGCTAGAACATTTCTACAGGCGTCATTAGGACTTCACTATTTGTTTAACTTGACACTGGAGTCCCTTTCTTTTATATTCCAATCATTAGGCCTCAAATCAAATTATACGAATAATTCCAAGGCTTTATCTAACGTGCTCAGGCACATCTAGCGACTTGCCCAGAGTCTATTTCGTCAAGTCCGTCCAACTAATCCAATACACAATTACGTTAAAGATGGCGGCGAGGAACTTTTTACCAAGATGCATTGCCGTCTTTAATTGAATTCCTATTGTCGTGATAAATATTTGTAATCGAAACGCAATGCACCGAAACGCAAAATGAATCAAATTTGCTAGCACCTTTGCTCAACGGCTATCATAATCAAACCCCATCCTCCGTCTATCTTATCGCTCAAACATTTCAAAGGTATAGAAAGAGGCTGCTGCATAATCGTGTCCACTTGGAACTGTCGTTCAGCCTTTGTTCGTCTTTTGTCTATTTTCAAGAGGCTGGATTGCTAGCAAATTTGATCAAGGATTTTAGGCCTGTTTTGAAGGGTTTTGAGATGAAGCATTTTTATAAAATCGCTTTTAATTTGAGAACAACTTGACCGATTTTGACAACTAATTTTTTCGCATTTAAGTTCATATGTTAGCTACAAAGGAACTATCAGTTTATAGGAATTTGATACATAGTTTAAGAGCTACAGGCTTTCAAACGTGTAAACATTTTTCTGATTCACCCGGTATTATTGCGAAGGAGTACTTGCACAAACTATTGTCATTGACCCAAATGACGGATTAAGCATTTTAGGAAATGCAGATAAATTTGTTATTATTCTCACGAAGCAATTGAGACAGGAGACAAGGAACATAGGATAAACAGTCTTTTAGGCTTTGCTCACGGTTAGATTTCGCAGGAGATCCCAGGAGATCAAATTCACATGACAGATATAGAAATAGTTAAATATCCTTTCTTAGAACTTTGGTATCGATTAGATATCAAAGAAAAAAGATCAAATGAATATTCAAATTAGACAATATAATATTCATAATTTGTAAACACTGAGACGAAGTTGACCTGGGTTTCTCAAGCTATCACAAAGAAATGCAATTCTTTAACTGATTAAAACGAATCAAGATTAATGAAAATTTAATAACGATGGATATAAAAAGATGGTTTCGTGTTTAAATAAATATCGATACACTTTTTGATTGCACTTTGCTTCTAAAAATCATTTGTTTGGTCAATATTTTGACTAAGAAAGTAGGAAGAAAGATAATAATGAAATTACTTCCAGTATCTCAGAAGTAATAAATCATTCTGTGTGGTTTAAAAAAAAGTGGATTAAAGATAAAAATCATTAGGAATAATGTAGAAAGTGTGAGAACTTAACATTTTCCCAAGCAGCTATCTATATTTCTGGTTGCCTGCCACCCTGGCCAAATTGAAATAAAAAGGCAAAGAGACCAAAAATGGAAGCAACAACACATATTATGATCATGTTTGATTACATCTCGTGTCATGGTTAAGACAGAAGGGTTTATATGTCATTTCCAACAGTCTAACTTTCACAAAATCGGTTACATCTTTCTCAAATTACAAGCGATTTTAAACGAAGATGCTTCGACTCAAAATCCTTTAAAACAGGCCTAAAACTTTGATCAATTTGCTAGCAATCCAGCCTCGTGATAATAGAAAAAAGACAAACAAGTGTGAGGTGGTGGTTCTTGGCCGAAGCCTGTAGACTCAACACGGGTCAAAACAATGTTTCCAGTTTCCAATATAATCTCAAAATAAACCTTTTACACGCAGTGGAATGATAAGTCTTAATTTAGGCCGAAATCATAAGAGTATTCCCACAACATTTTGCACGCGGCCTCGTGCGCAGATCTAGGGATCTGGGGCGAATGTCTAGTTTTGGTATCAGCCTCGAGTTGCCTCGAGTTGAGTCACGGAAACTTAGAAACTATTTAAATAAAAATGTTAATTGAATAAGAGTCAAAATCGCTTCATCACACAAGGCTGAATGACAGTCCAAGAGTATACGATCATGCATCAGCCGCTTTATATACCTAGTAAATGTTTGAGCAACGAGATAGACGGATAGAATTTAAATATGATAGCTGTAGGGCTTATTTGCTAGCAAATTTGATCAAAGATTTTAGGCCTGTTTTGAAGGCTTTTGAGATGAAGCATTTTATAAGATCGCTTGTAATATGAAAACGATAAGACCGATTTTGATAAACTAAATTTTCTTATCTAAGTTTATATGTTAGCTACACAAGCATTATCAGATTATAGGAATCTGATAAATGGTTTGAGAGCGACATTCTTTCAAACGTCTTCGCATTTTTTTCTACTCACTCGGAGCATAGGTTCCAAATCTTTAAAAAGGTCGGTGTAAAATTCTGTGACCCATGTCTTTGAATGGAATGGCTTGAAAGAAACCTTAGCTACTTTGTAATAATTCTACCATTGGACTTTTCAGAAATCTTCAATATTTTCAGAATTAGAGTGCTTTTCGTCTTTTTTAATGATTCAAGAAAAATTTTGGAAAAAAACTTAAAACCATCGTAATTTCTAAACTTTTTGAGGAAACATCGAATAATTTTCCAGAAAACCATAGTTTATGAACGTCTACAATATGTTATCAAGCAAAAATGTTTCATTCTTCTGGTTTGCGATTTAGAAATTTGATGACGTCACATCCTCAAATGAGTTAAAATATGAAATACGCTGTAATTTCGNCCCCCCAATAATTTTCAAGTCGTACATTTTAGATTTTAAGAAATTATGTTTATATCAGCAAATATCACATACGGTTCATAACATGAGCACTATCGAAGCTGCAACTATTATTATCAATAGAAATGAGAACAAGATACGAAATTTTGGAAAATTTGATTAAAAGTTGGATTTATTGCCGATATAAACTTATTCTTAAGAAACAATGTTCGCATTATTAGGTTCTGTTGTGTTGAAAATCTTTTTTTCTGAAAGTAGAGAGGCTTTATGTTTCCATACAGTCAAACTCGCATAAGTCGGATCGCTTCGGACCAAGGAAAACAATCCGACATACGCGAACTCCAACTTATGCGAATTAATTTGAAAATTAAAATGCGGATGGGACTTTCAAGTATCTTCATTTTTTCCCGACTTATGCGAATACCAAATTTCCAAATTTTCAACTTTACAACATACAAAATTAAAGCGAGGCATTCCTTTCAGACCCTTGCCCGTAATCCAAAAGATGCTCCGTGGTACATGAACCTTTCGCTATTTATTTATCCATGGTTTCATGGTTGAATATGCTACTAATGAAGATTTTTTTAGGCGTTTCTAGCTATGAAAAGGGCGTTGGTCGCATTTATAGCCAAAGTAGAGGGCGTGGACGATAAAATTTTTCTGGGGGCTTCGCCCCCACACCCCCTCGGACTTTCCCGCTGTTTTCTAGCCCCCTGAATCCAAAATATGCTCCGCGGTCCCTGATATAAAGTCAGAATAATCAGATGTTATCATCAGTATCATTCGAAAAGCGTAACGAAATGCAGTTTAAATGCAGTATTTTGCAACACATCAGATTTAACCAATTTAACGGTATAGCCAAATTAGTTCTAAAAATTACAGTTTTTCATGTCATCAAAAATGACGCTTTCGGTCAAAATTCAAAATGTATTCCAGTGAAATTTGAATCTCCATGGTCGATTTAGTAAAAATCAAGCATAAAGTCTAAGGCTAGGCAGGTTGCTAGATAGTTAGAGAAGATTTCATGTCTTTATTCAACTTTATGAGATGACGTTTTCATCTTCTGACCGTTAAAGACCCATTGCTAACCATGATCCTTTGTGGCGCCAAAGGCGACTTTCGTATGATGTATACGTCGTTTCTGGCCTAGCTTCTGTTTGTCTTGCTTTTCATTCGGCGCACAAAGGATCATGGTTGACAATGAGCCTTTAAGATATAAACTTTGATAAAATTGTTTAGGTTAACATCTAGTCTTTTAGCCTAATAGTCCGATTCCAAAAGATCAGAGAACCGACCATGTTTGTTTCGTTATTTTGATTGCAAATACGAAATCGCATATTAAATTATCATTATTTGTATCAATTTTGTCAATATTTTTGTTACAAGTTACAATAGGCATGGGTGGCTGATCTAAGCAATAAATTTATCATTCTGTGTTTCTTTTTAATATAAAACTTTTATTCATTTTAGAAAACGATTAAATTCTCCTTACACAATTACCAATGACAAATCAACAAGTCGCTTATGACAACAACCTAAAACCACACATGATTGCACAGTTTAGGCCCAATGAAAAACATTTCACTGAAATTTTGTTTTCACGCAAGGAGATCAAATTTTGTCAAAATATAAACACTGCTTGATAATGGAACAGCAAAACAAAAACTATCATGAATATCAATATTTTGCCTCGAAGATGTTTGAAATTTCGATATGAACCATGTTTTTGGTTCTAACTTGTTTGTGATTTTGTTGTCGTGTGAACGCTGCGAATCTTTTGCTTTTTCAATTCTTGAATATGAAAATATTTCGATTTTTGTAAAAACAGCAGCTTAAGGCCAAGCATTATGACGTGGAAACCTAAGTCACAAATATTTTGACTTTGAAACCAGGGTGTCCTTCCGGTGTGGTGGATTTATCCATACATGGCCATGATTCATGCCAATTTATACAATCAATCAAGATCTTTTGTTCTGACAGTGATTGTCATCTGTCATATCCTGCTAACAGTTTACGTCCAACACGTTTCCTGCAGTATCAATCCATTGCATTGTCAGACCGCGGTAGATTGATAACAGTCTTCTTCCAAATTTCTCTTAGAGGAAATGTAATCGAAGCTAAATTCGAATTGGATGCAAAGTTGTTTCTGCAATTTTGCGTTAGATTTCGTTTGTTTTAGAACAAAGAGATTCTCCATTGGTTAATATCAAGTCTTTTTAAGCCAATAACATCAACTATAGATAAAGGGCTTGCATTTTAAGATCCGGCCTTGCGATCAAGCATTTTCGCCAACAGTCGCCCTTTTTGGGCTGTCAATTTTGGATCGTTTAGTTGGATCGTTTGGCCTCCTTGTTGGTAGGCCCAATATTTGTTGGAATCGAAGTTTGAAATCGATCAAAAATTTTGGAAGTCCCTGATTGGAATTCCTATTGTTGATTGTTTTAAGGTGTTGTTGGTGGATGTTGGATCGTATATATCACCCCGGTCAGTCATCAGTTGTTGAGCCTGGCAAAAAATATTGGGTCTGCCAACAAGGTGGTCAAGCAATCCAACAACTGTCGGACCGAAATGCATGATCGTTTGGCTTGGTTGGCCAAACGATGCAACATTTCCAAATTTTTGGCTCAAATGTTGGATCGTTTGGCCGGGGCTTCAAACCAGCTGCAAAGAAATTTAAGGCAAGGCAAAATATTTTTCTGATGAGGTGAAATCCAGACGATAGAACAAGTTAAATAAAAAGGTCTTGTCTACACGTATTCTAATGTGGTATCTATCTCTTTTAGAATCATGCAGTACATTCGCACTTTGCAAAGTGTGTGCAGACCGTGCATCAGGCAGGCATTATGGAGTACTGACGTGTGATGGTTGCAGAGGTTTCTTCAAAAGAAGTGTGCGAAGAAACATCGAATATGTTTGTAAATTTCTAGGAAAATGCATCGTGGACTTGAAGAGACGAAATCAATGCCAATCTTGCAGATATCAAAGATGTTTGATTGTTGGAATGAACAGACACTGTAAGTATATTTACTTCGAAAATTTTAGGGCAGCATGAATTTCTGACAAAAATTGTCTTTCCAAGATTTTACCGTACGAAAATTTGCCGCCTGAAATTTTGCCATTGTTATTAAACAGGGCTTTGATATGACAGGAGGCTAAAGCAAATTTCTCGGCAATATTAGAAAGAAATTTAAGAGAAATGACGGTTTATTTTTTAGAATTGTATTCTAGAACTCGCAAGGGAAGGTTGTGAGTATATATTGATAGGCTGATTGACTGTGGGCCTAACCGACGTAAAAAGACAGGCACCGGAGATTAGAATTTCGATGTTTTCAAATATCAACGCTTTTTCTTGACTAAATGTTTGGTAAATTTTCAAAATACACAACACTTTCTTATCATAGAAGCAACAAATTAGATTGAGATTTTTTAAAAAGAGAGACTTTTTAATTTTGCAAGAATATGACTTTACCATCGAAACATGTTTTCAAAAATAAGAAAATCGTTATTTTACTAAAATTTATATTNGACGGTTTATTTTTTAGAATTGTATTCTAGAACTCGCAAGGGTAGGTTGTGAGTATATATTGATAGGCTGATTGACTGTGGGCCTAACCGACGTAAAAAGACAGGCACCGGAGATTAGAATTTCGATGTTTTCAAATATCAACGCTTTTTCTTGACTAAATGTTTGGTAAATTTTCAAAATACACAACACTTTCTTATCATAGAAGCAACAAATTAGATTGAGATTTTTTAAAAAGAGAGACTTTTTAATTTTGCAAGAATATGACTTTACCATCGAAACATGTTTTCAAAAATAAGAAAATCGTTATTTTACTAAAATTTATATTTATTTTTTATCAGTTTTAATTACATCAAATGCTTCATGTTTTTCCTTTTCTGATATTTTCAGCTGTTCAACATGAACGTCTCCCAAGAAAACAGAAGTATTTCCACGATACAATCTCAGATGACGAGCCAGCGAAGAAGAGGCCATTTATTCAAAGCCCACTCGAATCAGAATTCGAGCCTCGAATGATAACAACAAACAACATGATGCCAAATAAATGCGGTGCTGGTCACACAATTCCAAATTTCTTCAAAACATCTTCAATGGAGTTCCCAAAAGAGAACCGCCCTCCTGCACAACCTCCGAAGAAATTAGGCTACTCCATCGAATCACTCTTGGATGTCGCTAAGAAGGAAAAATCTCATTATTGCGATCAGCCAATCAACGTCTTCCCATCAACCCCACCTGATAGCCCATCAGCCCTTGCAAGCTTCAATGACAGACTGTACGAGACATTGCATAGGATTCTTCAAAGCTCTTTCTCCTGGCCAGGCAGCGTACCAACATTCACAGAGCTGCCAAGTAGCGACAAGGCGAAATTGCTCGATGAAGCTTGGGCAGAGTTGCTCCTCTTAGGCCTGATAGAAAGTAACATAGCACCCTCAATTTTCGCTGGATATTTGCAGAATGTGATTTTTCTCTTCAAAACGAAAGATGATATCCGCAGGATTGAAAAATTTGAGCAAGTTCTTCAAAACTTGAAATCACTTCAAATGGACTGCAACGAAATGTCATACCTCAAGGCTATTGCTCTTTTCAAACCTTGTAAGTTTATTTGAGTCCTTTACTTTTACATGCCTCCCGGCTCCTTTTTTACACAAGAATTGAAAGAACTGTATCTATATATGTATTTACTAATAATACATATATAGATAATAAGATAATGTATTTACTAATATATGTTGTACCAAAGTAATTTTATGTTTAGCCAGGTCAGCGAAGTAATACTTTCATCTCATTTCAGATGTGCAATCCCTCGTAATGCGACAACACATTGAAAACCTTCAAGATCAAGCGCAAGTCATGCTGGGAGATTACACAAGACAATATTACCCAGGAAACAGTGCAAGATTTGGCAAGTTGATTCTCTCTCTTCAATTATTGCGGACAGTTGATCAAGATCTATTGCGTAATTGCTTGCAGCAACCACGTGCCTTGCATTTATATCCTCTGCACTTAGAACAGAAGTCACTAGATTTATAATCAAAAGTACTTCTAGAAGATCAAATTGCACCGTCAAGTCTGGTAGCGTAAACTAGAGCATGACAACTTAGAAATTCCAGGGATTTTCATAGTACCATACTTTTGATTGTACAGCTAAAGGCATTATGTAAGTTGAAAATTGACTTTCTTTCCATATATTTATGTTCGCGAATTATACCCAGTGCGCCTAAAAATTGATCAGTTAGAAAAATCTTATAAACCTGGAACATGAAAATTGCTTGGATGAACTTAAGTTTGCCTGAAAGCAGAAACGTAAATTTTATGCACTTTGTTGTGATTTTCGTTTCACTTGGAATCTATTTATTAAAAATCATAAGGAATTTCGAAAATATTGTTCATTCAAATAACGTTTCGCTTTCGCTGCATCAGAAATCAGAGATATAAAAAATTGTAGATATTTGAAATTGTGGAATGTTTAGTTTTCGATTTAAAGACTTTTTCTAGTTCTGATTACCTGAATTTCTGTTGTCAGAAAAGTATATGAAATTTAGAAAAAAGTAATTTTACCTTTACGCTATCGGTCAAACTTTGATTCATCCATTAAGGCTAATTTCCAGTCGGGGGAATTGTCCGAGCGGGCGGAATTTTACACAATATAAGGCTACTCAGGCGTAGCATTTTATTCAAAAGTCGAGCGACATTTTCTCTCGTAGAAAATATAATTCCCGTCCGCTCGGAGGATTCCACTGACTGGAAATCAGCCTTTACGTATTTCAAGAATTACGAATTTCTAAAGTGGTCACCTTTTTTACGCACCCGGTAATGGAACTACCTTTGATTTGAATAAGTCGAAAGTTGTCATGCTCTATTATAAAGTGTCTTCTGCACTAATTTTTGCATATCATATATGCTTGTAAATAGTTAACTGCATGTAAATATTGTCTGCTTTAGCTGCAACAGATCAGATCTTAGATGAGATATCTCCGAAAGGCCAATCAAAGTCGGGTGTCCCATGAAACCACCTATGTTAGCAGCGTTGCTATGGAGGAGTTATAATCTCAATATCCCCCAACTTACTTGATTCTGAAAGAAAAAGCCTCCACCTTAAAGGCAGCCTGTTCCCTCCATGATTGGCTAAAAAGAACAAATAATTCCTTGTGTGGATATAAAGAATGGAGATTATCATTTTTCATGGCCATAAAAATAAATCTGCGTCAAAAAGTCTGCGTGGGGACAGGCCGGGACAGGCTGCCTTTAAATGCTGATGCCTTGTTTTCTAAAAACTATCGAATGCTAACTGCGATATAGTGTTGGGACATCTAAGTGTCCCGTTCGCACTGATTCTACGGAACTATTGAAGAGACAAGAAACATTCAAAACAACTCTTCTTGGCGGCCATGACTTTTATTGATCTCCTATTCTCGTTCTAAAAATGATACGTTCTCTTCTACATCTCTTGATCAACTAAAAGTAATACTTCAAGTCTCGATTACTTCTACATCAAAAACAATGCAAGCCAAGCCAATTTTATAAGCATAATACAGCGTAATGATTAAATAAACAAGTACGATCCTTTCCCACATAAAAATAGATCCAATTTGAATAGTGCATTGGTTTCTAACTAAGTGGTATGGCGTCAATGCCCCAAATTTTCCAAAAGCAATAATTTGTCTACTATTATGACTTCAGTCGCTAATTAGAACAGGCGTGGCTACTAATAGGATAAAATCTGCAAAGAAATTCTTACCAAATATCATTTTATAGGTTTCTGTGGGAACGCAATGCCAAACAATAAGTTTCCGAACA
>REGM01000055.1:1218623-1263100 GCA_004194415.1 Aurelia aurita | reverse complement strand
CAAAAGCCAAACGAATTTCAGCAATGCAGTAAATAAAGACGAAGAAACATTTTCAAAGTTACTTTTAAACATATTCCAAGAATGGAAGAATTCACAACTATACAAGCCTATAATGGCAAAGAGCTGAAGAAACTGTACATAGCTAAAGATATGGAATTCACGCATTTTTTGGCCGCGGTAAGAAGGAAAATGTCACTTGGTGAATTAGGCCCACAACATCATGACGATCACGGATTGAATGTTTTTGTTTTGGGTTTATTTTGTTATATCGCTTTAGCAGTGCTTGGTAACGTATTCAATGACATTTGCTCAAAACTTCACGTTAAATTGCATAATGAAAGTTAGAATTGATTGCCAGAGCAGTTTTCGTCAAGGAAATTCGTTGAAATTTGAGAGTTCTGTGCTTCTCTGTTATTAGTTTTTCGGCGGAAGAAGTGGAGGCAATAAAATTTCCGTAAAATTTGGACTTTCGATTTCGTATCTTTGTTTTATTGTTATAGGATTGTGACGTAACACAGGTAGATTTGGTTACTGCGCAGGGGAACCTGTGGATGCTTTTTTGACTTCTCGGAAGCAAGATCAAGGGGAATTGTTGCTGGGGGTTTCGAAACGGGGGATGGGAACACTTCAGTCAGGCCCTGATATAAATAAACAGGGTATTTGTGTTGGTAAACAACCTAAAGCTGGGGGAGAAACTTGTGGCTAGAAGAAAACGCACAATTTTTGGAAGTAACTTTCGTGTTTGAAATCAAATCAAGAGATCTCAAAGCCAAAGGGATAAACTTTCACAGATTTACTTTTTAGTGAAAGAAAGGACAGGAATATTTTGAGCATTTTAGATGAAATAATGATAAAATTTGCAAGGTTGTCATCATCAATGCCAATGGTGATGATGATAATAACTGAAAGAAGCCATTTTCAGGCTTAATATGTCAATTGGAGTATATTGCGTCAGCAGACTTTGCAGATGGCGTGTTGAAAGACATTTCAAGGGAATCAAAAACTGAAGTTCCTAAGTAAAACTTAAACGTTGATTAATAAATTAAATGAAAACTTTGAATGAAGTGCTATATATTTAGATAGCAAGCAAAGTCTCTTTGCAACTTTGTCTAACAGTCAGCTTGATTTACTTTGGCAGATGCGTGGAATGTTCCCAAAAGGATTTGATGTCATCAAGTATGAAGATGAAGATGGGGAGTTGGTAAGGATCAGACTTTGAAATACAGTCATAATATATCACAGAAAACTTGTGTGTTGCATAGAGATACTACTTTTTTGGTTGTGATAGTATCGGGTGGACCAAAAAGGACTTCACATGTCTGAAAATTTGTTATGCGGAGAATACTGTAATCAATCAAAGCTTGGTTGAGAGACAAAAGACTCGTATTTTTTGTGATTTTTGTTCTATTTTTCTTAGCATTGGAAATATAGGCCAAATTTAATTTACAAAGAATCTGTCACTTCGAAATGTGTGAAAAGGGGCATAAAACCCTCATTCAAAATTCTAAATAATCTCCTCACTCAAACACATTTTGTTCCCCCCAAAGTTAAAAATCAAATCTTTTTAAGCCTGGAGGGAAATGGAATGTATTTGCATATTGCTCTAAGAGAAGAGATTACTTATCCCTTTTTCACACATTTCAAAGTAAAGGAATTTTCATAAATCAAATTTTACCTAATATTTACAATGCTCAGAAAATAGAAGAAAAATTACAAAAAATACTTCAGCCTTTTGGCTATCAGCCAGCCTTTGATTCATTCCAATATCTTAAGTATTTGATATACATTTTTTTTCTCAAGAATATTCAGTATCTGCCAAGACTTAATGTTTGATGGACTTTATTACATGTTTTTCATAAACGAAGCTCATATCATTAGTTAGTTTTCTTATGAGTTTTGCAACAGACCGGTTTCTTATATAAAATGAGTGTACATGGTTATAATCCTTTATTTTTAATTAATTGCGGCGGAGCCGCAAATCTATTCGAGTTGAATTGAAAACTTGCGAGCGATATCTTACGAACGTACGAACTAACTGTCATAATAAGTTTTTCTTAACAATTTTTTGGAGACCCAATTGTGGCTGTCAAATGATATCACTGCGGGTCAACACAGAAATTAGCGCATGCGCAGTATTGAAAGTATCATTATAGACATTGTCAATTGACTTAATCAAAGGGCAATATACCAACCAATTTGCCATGCAACTGTATCTATTTTTAGAGTTTCATGATTTCAGGACTTAGAGGATTCTTACATGAGGACATTGTCTGCACAAGTTGCTATTGACCACAATCTTAAACATTTTGACAAACATTTTTGTGAGTAAACCCAGTTCGCAGCACTCTCTGACTATTGTTATTGCTAGTCTAGTCACTTATACCACTATGTAATATTTTGCATGATAAAATCTTGCTAATGCTTTTACTTGAATATTTAAAAAAGTAAGGAGAGCAGTTTTAATCTTTAATGCATAATTTATGCATCTTAGCTTGTTATCTAAAGATGCTGATTTTATTTGCTCCAGTTTTGAATTATTTCTATATTTTTATTTTCTAGATCACTATGGGCAGTCAAGGTAAAATTTGTGTTATGATTGAACCATACAGAAGTTTTTGTTCTTTTTTGCATTGATAAAATGCAAAGCAAACTATGATCTTTCTGTCAAGTTTAGTATATATTTAGATTTTAAATTTAGACTTTTTAGAAATGAATGACTGAGGAGATCATGAGTCAGGGCATGAACTTGTTGTTTTCATCATATTGCAACGCATTTCATTATGTGATGCAACAGGTTTGAATAATATCCCTGCCTGCTGCTTGGTGAAAAGGGTTTTCCACATATTGCACGTACATAGATTTGGCCAAGTTTGCATTATTGTTGTCTCCTTTGAAAATATATGACCAAACTTCTTATGCTAAATATTGTTAGTGCAATCTTTTTGATGTAAGAAAATGAGTGGAATTTCTGCCTTTACTAAGTTTACTTGTAGAAAACAATCTTTCTTGAACAAAAATCGACCTTTTCTAAGGAAACGTTTATTTTCATGTTAAAAAATTTGCAGTATGATGAGGAATCATGCCTTTTCTTTCTACAATTTTTTGCCCCAAAAAAGAAAAAAATTACATCTTTTTATTTGTAATGAAATAGAAAAATCAGATAGGACAGACGTTCTAAGCCTTTTTTGACCTGGTTAAAGTATTTTGTCTTCTTTCTAGAAGAATTTGAAGAGGCAGTCAAAAAGGTATGGATGCGTTTTTATGATTACTGTTTTTTATGGAATTCAAGGTTTGATGGTTAAATAATTTCTTAAATTTATAAATTTTTTGGAGGAAAAGGACATTTGTGAAAGAAGAAGAAGAAGATCTCAAACATTCAGTATATCTTCATTTCAAAAAATCCTTAATCCCAAGATTTAAAAATGATGATTTTCTTGTTTTTTTGTTAAGGTTGCACCAAAAACTGGTGGTATATTAAAAGTTTTGCTGCAATCTAATGGTGGAGGGAATCCCGAGAAAGGTTTGTTAGGACTTATTGAAGTTGCAACAATTTCCCTAATTATTTGTGTGTAAGGTAAGGGCTGTAATATTTGGTATGTGTTGTTAAATTTTACACATAAACATTGTGTATTTACCTTTAATGATAATAATAATATACTAATACTTTTAACAGGATAACCTATCATTATTACCACACTGTTATTACCACCCTCCCCCTTAGCTAAATATATGAAATATGAAAAATATATGTTATCATTAGGGTCTTGTGTGCTCTATTTTGATTCAAGATAATCTTGAGATGTCCTCTAGGTATACAAATCAAATTAATACAATCATTGTATTAATTTGATTTCTATGCCTAGAGGACATCTGAAGTATATTTTTACCAATTACAACTCTTGTTAACAAGGAAGCACTGCAAGAATTTTTGAACAAGTAAACAGTGGTAATGTTCCCAAGGCCACTGTATGGATCTTTATATCTCATCTATCCAGGCAACAAAGTGGGAGAAAATGCTGTGAAAGAGGACAAAGGCAAAGCTAAGGAAAAGAAGGAGACAAATCCAATGATGTATGAAGACTTTGGAGAAGATTTTGAGTCACTGAGCCTTAGTGATGCTTACAGCCAATCTGGATATCAAAAAGATGGAAAGAACCCAATCAGTTATTATTCATCTTTATCTGCTGTTCTAAAGGAAATTAATGGCCAAGAAAGCACAGAAAAGAAACCTGCTGTGCAACAGAAAGTTTTCTTGCCACCAGATGAAGTCACAAACATCTATGAGCCAATGTATACAACACTGATAACCAGTAACGCAGAAGATGAGATAAAAGAACCCGGAAAAAAAGACAACAGCATGAAGAAAAAGCAGGAACAGCCACCAGTTCGAAAAGCTAGACCTGCCAGACGGCAGAGGCCAAGGCAAAGACCAAGAAGACGTAGAAGGTCAAGGAGCAGCTCCAGCAGTAGCAGCAGCAGTTCAGGGAGCAGTTCTTCTTCAGGTAAAACTTGTGTTGTTTGTCTAGTTCCAACGATTCATCAGTCATGAGCTCAAATGTTTTTTTACTGGATGGTTTATGAAAAAAATAAAAATATAGTATTTGCCCCTGCCTAACCGAAAATGGATGAGTATATTGAAGGTGGAACTATGTATTTTCTGTTTACAGGAAGCTCCTCATCAGGCAGCAGCTCAAATTCGAGTGGTTCGTCATCAAGTTCTGGCTCCAGCTCTGGTTCTGAATCATCATCATCATCAGGATCAAGCAGTGCTGCTTTTGAAGAAATGGTCAAGAAGAAGGGCCTAAATGAAGAGCAAGTCAAGAGACTCCGTGAGAAGAGAAGGAGACAACGTAAGAGACATGAACTAAAAATGGTAAGTAAAATCCTTTGGGATTACTGCCAAGCTTTTGATTTATATTTTCTGCCCATTGAAGCATATCTTAGTTTTTTGCAAGCCCGCTTATGATGCAATAAAAGAATCATTTTCTCATTGACAATTGATGGAAGCAGAAAATTAGACATTTGACTTCTACATGAAATTTTACTTATTGCAAGAGTCGTTATTTTTTTGTATTTTCTACCTTTATTTCTAGAGGGGAAAAGCTTGATAATCTTTGATATCGTAAGATTAGTTTAACTTTCAGGCTTAGGGAAAGTATATTTATTCATGTTGTGGAATATTTTCATTAAAATTCTCAAGATATCATCTGTTTGTTGACAAAATATTAAGACATACACATCACAGGGATCATGTCCACAAACCTGCTATTCTTAATTGGAATCCATGCCAATCTTATTTTCTGGGATTGCAAGAAAATTTAGCAAGATGATTGATTTCCTTGATTCAGCGTTTTAGAAATATCGTTTTTGTTAATATCGTAATAATTCTAATAAAGCAGAAATTGCATCTGTGATGTCAAAATTATATCCAAAACCTGTAAAATACAATGGGAAAGACGAAAGAAAACATTCGAATATGAGGATTCAAGATTCAGGCAGTGGACAGTTTTAAACCAACGAAATTGGAAATGATTGAATCTGTATTGATTGTAGTATCAAAGTTGCATCCTATATACTTTACAAATTTCATTGCAGGTTGCAAGAAAATTGACCCATTACATCGCCCCAGATGTTTGTGATGAAGTTGCTCACTGCATGCATCATTTCAAGAAAGACATGAAACACTCTCTTGCCAATAGAATTGCTGGTTCTATAGAGGACAACATAAAGAAGGCATTTGCAGAACATGCTGTCCTTGTAAATGGTGGGAACTGCGAAGCCGCAGCTGCTGAAAAGAGAGGTAGGCTGTTATGCCTTGCCTTGTTCTTTTTTGTGTAACAGCATGCTTTGGTGTAAGAACAAGCAAAAATGATTTAATAAATATTTTCTTGAAAACTGCGTTGAGCAACGGAAGCATTTGCCAAAGATTTTTGTGTGACAATGGTCACAGCAGATTGTCAGATAAGATCCAATAGAGAGGGAACAAGAATGAATACCGCGCATTATTCTAAAATTAGGCAATCAGAGAGGCCATTAAAGTTTTCTCTTTTGCTCGACTGAAAAGGCTCAAAGAATATCCACACTATTTTTGTCGACAAGGAATGGTTTTTTATCCTTGATATGCATCGACTCAAGGCCAAGGCCGTACACAGCACAGAGGCAGCAGGGGCAGTTGCCCCCCTAAAAGTTCTCAAAATCCAATATGAAAAGGTGGAAATTACAGAGATTTTGTTCACTGTTGAGGAAATTTTACCTTTCTTGCTCCCCTGAAAATTTGGAGCTGTGTACGGCTATGCTCAAGGGCCCCAAGGTGGTACTGAGAATGCGCTAACTATTTTCTTAATTGATAGCCCTGGTCATATTTAATGAAGCAGAGAATCCAAGTTTTACTCTTCACATCAAGGAACTCTTCACACTAATGATCGTGGACACTTACAAACCAATAGTTGTTAAATTACAGATCAAAAATGCCTATGCCACATCTAGTATGTTTTTTTATCTACAGAACGATTTCATCATGCAAATATCACATGTGATGGTTGTGACGAGGAAATCTACGGGCCAAGATACAAATGCGGGTAAGAGACCTATGAATTTCATTTTGTACATCTCGTGGTATTTTTGTTTTGTTTATTGTGATCAAGATTATTTCGTTTTAAATTTTCTATGAATACGGAAGCCTTAAAAATCGTCTGAATGACATCTTTTACTTTGATTTGCGTGACATTTTAATAGAGGAAATGGTATCTGGAGTGACACTTGGTCAAGCAGATTGACATGCATATGTTCAAACCTAAATGACTTGAATCTGTTATCTTGAAGATGTTTAAGTGTCAGAACCATATATGTAGATGCATACCTACTTTTTTAGATGAGGTACTTATGAAAATTTGTAAAGAGATTCGGATGCAAAACATAGAGAGAAGAGTTAGCACGATGTGGTCTTTCTGACTTTTCATCATCAGGAGTGTGACTTAAAAACAAAGAAATTTTTTGTATACCTACATTTATGTAGATTTTGACGGAATTTCCCTCCCCCTTTATAAGCAACAGTTAGTATGGAAGTGTTATTGGATGGTCAAAAATATAAGCAGCTTCGGCATTTTTTTTGCATTCCTTTGACAATCAAAACAATCAAGATTTCATTCAAATTCAACCAGCCGAATCTAACTGCTTTCAGCTGAAACAATTTTAAAATCTTAAACAATACAATCACGGTTGTTTTGATTGCCAAAGGAACGCAAGGGTTATCATAGTGTTATTGTTATCAAAATGCTGCAATCCGGGAATTGTTGTTCAAACGAAAATAACATTTTTCGCGGGAGTATTTGACATAGTGTTATTTTTTATCAACATGCTGCAATCTGGGAATTGGTGTTCAAACGAAAATAACCTTTTTCGCAGGAGTATTTTACGTTTTCTATTCCTTCTCTGGAAGAAAATAGTTTTGCCCTCTCCTGTTTGAAATACTTATTTATGATAGCATCTAACGAGGGTTTCAATGTAAACATTGCTTTCTCTTTCAGTAATTGCTCTGATTATGATTTGTGTGAAAAATGCGAGACAGTAGAAGGTGTTCATGATGGGAGTCACGTATTTGTCAAGTTCCACAAACCAGCTGTGAATGCAGGTAGAAAGAATGGGCATGGAAAGATGAGACCATTGCTCAAAGAGAACATTTACACACATGAGGAAAAGAAGCAGTAAGGATTTTGACTTGTAAAATTGCATTTCCAACTGTAGTTTTAACAGACACATATGTTTCCAAGTACATACTGCTAAAATTCAGGATAAAAGTGAACATGAATTATGCTGTATCGGGGTTAGACTTCTTTGGCATATATCTTTTAGTAGTTTCGTCGCAGAAACACAACTTATTTCGCCCCCCATTGCAAGTCAAGGAGACGTGACCTATCCACCTGTTAGTGACTGCTTCTGTCTGCTCAGCCAATCTAAAACTTGTGTTTGATATTTATTTCAACAATCTTACCTCGTAGGGAACGTGAGATAAAGATAAAGAAAGAAAAACAAAGGAAAGTTGAAGAAGCTTTAAATTCAACTATCAAAGCGTAAGTATAAAGTTTTTCATTTTGATTTCATGAGTCAAAATTTATGCATTTGGATTGTTCATTGTAAGGTTTGGGAGATTTGATTGGAACTTTTGATGTGATATTTCCCTCATAATGAGGAAGTAGTCACGTTTTTCTTTCCAGCACTTTGCATTGGATGTAACTTTACATTGGGAAAAGGAAGGCCTCCTTAAGACTTTCTTACATTGCAACACATCGTAGCTGTATTTGTACAGGTCCCCAAGCAACATAAATTTACTTTCGTTATTAGATCAACAAAAGCGCTTCCTAGTCAATACAGAGGAATCTTTTAGCCACATGTACTAAGCCTGTAAGTACTGTTTCCGAGGGCAATACCATATTTCAGCCGTTTGTATTTATTGTAGACCAACAGAAACTCTGCCAGTAGCATCTTGTGTGTAAATGACATATTTGCAACGAAAGACGCTGACATAGGTAAATGTAGATCTTCTGTTCATGTGCACAAAATTTTAGTTAATCACAGTTATTCGTTTCGTACAGGCTTCATGATTTGGAAAAGCAAAGCTCGAAGCAAAAGGTAACTACATCTCTCCTTCGTATATTAATTGTTTGTCAAGAAACTTCTTGGACAGTAGTCTGCTGTGAGAAATTTGTCTTTGCGACTATAATTTTGTAAACAGCTCCATAAACTCCAACAGTTGTCAGTTGTAAAGTTTTTACAACATTTGATCAGCTTCCAAGCGTTTAAAATTGATTTATTTTCATAAATAAGTCAGACACTTTGAAAATACGCTATGTTTTATATTGGCTTCATTTACCCCAATTCTCATTTTTCAACGCGAATTGATAAAGTAACGTGGCATTTCGTCGGGACGAACAGCAATGAAAAATAGCAAGTAAACCATACAATAATGACTTCTATCATTACTTTAGGTAAAGCAATCAACAGAGAAAACAAGCGCTGNTATACAAATGGTTTATTGCATCTTTCTTTAGATTGATGTCTTGAAAGGCAATTTGAGTGGTTTGCTATAGTTTTATTGTACGAATTTTTGCGATCTTGATTATTTTCACAATTACAGCGCTTTTCCAATGTCAGTGTGTTTAAGGCTGTGACATCATAATCGTAAACCAAAAAAACGACAGATTTCTGCTTACCACCATGTTGTAGACCTTCATAAACTATCGTGATTGAAAATTTTACTAATTTTCCTCCATTAATTTAGAAGCTACGATGGTTTTAATTAAGCTGTTTTAATTAGCCAGGCAAAAAAAAACCAAGAAAGAAAGAGGCAGGCAAAACAATTTTGCATTTGTTTGGCCTGTCCACAGGCTAGGTTTTAATGTATTTCAAAAGTTCGCAGTGAATTGTTTCCTTAAAAAGAAAAACGCTGTAATCTGAATGATGTGAAAACCATTTACACTTTTTTTTAAGATTTGAGACCTATGCTTGCTGAAAGAGCATGTTCTGAGATATTTTTGTGTCATCCATTTGATGCACTCATCAGAATCTTTTTGCTTCCAGACACCTCCACCAGCTGTAGCCCCAGAACGACCTCGAGAGCAACCAGCAATGTCAGCGCATGATATGCTATTTGATATGGGATTCTTCGATCGTGGGAGAAACGAGAAACTGCTCAAGAAGTTCGGTGGGGATATAAACCAGTGTGTCGCTGAACTTTTACGCGACAACAATTGGCATGTAAACCGACATTAAATGCTGAAGCACAAGACTTTGAAACTCTAAAGCGAGGTTTGATTTTGCTGTAGGTATCTAATTCATCGATTATTTTTGTAGAAAGTCAAGGCTGTTTTACTCTGTCGGTATGCAGCGATATTTCCGCCAAGTAGAGTCGATGATTGGGAATAGATCTTGATAATTGTACAGAATTTTGATATGGTTTATTTTGAGGACGTAAATTTTCCTCAAAATCAAGGACAAGAATAGCATGATAGTGTATTTCCTTTGAAATCGGGTCTGGTTATCAGGTTAGGACAAGATTTGCATGTTTCATTTTTCAACTAACAAACAAGCTTACATCCTTTAAAAAGAGTTTGTAAATTATTTGTAAAATACTGGTATGTCAGAAATGCGCAGCCGTCTTATGTTTCTGCTACACACACACACATAGAATCATTGTTGAGCTATCACTGGCATATTTCGGTAACCAAAAATTGAAACAAGGTTTTTAAAAAGATTCTTAAATAGGTTTTTAAGTATGGAAACTCAAGGAAAAATGTGATCACACTTTGTGGGTTATATTGTCACAGAAATAGTATGTACTCTTTGCCCCCTGTCTCGCCGAGCATCTCCTTGTCAAAATGCTTGCCATTTCGGCCAATTAATGGGAATAACCAAAGTGGAAGAAGCGTTGAGAACACCGTCTTTTTTGCGATATATTGCAACGATATTCTCGATGGAAAACGTAGCAGTCCTGCACAGTTCACGGAGTAAGTCAGCCTTATTATCAACGGGGTAAAAGTTGCAGTACGAGTTCCATATCTTATTTTCTATCACTCGCTCTTCCAAATTTCATTTGTTTCCAGAGGGGCGGAGTGAATGGTGTAAATGGTTGTTTCGACATATGGTCGAAGAAACTGCGGAATGTAAGTTACAATACGATTAAAACGTTCGTCAGTATTCATTTCATTTTGTAAATGTTCATGAAATTTAGGAATGCAGCTCCTTATTGTCTTAATGATTGACATGCTTTTTTTTACTCAAATGTTTGGTAGCAGTTTGATGCCGCGAGCTATGCACCCCTCCGCTCCGACAATTGTGTTGTCCTGGCTCTGCTCCGCATTTCCCTTTCTAAAAGCAAGTTACACCTATTTGACATAAGGAAACCACAATTAGGCCTATAGAACAGAGAATGATAATGGTGTGAGACTCGTACAGCAAAAGGAATGTATTGTTAACTTTGTATGATAGTTTTTGACGTTGTAGTCTTAGTATTTTGAATCAGTGTAAGCACAATGATGTAGTTCTGTAGCGCTCCTGTCCAGCCAAAAATTTGCCTACGGAGACAGTAGAGAATTTAATCATTGTAATTTCTGTTAGTTTGAATAAGAAGCTAAAATTCAAATGGGCAGGACCTGTTAAAGGTAACTTCAGTGTGGCAGCAAAATTGCATTTCAGCCATTTTCTCTAACTTGGATTGGCTCATGTTCACATAGCACAAAATTGCACAGGGCACAAAATTGTCTTCATTTTCAGAAAAATCCCTGTTTTAGCTCTAAAAGTTCCTTATTTTCAGGTACAAAAAATGTGAAGCAAGTTTTTGCCAATGCAGGATTTGTTTATCGTAGGATTATAAATGGTTTACATAAAGCAAAAAAGAATCAATGATGTGTAGACGAAAATAATTCATTTCCTTGTCTAAACTCTTAAACTCAGTCCACACACTATTGATATTCGCGCCTATTTTGGATGGCTTTCGATAACACAATACGAGTCTATCATATGTTGTTTCTGACTGGTTCCTTACAGCGCGACTCCAGAAAATTATCAGGTCCTGCCATTTTGTTAACCTCAATAACCGAACGCTGTTCACGTTTGTTCAGGTCTCTTGCATCTTGCACTCTTGTTGTTAGGTCTTTCGTGATCAACACAGTTCTGCGTTTTCGATGATTTCAGAAAAGTGTCGATTTGAAAATTTTTGCTTTTAGGTTGAGAGAATTTTTCAGATTTCAGGGTTTCCGTAATTTGTCGTTAATCACACTCCTTTTTAATAGACCTTTTAGCTATTCAACAAAAGAGTCTGGATCGAACGATAATTTATACATTTTGTAGAATTTTCGAATGTGCACAACAGTAATAGAACCTGTTACGCCACTCGCTCGAACAATTTGTATAAAAATGTCGCTCGATCCAGACTCTTTTGTATAATAACTGAAAGGTCTATTGCATATTTGCGCAATTTGCGTTTTAGGCCATTTCCTAAGTGGTTAACGAGTACATTAACATCGAAAACTTTCGGACGGAAAACTTTCGGAAAAACAACTTCGGACAAAAAACTTTCGGACGCTTTTTCGAGAATTTCGGACAAAAAAACTTTCGGACAAAACAGTTTTTGCATGATACCAAAATATGGTTAAAACTAACTGTAATTTTACGTTAATTAATCGTGGGCAGCTTAATCATAATAACAGCCTATCAATTCTCTCGTAAATATCAAATATTCAAATATCCCCAGCAAATATTCTTAGTCGAATCGGTTGGCGCACTAATCAAATAAAACGACCATTTTCTATATTGTTTCTAGATTTCCTGCAAGCTGGGAACTAGCATAACATGTATACCATAAAGTTTTTGCCCTTCAGAATATGCTCCTGGGACACCGAATAAATAAAGAAATTTTTTTGTGCAACAGTAATGTGCTATTCGGGATATTGCAATATAACACATAAAAATTTTGTTATTTCACATCGATATTACATCGTAGTCAAGTGTATAAAAAAGAATCTGAGAAATAATGTCTTTCACTCTGTTTGTTTCTTCGAGTTGCTGAATCCACGTTTTTTAAGATACAAAATGTTGAATTTTCTTAACGAAAAATGGAAAGTTCCAATAATAGCTATTTTTAGACCAAAATGTAAGCCTATAGCCTTGGTTTTTGGCGAAAAATGGAAAGTTCCAATAATAGCTATTTTTAGACCAAAATGGAAGCCTATAGCCTTGGTTTTGGGCGAAAAATGGAAAGTTCCAATAATAGCTATTTTTAGACCAAAATGTAAGCCTATAGCCTTGGTTTTTGGCGAAAAATGGAAAGTTCCAATAATAGCTATTTTTCGACCAAAATGTAAGCCTATAGCCTTGGTTTTTGGCGAAAAATGGAAAGTTCCAATAATAGCTATTTTTAGACTAAAATGTAAGCCTATAGCCTTGGTTTTTGACGAAAAATGGAAAATTCCAATAATAGCTATTTTAGGCCAAAATGTAAGCCTATAGCCTTGGTTTTTGACGAAAAATGGAAAGTTCCAATAGTATCTGTTTCAATTTTACTATTTACGTAGATAATACAGAGGTCACTGGAGGGAAAAGATCACCAAAGATATCATAGACGAAAGATTTATATATCTCATGGATAGAATTTAATATCAGATATACAAACGTTAAAAAGTATTTTCAAGAGAAAATAATGCTCAAAATATTTGGTGTCCCAACAAAATTTCCCCACGCTTGATCCTTTTGTATCTTAAGACCCCCTCTTGGATTAGAAAAACCTGCTACAATTTGAAAGAATTGACTCTGAAAGCAATCGGCCTTGCTTCGTCATGTTTTAGCCTACTGTTTTGGCCTTATTAACCTGTGGCCAACAGCAAGATATCGGAAGCTAAGTTAAGAATAAACATATTTTGCAGCTCATCTGAATTTTTTTCATTATTCCGCCAGATCTGATCAAACGCGAGGACTTGGGACACCCGAATTGATTTCGAACGTTTTGTTTTCGACTGTCATCTCTAGTCTTTATTTTAGCCGAATTACTTCGTATCTCCACTACCTTGAGAGACTGTTCCATGTTGTTGACAAACTGCAATTTCTACATCCAAGTTGTATTCATTTGCATTTTAAGTAAGGAGGGAATGACGAGTGGCCCTCTCTGCACGCCTTTGTGCTCAGTTGCGAGGGTACATAGTAATATTCATAAAGTAAACCCAGCAAGCACAACAGACCTGCCTGGCCCGTAAAACATCTCTAGTATGGCTTGTTGTATCGATTTTGTTGCGTTGGAAATGAATGGCGTCTTGGATCCTGGAAAGACAAGAAAATGGAATTATTCGGTGCCACGGGGTGAATATAAAAGAAGTTCCAGTTTTTTGAAAGGTTCTAAAAGTCAAATGTAAAACTGTGAGGATAAAACTTGCTGCTTTTACATATTCTTCCAAAAAAGGTAATTTTCCCCGGATATCTGTTTTCAAAAATAGCTATTCTTTCCTTCGTTATGTGGAAGTTTACACTCGATTTACTGGTGTCGTTAGGCTACAGGTTGAGTACTTTTGTGAAGAACTGATGATTATATATCAGGCAAGTTGCTTCTGTTATCCCTCTTAAATATATTTACATATTTTTTAAAGGCCAAAAATCACCTTTCGTTATCCCCACAATTTCTGAGAAAGCTAGATTTTGTCTGATAAAATATTGGCGAATTTCAAAGATTTACCCCTGAGACAAAAGAAGTAAATAATTACCTGTCTAGATCTGTCATCCCTGTCATCACCAAATGATCTTCTATTTGGAGTATCTCCATGATATCCTCGATCACCACTTCCTTGTCCTTGAAACCTTGGAGACCCTCCGTATCCACCACCAGACGCATAACCACGACTTTGATATCCGCCATCTCTACCAGCGTATGGACTCGGTTGCCGTTGTTGGTATTGTGAGGGTCCTTGAGAATGCCTACGTTGATCATAAGGAGATGGCTGGTTCCATTGAGAACGTTGATCGTTAGGGCTGTTGTATGGTGAACTGTTTCGGCCATATGATGACCAGCTATTTGGTGACTGCGGGCTCTGAAAGATCAAATTTGAAAAACAAACTAGAAATTAAAAGTATGCCCGTAGTTGCTAGACTTACGACGTAATTCCTTGCATTGGTTCAATAGTTCGAATCTGATTTTTTAGTTGCTTTCATACCCAGCATGAGCGATAACCATCCAATTCAATGAGCGATACTGAGACTTATGTAGTGAAACTATAGTCCTACCACGATTTTCGAAGGACTTGAAATTTCGCGCTGAAAAGCGAAACTTTGTCTTCTTGTAGCAACACAGTTTTTATTCCAGCCAGTGAGAAGCTAAGCTGATTCATATAAATCCACTGAACACCGCCTAAATATAACCAAGCAATTCTTGAGCATGGTCAAAGCTTGTTCATCAGAAATCATTCTCAGTATGGATGCCTGATTATTACCGTAAGAAATAAAGCAAAATAAAGACTGTACTTACATTACTCCTTGGAGAGTAAAAACGTTGTGGAGAATCCTGGTTATGTCTAAAAAGAAAAACATAATAATATGTAAGGTGTAACATTATAAATCTAACAAATAAGCATAATAAGCACTTCCTTGTTTTACCCTATACCTCTGCTCTTGTTTCATATATTCTCATCGGATAAGTCTCACGAAATTCAAAGACTCTAAGGTGCTACACACCTGAGATTGCTAGATAGGGATGGGGAGAGCAGTGTCATAGCACCTAGGGAATAGGGCGGTATATAGGTAAATTCGGGGCTTATTTTAGCCTTCTTTGTGAGCAACAAGCAGTGCACAGAAATAAAATCGACCCACCGCTCCTCCCTGCGCGATTCCCTGGCGTCCAGGACTCTCACGCGAACGTGGTCAAGTTGACGCAGGGAACCAGGCTGGCACGATCCTACTTTCCTTCCAGACAGCGAAGCCCCCTTCGCTCTCTCCATATCTTAGTGGTTCGGAAGGAAGGGAGAAGGATCCGGTGAGAATACGTTGGGAACTTGACCCTCGTAAAACAGCCCTGATGACATTAAACTCTAAAGCTCCGGTCAAACGATGTTAACATTTCATTGAACGTCGCTCAACATTGATCAGTAAACGCATGACGCTAATAGATGATTGCACTAAAGATGAAGAGAAATTCAAATTTGATTGGACTAAACATGATCCCTTGCGCCTTAAAGGTGGAGGTGAAGTTGCGGTTTTTAGCGCCAAGCGCTGGGATGGCAGAAGTAGCTAAGTGCTAATCGAGTCCACGACCCCTTAATAAAGAATGTCGTTTGATTTGATTTGACGATTCACCATGGGGCGCAAAAGATCAAGGTAACAAATTCCCCGACGCCATCTTTGGCGTAATCGTCTGTTGCCTACTGCGCCTATAGTGGTCATTCAATGCACAAGTTTGGCAAAAATAAAAAGTTGTTTTCAAGTAGGAGCCAAGGGGTTTTTCACAATATTAATTGCAGAACTTTCAGATAAAGCTACCAGTATAAAATGAAACGCAAAATTTCCATATGTCTTTCCCTGATTTCATAAGATTGTCTGTATTTGTAAAAAAAAGTCCTTTATCGCAGCATCATTTGTTCATCGCCACCGGTGTGTTTATATGCTTCTGCGGAGAAGTCACCTTAATAACAGAGCTTTCAAAATGGCGGCTGACACACAGCAAGGCTCCTCTTTGAGCTCAACATACGATTGTTGCAGGATAGGAAACAGAAAAATAAATTATTATCAATGAAGGCAATGTAAGTACACGTGCAGCGTCAAATTAACCATGGTGGGACCCCAATTCCTAGGTCCAAAGAATTTTAAAACTCTGAAAAAGTTAAGGCAACTTACGCAATCATACGATGTCCACCTCTTGCAACTTGATAAGGATTACGAGAATTTGGGCTGAATCCAGTTTGTGGTCGATAATTTCGGCCTTTTGGAAAATCTTCAGGCTTGAGAGTTTTGTTAGGGAGCCTGCAAAAAGACGAGCAAGAAATTTACTGCATTAAATTAACAAATCTTTCGCGGTTATTAAACAATTATGTGGTCAACACACACAGGGAAAAAATTGGACCGAAGTTCAACGTATGCACCGAAAGCGATGAGCTCTATACGAGAAAGTAAGGTCCATACTGGCACACCTTGAGGTCATTTTTTACTTCGCATTCATTTAACCCTGGTTTTTATCAAAAGCAGATAAAAAAGGTCCCCAGTGGTCACAAAATGTGTAAAGTCTCATTTCTGACAGCTTGTTAGAAGTGATATAATATGAACTATCATTTCGGAAGGCCTAAATCGCTGCAGCCATTTACTTCCAAGGCATTTCCATTGCAACATGGAAATACGGACGGATCAACAACAAATAAAATCTCTTGATTGTTAATGTGAGAAGCAGTATTTTCAAACGCCGTTCAACAATTACATCTTATTTTATTCCTAGAGATTAGAGCATATTTTCAAATAGACACTTACACTGCATTTGGAAGCATGTGTGCAGGGTAAACAAAATCATCACCATATTTTGGATCTTCAAACTTGACGCTGAAATAAAAGAGGTCTTTACATATTCCTATATCTAAAAGGACAGAGAGTGAAGGTGAAGGGAAGGTGACGCCCTAGCTAAGCCCTAAGTGAGCCCGCAACCCCTTGTTATGACGCTCAAGAGATGTTGGTGGGGCTCGAACACGGTCCGCCTGACTGTTCTGGCTGTAGAGTCAGTGGATTACAACACGGTGCCACAACACCGTCAATAAACTAATGTACAATAAATGCCATATTGACAATTATAAACCACACGAGATGACATACTTTTAATTGAGCAAAGTTGGCACTTCTGATAACCTGGAAAGTGATGTTTTGAAATGGGTTTTCTTTTTAAAGGGAGACTGTCTCGCATATGATTCGTAGAGTTCAAAAGAAAGGAGGGCTTGATGACGTAGTGTGAGTGAACCTGGAAGAAAGGAGATTTGATTGTAATAATTTTCTACGGTCGTAGAAACTGATAGACTTCTACTCCCATTTTCGTCTCCTATTCCCTGCATTGTTTTGTAATCACCCAGTCAGCTGCATAACAGACTGCCTTTAAATGACACTGGCATAGGGTGTTTAACAGTTAAGACATCTGATAGACCTAATCGGCTAAGGTTTGTTTACACCCAATTCAAGTCAAGTGATCAATCTCTTGATAAAACATCTTTTAAATTCTTTAACAAATTTCGTGCTATGAAAATGTGTGCATTGAATGCAAAAAGGAGAATAAGACTCTAAATTTCCCAAGAGTATATGGCCACATGATTTGAAACGGTAAAACAAACCTCAGCCGATTAGTTCTATTGGAAAGAGTACAAATATGACAATATACATTCGTTAAAGTAAAGAAATAGAATACCTTATAACCATGACATTATTAAGCATCGGTTGTCCTGGCACGGGCGAAGGTAGTGATCTGAAATACATAACGAGAAGTCATTGAAAAATGGCTATCTCAGCTTTATCATAATTAATCTTTTAAATTCATGACAAGTGAGCAAAGATGCCGTTAAAAAAATTAGAAATAGAATTTACATTATTAGAAGCCATAAAAAGAAATCACATAGGAGAATTCTGCACAAGAATTATGAAACGAGAGCCAGTTGTTTGAAATGAATCTCCAAGAGCGTAGCAGGATTGAACATCTGGTACCAATAAAGTCAGCCAACCTTGGCAAAACAAAAACTCACAGAATGCTTCTACACGAATATTCCTTTTATGATTAAATCAACATTTCGTGACCCTTCTCTTTCATTTCGAAATCAAAACTTTTTTCCTATTCCCAATTGTCTAAAATTTTGCATAAACGGTCTGGATATCATTGAAATCAGATCATTCGTGAAGAATCTATAATGTGAAATTTAATTAATCAAGATGAACTCTGTGCAAGGGCACTCGGCAAATTCAAGCCGTTGAAGTAATTTGAAAAAGGTGCACATCTTACCCTTTGGGGAGTACTACGTTTGGATATGCAACCACAGTTCCTTTCATTCCTTGCGAGAATGTCGTGACAATTTCTTGTTTCTACAGAAAAGAAAAATGTCCAATATAATAAGATCCTTAATCATGACCCAATCTACTTGAATTAATACACATATATTTAAATTGGCATGTTATTACACAGAGACCCAAACTAGGCCCCTAAAACAGAAATCCCTTTCATTAAACAGAGCCTATCGATAGAAGATCCTACCCATACATATATTAGACTAACGAATTAAGTATATGCCCTACGTTAACTCAGTGTAACTTAACTGTGGTTTCCAAACTTTACTGTGGTTTTAAAACTAACCTCCTTCAGCATGTCTCCTTCGTACAGTCCAACAAGATAATCAAATAAAGTGTTCTTGCTTCCACAAAACATCAGGTTTATATCACGTCTGTTTCTTCGCACTGAAAGAAAAAATTGGATGCTGCAGAAAGTCCGGGTGCATCAAAATGAAGTTCACAATTTTGAAAACAAACAGCAAAGGAAACTATTGAGCAATTTTCAATTTCTTTGCGACTCCAAACTATCAAAAGGTTTTATAATTGCTATGTTGCCGAAAAACGATTTTTGAAGAAATTGGCTCTCTTAGGCCGACAAAGAGAATAAGCTACTTCATTTGAATCTATTCTATTCTGTTCTATTTTAACTTTTTTATACACGGTAGCCCCGTCAGTCCAAATGGATTGCTTTTCGGGGGGGGGGGGCATGTCAAAAAATTACAAGTGAAAAAAGTCCTCCAGCAAACGTCTTTTCCTTCGTGAAAATTAGTTTTCCATCAGTTTTCTAAAGATGCAATTATCAAGCCCTGTTGAAAATATAAATTTGATTGTTTGGCTTGACTTTTTGAAATCAACACGAATGCTGTAAGCGATTCTGCCAGTACCTTACGCTTCCACAGAGAAAAAGCCTGGATTTTAGGTTATTTTGAAGGAACAGCTATTTTTCTTATATCCAGTACAAAAAAACTGAATCGTGTTGCGTTTTTGCGTCGATGGTTTTCTACCAAATTCACAGAAATTTGCCATTTTGATAAATATCACAAAAAAGGCCGGATAGTTAGCACAAGTTCATACTGAAATTTCATCAATAAACCTTTTCGGAAATTATGTCAATTCTTTTGAAATACAGACTTTGCCTTGATATCATACGCAGCTACATACCAAATGCATGCATTGCTGTCTGCAACGCGCGGAATGCTTTTGAGTGCGTATTTGCATCAAAATAGGCACGGTGTAGATTTCTGTCTGTGCTGGGATTAGCCAACCTCGTTCCCAGGGTGCAACCTCGTTCCCAGATTGGGGATTTGCAGCCTTTGCTTCTAGTTGAACGTAATTTTCGAAAAGGTCTGTTGCAGCGAGTTCTGGCACTTCATTTCAGCAAAACGAATTGAAAACAGGGGACCCACTCAGCAAGGAAGTAACGAAAATGCAATGCAATTGTTTGTTACCTTCTTCTTCTGTTAAGTCAGGATAGACTTCTTTCACACTTGTCAACAGCCGCCTTTCATCCACAAAGGGAAGTAATGCAACACCTGGCAAGATAAATATCAAGCTTGGTAAAAATGAGAATGGTATCATCACAGAGGTAGGTGTGGCAAATAGTTAGTAATCGAATATCTAATTGATTGAAAATGAACCATACAAGTCTTGTACCATGAATCAGGCATAACCCTTCATCAGTATCGGGTGACCTGAAAAAAACTTCACGAGCTAGACGGATCTAGCTTCTTGGAACCAAAAGGTATTGACACATGCTTTGAATCACCATTTAGTTGAAAAGCTTAGTTATCTTTGAGATTCTGCATCAAAATTTAAAGCCACAACTACCCTGCGAAAAACTGAATTCACGTGTTTTAAAGGTTTAACATACAGATGGATTTGAAACTGTCCAAGTAAATCCAATTGAAAGGATTTTCATCACAGTAAAATAATTTACCATTCAGATGCAAGCTAAAAGGAAAATCCGCCGTGAAACGGCACAACATAAAAGATCTCTTCCCGTCTCTTTTTTTATCATCATAAAACTTAAATGAACACATGAATCTGAATATAACATGAGCTGCAGCAGGGGGAAAAACAATATGGTATCTTGTTCCCACTGCATGCAGCTCTTACAACAATTTACAATTATAAAGGAGGCTGTCTGCGAAATGACGGACCAGTCGCCCATCCTACACGGAGATTTTTAAGGGCAAAGATAAGCTTGATAGTTGGTCTTGAGACCTACTTGTGATTTAAAGTAAAACTTGGAATTATATCGAAAGGACATCTGATCAGCCACCCGCAGACAGGTCCAAAAACGAAAGAAAAAAATCAAAAATAGTGAAGGGGTTCCTGTTTCTGAACCCATAATGTTTCTGAACCGAACAATTTTCCTCCGAAACGTAGTAGCTGCATTAAAAAAATGCCCTCTCATTCCAAAACAACACCACGAGAGCTCACACTGTACTTCGGTGGCGCGCCACATTTCACAAATATTGAACAAATATGTACTAAATTTAAAACTATTTACCTTGCCAGGCATACTTCTTGCCATTCAGATCAATTTTGAAGTCTTCTGGATAAAAATCTATTATTGGAGAATCCTGTAAACAGATATTGAATCATGCTAGAATTCAGAACTATTCGTAAATTGTTTCTAAATAAATTCTCTCAAGAACTACCAACTATAAACTGTCCCAAAAGTCGATATACCAAATAACGAAAATACGATATTTACACTCCTAAAATTTAAGCTTCAGATTATTCGGTAGTTCTCCTAAAATGGCAATCATTACACATGGGCTTCAGTTTCAATATATTTCCTTATTTTTTTAATTTTCGGTGCGCAGCGAATACTTTGAATATGCGAAGCGAATACTTTGGCTAATGGGAAGGAGAGCGAATCCTCCGGTCTCCTTCGCATTAACCAAAATATTCGCTTCGCATTCACCAAATTATTCTCTGTACATTAAAAATAAAAAATAAAACAAAATATAAAAAATAGTGAAACTGATGCCCCTGTGATCATTACAGAAACAAATGATAAGTTAATTCTACGATCTTGTATCATTAGTAAATAACTGTCGTCTTTTTTTAATCAACAGCGGTAAACTCACCGGAATGCTCATCAATTCCCTCCAGGTAGGAGGCAGAAATTGGCCACTGGCAGAAGGAAATACACTCATCAATTGTTCGAGTGGATTGAACTAAAAGAAAAGGGGATTTTTAAATGGATTTATAGAACTCTTGCGATATAGAACAACAAAACTTCCACATATCAACAATTTCTTACAACAGTCAGCCTTGTTGAATCGACAATAGAAAACGATCCGACTTGCTCGCCTCAAAGTTCTATTCATGAGGAGAAATTTTGAAGGATAAAAGCGAACGAGCCTTTTCGATGCTTGTCCTACTTTTAAAAGTCCGACTTATGCTATTCAAATTGAAGCGTTAGGGTAGACCATTTTAAACGAGTAGCAGAACTAAGTTAATGAAATTTATCGAAACTAAATGCCCCAAGGAAAGCATCTTTAAATTGGCGAAAAAAGGTCGGTGTAAAATTCTGTGACCTATTTTTGAATTGAATGGCTTGAAAGAAACTTTATCTACTTTGCTATAATTCTACCGTTGGACTTTCCTGCAATCAGCAATAATTTTCGAAATTAGAGCGTATTTTATTTCTTAACTCATTTTGGTATGTGACGTCATCGAATTTCTAAATCGTAAACCATAAGAGTGATTTAGGCTTTTGCTTGATACCATATTGTAGACATTCAGAAACTATGGTTTTCTTGAAAATTATTCTTTGTTTCCTCAAAAAATTTAGAAATTAAGATGGTTTTAGGTTTTTTCAAAATTTTTCTTGAATTCTTAAAAATGAAGAAAAAAACTCTAATTCTGAAAATGTTGAAGATTTCTGAAAAGTCCAATGGCAGAGTTATAGCAAAGTAGCTAACATTTCTTTCAAGCCATTCAATTTAAAGAAATAAGTCACAGAATTTTAAACCAACCTTTTTAAAGATTTGGAACCTATGCTCCCAAGGAAAATGATGCAATAGCAGTCAAAATTTGTACTGGCAAATATCTATATATCTTATATCTAAAAGATTTACAATGTACAGAAGTTTAGGACCCAAAATAATGAAGCCTGTTTTTAACGTATTCATGGCTTATCAGAAAAACAGAAAACAAAACTCAGTGTCATCTTACCGGACCAGTTCCTTTCTTGAATTCGACATCAGCATTAACGATATCCACAAAATCTGACGCAAATGGAGCATAATGATATGGAAAATACCATTCCCAAGATGGGCAGCCCTAAACAAAACAGGAAGTAATACCGTAAACACAAACATCGGGTTAGCAAAAAGGTATTGGACTTATAGAAATATATGATCTTCATTTTGCAATAATAAAAATGACTTGCGAATGAATATTAAACTAATCTATTTTGGAAAGGCTAATTTATACCCCAGTCACAATGAAACAGATAAACAAGCATGATGTAAAACCAGGTTAAATTTCAACCAATCAAATGAATGCAACTTGTTGGATTGACCAATTAGAACGAAGCATTTGATAACATGGTTTAGTTTAAGTTGACTTAACTTGCAAGTGTTAAAAAGGTACTAGTGTGAAAATTTTTTATAGAATGAGTTTTCTGTTTTTAAGGTTTGGGCGATTTGAGAATGCCTCAAAAAGAACTCTAAATTGCAATCAAATTTTATCCATTATTCAGCATAGAATCATGACCATTGTACTGCATCATTAATTCTTAAGAAATTTACAGACAATAGTAATTATAGGTCATCTGTCCCCTCCCCCTCCCCCCGCCCCCTTGGTGGTGGAAGCTGTCATTCTTTGATATTTCTTAATTTTTCGAAAACAGAATTCAAGCAAAACTGCCCATAACCCTAGAGTGGTATGATTGACTTTACTGAAAGAAAAGTTCACTTTGAACTTAACTTTTTGAATATAAAAACTATCTATATTTTACTAAAATTGGTGGACAATAGACCATTTAGCTATTCTAAAAAGAGTCTGGATCGAGCGATGTTTTTATACATTTGTATACGAAGCGTTCCATTGAGTGGCGTTAGAGCTTCTATCACTGTTGTTCACATTCGAAAATACCCCAAAATGTATGAAAATATCGTTCGATTCAGATTCTTTTGTAGAATAGCTAACAAGTATATTTATGATCGCACATTAGCATATGAAGTAGTATATAAAGTCAACAAAACAAATGCACTGGCTGAACAAAATGAGGGGTACTGATTAGCATACAAAATACCAGATTTACTACAGAGGCTCTAAGTTATCGCTGTTGAATAGTCACAAAACAGTTTCAGCCTTACCTGGTAATAATAGCAAAGGACCCAGCATAGCCCACGAACATAAGCCCAAGCCTGAAACAAAAATATCCAAAAATCAAGAAAAAGAAAGAGAAGAAAGTGAAGACATTCCGAATCGTAGAGATAACAGCTTCCTAGCCTAAAAATATGTGGCCGGAGAAAGCATGGGGAATTCCACCGATAAAATCCAAAAAAGGTCCCTTATTCCAATGAAAAAAGTCCAAAATCTAATAATGATTTCTGTGGCCATGAACAGAAAAATTGTATGACGTGAGTGCAAATGAAGCCACATGGATTACTACTAAATTTAAATTTCTGAATAATTTGGCCAAGAAGGACAAAGGGAATCGCTGCTCTCTTAGGGGTACAAAATATATGGGGCTTAGGCTGATGGCTGGCCCATGCAGAGGTGGACAAAATAATTTTCTTCCTGCGAGCCGAAAGGTGACAAGTACTATTTCGTGTTGTGTAAAACGTTTTGACAGAAATTTCCGGTACAATAATTTTGATGTCGGGATATCGTAGCATTTCCTACAAAGGGTGCTCGCGTGCTAGCTGATTTTCCACCCCTGGAACAAATCTTTACTATAGTACTTACTTCATCACAGATGTTTGTAGGTGACAATAATTGTATCTAGAACCAGAATCACTGGAAATCTTTGAATGAGACTCGACAGCCGATTTTAAAATCGATAAATGTTCCTTAGAACTTACTAATTGCTTTCGGAAGCTTTCACAAGATTCTCGGCCACTGAGTTCTTTGGACACCCCAAACTTATGGAGGTAGTATCTTTCTCTCCAGCCTTCTTCCCACAATCTAAAAGCAAAAAACAAAAGAACTACTCTCTCGTCCGGAATAACCGTCTCCCCCCGCTTATTAATTTTTTGAAAAATATCCACCCAGGACATCCATATTCCAGACTATTATTAACTCTAAATGATGTTTATTAACTCTAAATGATGTGATGTTTATTAACTCTAAGCTTCTTGAAATGTGAAAGATGTGAAATTATCTTTCCTGAAATGTTACTCGAACTGCATTTGGCATTGTCAATAGTTTCTATGATTTGTAACTTGTTTTTGAAGTCAAAACAACTTGTACGCTTTGCCCAATTACTGAATTGCAGATCGAATTTTCCACCCACCCCGTTTATTCCAGACCCCTTGTTTATTAGGATTCAGGAAATTTTCCATCCTCCGCGTTTATTCCAACCCCCCCCCCCCCCCGTCTATTCCGGACTTAAGAGTAAGGATCTACTAAGGAACTAAGGATATAGTTCTTTTATCTCATTTTAGAATATTCCAAAGGAATGCACCTCTGAATGTAAGTGATATTCCAAACCAACGCTTTTGGTCTTCATACTAGAACTAAGAGAAAGGACGAAATTCGATCTTTTAAAGCAAGTTAAAAATTCTTGGTTTTCCGACAACAGACTTTTATGGCCAGAACAAGAGAGTTTAACGATAATTTGCAATCAAGTCACCTGACATCATCTGGTGGCTCGTCATCCTCCTCTTCCTTTTCTGTATTGTCCTCAGTCTTTCCTTCCTCAAATGGCCTCTTTCGTGAAAATCGGCTGAATGGCGTTCCTGAGCCTTGATTTGAGGCTGGCGTTGACTAAAATATACGTGTAGAGAAAAAATCTAAAGTTTGTCTCAAGTTAGATGTCACGTGAAAATTTCCGCGAATAAAATCAATAAAAGTGTTTTGGATGAGTAATTTTGCGTTATCGCAAATCTCACGTGAAATCTAATTTGCGATAGACTTTAATACTAACTTTTGGGTAGAATTAAAGTACCGGGTGTCCCAAAAAGTACTCCCGTTTAAAAAATCACCAAAACTCGAATATCAAACCTATCACAACATATTCTTTTTAATCTGTTTTGTTAATGATCCAAATATATCTAAAGATGATACCATGTTTGTTTTCGTTACTTAAAAAGGGTATACAATGATAGACTGACGACGTGATTCCTTGTATTCGTTCAATGCTTTCAATCTGATGTTTTTATTTTCTCTCAGTTTGAAGCCATAATATCATCCAATTCAATGCGGAAAACGGAGACTCATGTAATCAGTCTAATACAATGACAGGTTGAAAAACTTTATTCTGAGCTATACTCTTTACGCAACATCGTCAATCTTGCTTAATAGCCATTATTTTGAGATTTTTCATTATCCTTTAAGTCTACGATGATAGTCTGTGCGTTTCTTTCCTTATAGTTATGACCAAACTAGAAGCTTAATACACGAAAAGAAATTAATCTGGTAATCATCAGTGCTTTGTGCAGTATGCTTCAAAACCAGGCAGCCCTAGAAAGAGCTTGCTAATTTTAGAAAAAATTCTAAGATCAGCTATACCTGGAAAAATAATTTGGTCTTTGATCTACTTGCCAAAAAAAGAAATTTAAAGATCGGCCATGTAATCAAATTTTGGTAATTTTTCAAACAGGAGTACTTTTTCGGGACACCCGGTAAATAACAGGAGCTAAAAGCAGCTTCGCTGGGGGGGGGCATCTAAATATAGTCTGTTGTATTTGCTGTTCTCGATAGATGAAAACAATAGGAAAATATGTGGCACGTGACCTTCTTTTGTTCTATTCTTAGACTCGATCGTTACATTTCCGTTCATTTACTTTAATTTTCCCAGCAGAACGAAAAACAAATTTTAACCTTTCCAACCCTGGAAGGACTAACATTTTATTTTATCCCAAAGTCATCTTTGAAATGAATGATTTTAAAATACGTCGTTTAAAATTGACGATACCTATAACCATCAGGCGGTGATTGTGAATGAAGCAAACGGGTTCAAAGCAGGAATCACGGCTCCTTAAAGTCAGCTCCGTTCCGCCTAGGTCCTTCCACTAAATAAGAATAGAAAAATATCTATCTTTTTTTGTTCTACGTTTTGCATACAGCCGACTCCCGAAGTAACGCACCCCATCCAGATATAACAAACTTCCCGGTATAACGAATCAAATATCTGGTCCTTTAATAATACAGTCCTTGTAAATTCTCGCGGCTCAACGAACTCCCGATATAACGAGCATTTTTCTGGTTCAAGTTCGCTATGCCGGGATTCAACCTTAGTTCTAAGCGATTTAGCTTCATAGCCTGTAAGTGCATCTAGCTATGGAAATATCTGTACTAATATGCACATCTGCTGCAGGATGACTCTCGGGAGATGCGTTTAGCCAATCAAAATCCAAGAAATACAGTTGACCGGAAAATACCGAAGCACGGTAATAATACAAAATTCTCACCTGATTTGATCCTGGCGTCGTCAACATAGATCTCAGATCAACGGCTGCTCTCTAGGATTGAATGAAAAGGAAATCTTTTGGAGACTCGCAAAAACTTTCGTACTCAGAGAAAGAAGTGGGATAGATTAGAAAAGCGACGGCGTGAAAAAAATATGTAATTATACTATAACACATTTATGAAAGCCAGGAGAGAAAACAATCCCTCATTTCACATGTTATTAACTTTTTGACAGAACAATTTATTGTTCTAACTTACTGAAAAAGGAATAGGAAAGCAATTTTCTAGCTGAAGTCAAAGTGTAAATCTACAAATTGTAAACTCCCTGCCATGAGGTGCAACTTCTAAAAGCCAAAAAATATGATAGACTTGTTTGCATATTAGGTGTCCTACAGGGTATCCCAAAAAAGTTGTGCCCAGTTTGCGTGGCTGCTGTAGAGGAGCTGTAACCTCAATTGTCTCAGTTTTTACACAGTTGCATAGGACAGGCTTCAACTTAGAGTTTGAGATCTTGTTTGAGTCAAGCTGACAAGTGGTTATTGATTTATGGCACAAGAAAAGCACAATAAGTGGTTGCTTCAAACACAGCACTTCCTTTTGTTCTCCAACAATGTCAAAATCAAGTAAATCTTGAAAGAAAGGGTTCTAGCGTTGTAAATTAATTTTTTCTACATGTAAAAGAGTCATAGTGTTGTTTATTTATAAGATAACACTATTAACCCTTTTAAAAATGTACACAAAATTTGAATACAACGCTAGAGCCCTTCCTTTCAAAATTTACTTGATTTTGACATTGCTGGAGCACAAAGAAAGTGCTGTTTTTGATGCAACCACTTATTCTGCCTTATATCAGCAACTCATTGTCAGATTGACTCAAACGTGGTCTCAAGGGTTCAAATTTTTGGGACACCCTGTATAACCTACAATCCTGTGTCTGCATCATATCGAGTAAAAAACCTCTTTAATAGATCCGCTCGTACGATTACATACCTCATTTGAAGAGCTGTTTGGGGTCCATCGACTTTGACGAGTCTGATCACGAGGACTTTGGCCAGCAGATTGATTCATCAAAGGTGTCATGTTTGCAAAATCGTGTTGCTGTAAGAAAAAGTTGCACGATGAAAACATGGCAAAAGATAAAAGAATGCGTAGATATGGCGGGGAATGCCTTAATAAGCTGTGAAAATACACGAGAAAACACACGCAGCGAGAGTAAAATAACTTGAGAATAAGGTTACTGAGGTTACTGTAGAAAAAGCCTTTGAAGCACTGACCAAACGGGTGCATCCTGGAAAAATTTAACAAATTTGGACGAAGTTTCCTTGTTCGTAAAATAGCAACAATTACATCAATGATAAAATTTTCGATTTGCTTGACTATGTAAATGAACATAGTAATTGAAGAAGTCAGCAATGCTTCATTCCTGGAGTCAAAGTTTAGACCTCTTTCCTCCAAGAAATCAACTGTTATGACGGCGAGGGTATTGTCCTATTACATTATATCTCTTTCACAGAAGAAGATGATTCCTATGCTCTTTTCCAAATATACAGCAACTGCTCAAGAGAGGCCAGTTAGCCCGCAATTTGTAGCATAGATGCTTCAATCTTTTAATAGATGTTTCTTAGACAAGCTCCAATTAATATAATCAGACTCAAACACTTCAACTGTGCCAAATTGAATAGCGAAACCTTTTCGTGGCAACCGGTCACTTCTAGATCATCCGCTAGGCCCTTCCTCGTTTGGTTATGAAGAAAGCAAGGAAAGTTCCTGCAGTTCGAAGGTCTTAATAAAATTCGTTGAAATCTTCTTAGATAATAATAATAACTACATACCATCTTTGCCCTTTTCTGAGCTCTCTCCCTATCCTTATTTCGTTTCCTGAACACCAACTACAATAAAATAAAACAGATGAGCCTGCTAAAATTCAACGTAGGCAACAACCACCTGTAAAAGTGCTCTGAAATGTGGCGATGCACTCGATAACTGGAAACCAACGGTAGATAACCGAACAGAATGGAGACAACTAACTCGTCAAACATGTGACAAAGTGACTGAGAAGAGGGTCAATGCATACGAGAAGCAGAGGGACAAGAGGAGAAGGAAAGAGAACATATCAGATACAATATCATAATCCCTATATTATATCGTGTATTTACGATTCACTATTTTCTGTGTTAATTTGTGTTATACCCAATGTTTGAACTCCACTTCCCCTAGTGTTGATTGCAGTAATTTTTCCCAGTGAAATTTCACCAGACAGTATTAACTTCAAAAATATTGATATTGAGGAAGAGAAGCATCGAGAAGCAAGACAATATCATTGGGTCCTAATAATACCTTAAGAGATTGTAGGTAATTTTTAATAATTACAAGGTTGGTAAAGTTAATATAGAACAATTTTCACGAAATATCACCTCTTTTTCCTGTCTCGACTTGAATATTTGGTCTTCTACCTCTCCCAGTTCTAAAATTGTAAAATGTTTTCGAATAAAATAGGTCCTATTGCGCTGCATAGGGTAGTGTATTTGTCGCAAGAATTTCTGAAGGTTCCTAGTTCGATTTCCATAGATCCTTTTCAATCGTGGCAGCCCAATCATGAAAATATTATTCACTTTGTTTTTATGTCAAATGAATATAATACATGGACGCATGAATCTGACGTAGGCATGGGTAGTTAGACACCGCAGTTGTACTTACATTGCATTCGTGATAAGAGTGATTTCCTTCTGTATAGTAATGTCTTTTTCTGTTTTCTATCCTTGTGTCAGCCGCCATTTTTAAAGTTCTGTTGCTAAGGCAGTTCTGTCCGCAGAACTATATACCGGGTGTCCCACAAAAAAGTATACAGATTTGGTCAGCCCTAACGTTCAGAATTTAGCATGAATCAATCCGAAATCATTTTTAAAACATTACTCGGTAGTTAACTTGAACATAGATACCTTGTTTGTTGACATTGGTTCTTTGAGAGTAGAGATATAAATCTTCAAAGGACAAATTTGCCTCCACCTCCAAACCAGAGCTTTGGCGTTTTGGCCCAAGCAATATCCAAAATTTGTTTCACTAAAAATGAATAAAGTTTACTTCGGAGCTCCCTTGATGATAAGCGGCACGAAAATTATATTTTGTGAAACACATTTGTTGTGCAGTTTAAAAATTTTCTCCTCCTGGTTCAAATTTTCCAAGCCTATTGTTGACTTATTCGCTGCGATTTAAGAATTTGCTTAGGCCAAAACGCCAAAGCTCTGGTTTGGAGGTGGAGGCAAATTTGTCCTTTGAAGATTAATATATCTACTCTCAAAGCACCAATGTCGACAAACAAGGTATCTATGTTCAAGTTAACTATCGAGTAATGTTTTAAAAATGAATTCGGATTGATTCATGCTAAATTTTGATCGTTAGGGTTGACCAAATCTGTATACTTGTTTTGGGACACCCGGTAGATAAATTTTTTCCTCTGCGGAAGCATAATAGTTGCGGCGCTCCTCCATAGAAGTACACATGCAGTGTCTAGCCACCCATAATGTAGGCGTAACACCGAAACACGAGGAAACAATCAAATCTGATGAAGCTATAATTCAAATTCCGTTCTACCAGACCTTTCTTGACTCACCTTTAAGGATACCCTGCACTCTCTCTAACTCTACATATCCATTTTCAGTCAGATAGCCCTGTTTGAAAAGAAATTGCTTTTAGCTTAATACACTTTCAAAACACGACAAAAATTTCGTAAAAGAAGCATGGGTCGGTCTATTATTAGAGCAAGTAAATAATTTCACATTTCATATTTATATTTCATATTTCAATTTATTAAGGAGGGTGACCCTTCAACATAGTGGCTGATTTTCAAGGGGCCCTCCACATAAAAAGTTACAATATACGGGTTAAAACATCTAAGAATTACTTACAATAAATAAATACAACTAAATAAACAATGCTAAGTGTGAAAAATAAAAGAAAAATGGGTAAAAAAAACCTATAGACATTATCATGATTTGAATTTTATTTCTGCTGCAAAGCTCCGGAGCCGGATCCTTTTGGAACTTCGCTATCTAAAAAAATATCACTCGATCAAGACTCTTTTGTGCAATAGCTAAAAGGTCTATTAGCGATAAAGAACATCTAAAAGAGACCCAGACCTGTAAGCATGGGCGCAGTGTCTTGAGCAATGGGGACACTCTGGATGGGGACCAGTGACGGCGGTTGTCGGTGTTGTTCTCTCGGTTGGGGTCCTGTTGCTCAACATTATCGTCTATGTTAGCCCGACATCCAATGCGAAGCCGGCCTTAGTATTTATCACTAAAGTCGTTTATGTGTAGCTTTTTGTAATCGCAAATTTAGTTGCAATTAGTTGTATGTTCTTTATGTAATAGCATCGGGGTAGTCATGATCTTTTGCTCCTCGGGGTATCGTCCTTGTAGTGTTGTAAAGTAGTTCATAAGTAATGTCTTAGGTAACTCGTCTTTGAAAACATTTTATATTGAATAAAATAAAATAAAAAGATACACAAAAATAGTTTGTAGTTGATAACCCTTTTACAGTTTAACAATAAGATATTTTCTTAAAAAAGAGGCTGGTTTAGCGACAGTCTGACATCATGAAAAACGAGTTAGGCATTGAGAATCGGGTTTCAAATTTGTGCAAACCTATTATACATTGGAATTTAAAGTTGCCTATGCGGTCATAACTGTAAATTATAAAATGTGTCATCCTCAAACATCGTCAAAAAAACAATCCGTAGACGACAAAATAGATTGGTCGCTTCTAACCAGCCTTATGAAGAAGGGATAAAATGTCATTCTTACTCCAGATCGAACGAGCACACCTTTGTAGATTCTGATAAGGCGATCGATCGCTCCCTCTCTGTAGAAAGAAATAGCAATTTTCATTAACAAGGGAATGTACGCAGAAAATAAGAGAATAGACGCAGAAATTCAAAAGAAAATATACGGCAAAGAGGGACTGAAATCTATGAATAGTAAAGAGGTTTTGCTACCAAGTTTAGTAAATATAAGGCAAAGTTATACGAAACATAATATAAGTGAGATATGGCAGTAAAAAATTGTAATTCTTTATTTGAACAAAAAATTATGAAAGTAACGGTGTCATAAAAGGGTTGGCCAGACTTTCCGCATCTCAATAACAAGTTTTACCGCCTCTCCTCCCTTCATAACTTTTAAGAATTAAACCTTCATTTTGCGATTTTAGAAGGTGACGACACAAAAAGTCATTGGCTTGAAAAGAGTTAGGGGTAGGTTAAAGACCCATTGCTAACCATGATCCTTTGCATGCCGAATGAAGAGCAAAACAAGGAAAATGTAGGCCAGAAACGACTTTCATATCATACAAAGTCGACCTTGGGGCCGCAAAGGATCGTGGTTAGCTATGGGACTTTAAGAGTTAAATATACACCAGGGTGAAGCTTAGATCTAGGGCTAGGTGTAGGGTTAGGGCGAACGGTAGAGTAATGGTTAATTTTGGGTTTTGGGTAAGCTGTAGAAGTAAGGGTTAGGACTTTGTGTAGGTTCAGGGTATCGTTAAAAAAAACCCTGCTGAGAACAAACAAACTGTGCTAGCCTTCAACAGCAATAATTCATGGAAATTCAATTATTTTGTTAAAGAGAGCTCATACCTGATTTCCAGAGATGGCAGATGCGGCAGGAAATCGTTGCCGACAAAGAAACACATGAAGACCCAATCATCTAATGATCGCTGAAATTAACAAGATTTTGAACTTCAGGCAGGAATTATACATAATAAAACAGCTAGAAACTGAAAACGTTACTTTTAGAAGGCAATAGACGATTGTCCTAAATATGGCAATGCAGAAATGTCCGGCATGATCGTTTGCGTCTTACGGAATGGACCTTTTTGTTATTCTGCAAAAGAGTCTGGACCGAGCGACATCTTTCTAAATTTTGATTCGAAAGATTTGAGTCATCAGCATGAGAGCTACGTGTACATTCGAGATTCGACACATTTCTCAAATGTAGAAAACAACACTCGATCCAGACCCTTTTGCAGAATTATTTCAATTTATTTGATTGGTGGACCTCGAAATATCCTTAACGACCTCAATACTGCAATCGTCTAATTCTGGCTGATATGAACTATGGACACACAGTTTGAAGCAAGGATGTTATACCCCATTCACGCTGACACAGTTAAATCAGCTCCATATAGACCAGGTTAAATTTCAACCAATCAAATGAATTCGATTTGTTGGATTGACCAACTAGAACTGAATATTTGATAACCTGGTTTAGTTTAAGCTGACTTAATTTTCAATGTGAATAGGGTATTAGTCTTTTTTCAAATTGAATTGAATAAAATTGAATTGAATTTCACTTTACGACGCTTTTCAAATAACAGTAGAAAAACTAACCTCAAAGTCATACTTGAACGGGAGACCATCCATTCGTAGCTCTCTTTCAAGGTACTGCATGAATAAAAAAAACAGTGACTTAGATGACATATAATATATTAGTACTTGGAATGCTAAATCGACGAGACAATATCTCAAGAAAAAGAGTAATGTGATTTGGTTCTAGCAAAAGTCTATATAATAGGACATACCTCTCTAAGCACGTTCAGTCGAATGAAAATGAATTCAACCTCCTCTCCAATAGGCTTTGAAAGCTCATCAAACTACAAGAACAAGTGTTTGTAATCAATTTAATTCGATAGTAAATCTAAAATCTGAGACTAGACTTATCAAAGTTGCTGCAGTTTAAATACTGTGCCTTGAACTGATATGCTGCAAGTTTGCGTGGTAAATGAATAAACGGAGATTGAAATAAGTTCGAATCATGTAAGAAGTCAAGGAAACTAGACTGCTAGGTTCCGTGATTGAATGATTCTTTTTCCTCCAAAGTAATGTTATATTACCTACCACAAAAATTCTTAAAACTATAACAGTATCTTACCTCTCCTTCCTTTTCCTTTGGCAAGCCTTGACATTCATCTTGATCATGGCCTGAGGAGAAATTCGCAATGTCATGAGCCTTTGCATTCCGTGGAAAAAACAAAGAAACTATTTTACAGTCTGTCTACTGTCTCCAAAAAATGTCTACTGTCAGGCGAGAAAGTTCGTAATTCGCGTCATGATGAATTTTCGTATATTCGAAGACTGTCGTTGCAGATTTCTTACGCATCAAACCTTCGCTTGAGTTGTGTTTGTCCTTGGTAGATTTTTCACGTATACCGTATAAAAACAGGCCCATATCACGAACTGAGTTTCTATTTTCATTACAAAAGACAGTTTTGTCGTTGTAAATCTTTTCTTCATTAGCTCTACTTGAGCATCTCTAAAGAAATAATTAATTGTTATTATGGCATAAATGAGCATATCCACTACAAGTGTGGCTCTTCAGCACACTTTGATAATTGTCAGTACCTATCTGGCCACAAATTGTACACGGTCTTGGCTTGCCAGGCTTGAATTCCTCTCTGATGATTGTGAAGTTTGGTTCATGAGTTGCAAGACCTGAAAAACAGAAGCCGTTTAAAATTTCATAAAAACTCTAGCCTTTGGAAATATGTGGTATCGTTTTAGGTGAATGGCAACGAAAAAAATTCAGCAGAATTCAAATCACTATGGCTTGAAATTGGAACGGCAAGTCATGTTGAGATTTTGTACGATTATTATTTTCAACTATCTCTCCAGGTTAAATAGTTTTAACTCTCCACTCTCCAGTTAAGTGACGTCATCTCTCTTATTTGATAACGTCATAAGCAGAAAAGGAAGAAAACCTGCAAAGCTGAATAACTTTGCAAGAAAATAAAAATTGGCGAAAGTGCACGGTAAACTCATGTATCATCAAAAGAAGATTAATGATGTTGTGATCAGAAAGTTAAAAATTTATCTGCACAAAACCATTTTACACAAAAATATTTTCTTTGATCCTCCAGCAAGGGAGATTTTAAGCCCAATAGACAATAACGCTAAAGATGGCGGCCACGCAAAGCATGCTGGTAAAAAGCTCCCTGACGACCACCTAACTACATAAAACTTTTAGTCCGCCGCGCCGTTTCGATTAGCTTGCTGTGGTAAAGTTAAAAACAAGTAATCAATGTAAACAAATAGGAAAATTTGTAATTCGAACGCGAATCTTTAATTAAAACTTCAATTCGAATCAAAACTTTATTTTTTCTGCTTTGGAAAAGTTTCCTTTCGACCATGTTGCATTCGAATTCAAGGTCGATGCGAATTAAAGCTAGCTAGTCCAAACGGCAGACCGACAGTTTTACGTCGTTAGGTGGTCGTCAGAAGGCTTCTTACCAGCATGCTTTGCAGCAAAACACAACAGAGTCTTTGGAGCCGCCATCTTTAGCGTTATTGTCTATGGGGAAGAAATTTATACATTTGAAAATAGTCACTACATATAAAAGGTTACGTATAAAAAGACTGGACTTACCAAGCATAATCAAATCAGCTGCAAGAAATAATAATCTAATTAAATCACTTGATTTATTTACATGCAACATAAACAATTTTAACTCGGGCTCAAACGGTAAATTGCTGGCAGTTTAGCTGACACTAAATCGATGATGAGAGCCTTAAATATTTTCCTGTTAACTTAAAGGTACGAGAATAAGCTCTCTTCAGACTCTCTATTCTCTCCATGTATACTCTCTATTCGTAGAAAATCATTCAAAAACCTGATAGACCCCACCAGCCTGTGTGCCAATGATGACGAATGACAACTTTTAATAGTTTCTGCAGAATTCAACATTAGGCAAGGTTAACGAAAGGAAATTAAGCATCTCTTGTTAAAATCCAAGGAGCTTTAAAGTGACGTCACACCAACAGAAAACTAGATAGAACATACCGTCTGCTCCATTTAAGCAATGTCTTGTGTTTGGGTCATGGTCAGGTTGAGCTGAAAAATTGAAGGATATATTTTAAATTGTACGTTATTATAACAGTTATTAAAACAGATGGTCGCGAAAACTATTGCAACAAAACCGCAAATCATTAAAAGCACAAGTTGACCAAAAAAAGTGTCCAGTACGAGAAATTGTTTATTGTTCCTTGTAAAAGGCTAGCTCCTTCCATTTCAGGAAGGTTTTCAGAAATTTTTCAGTTTTGGGGGTAACTGCTTTGGTTCACCCTGCATATTATGAGTTATTATGACGTTCCAATTCGTTTCTTATTTTTCACTTAACCTTATTTTTTCGAGCCTTATCAGAAAAAAATTGCAGTGCCCAGAGCCATACGAACGGTTTGATAACTAGATATGAAGTTAGACAAATTTTCACGCAAGTACCTCTTTGCTTTCTGATGTAATCCATGATTTTATGTTCACCTTCACCAGGTGAATTTGCATCCGATAATATGACCTGAAAAAAACAAACAAGAAATTTGATAACAGAAATGATATGATGTAAACAGGACATCAGGAATTCTCACTTCTTTTCAGACAATAGCTAGATTATTATAGGAAATTAAAGCAAGGGCGCCTACCTTGTATGAATTGGGTTTATTCGCAGTCCTGTTTTTGTGACATAGTACACAGAGCAATTGCTGTCCTCTTGTCCTGTAATCCGAACCGGACGACGTAAGATGACGTAAGAATATTTGTGTGGTTCCAAATTCACAAATTCAGGTGTTGATGTAATACCATGGTAATATGATATCAAATGTTATAAGAGATAACCACAGGGAACCAGACAGCGCGATTTTTGAATAGCACAGATTTACAGACAGCAATTGCTCCATGTACTATGTCACGAAACAGCATTGTGAATAAAACCAATTTATACAAGGTAGGCGCCCTTGATTAAAGCTATCAAAAGTTAACGTATATAAAATGACTTAATCAACGCGAATGAAAGGATAAAATATCAAAGGAAGTTAAAACAAAATGCCAAGGAGAAATTATATTAAAGGAAATTAATGCTTAGAACTTAAAATTTTTCGTCAAAATTTTTGTATCATTCACAACGTGAAATGCGTCACCGAAATTTAAACATGAGCGGTAGGAAACAATTGGATTGCTCTTTGGAAAATGTTGTGGTCATAAGTTGCGGTTTTTAAAACAAAAATTAGCTGATGTTTTCACCGCGTCTTCCTGTTATAAGGTTGACTCAGCAGACGCTAATCTGCCCATCTGCTGGGTTTTACTAGATTAGCGTCTGCTGGGTTTTTCGGTTGGTTGAGGCATACAAACCTTAATGCCTTTCCAGCCAGCATCACTGTTAAGTCTGTCTGTAATGTAGTATTGTAGACATTTTGAGAGACGATCCATGAATGGGGTACCCTGCAAAGTCAAAGGTGTTATATTACAAGAGGATTTACACTATATATCTGATCTGGAAAATTTTAGATAAATATTTGAAAAGCCAAGAGATTATATTTACTTCAATTAATGCTGAAAAGATCAATAGAAAAATCATTTTCTATCCAACGGCCAGTTTTAGCTCTCCGCAGTAGCATCGCAGCATATACTGCGGCAGACTCCTTTTGGGACATGGGGACGAGATTCTATCCCACCAATAGACGCTTGCACTAAAAATAGTGTCAGGGGATTTTTACCATGATCCTCTATGATGAATCGACCAATCAAATCAATCAGAATTCTGTCATACATCTTCACTGTAAATCTGAAAAGTGGACCAAATTCGGGTAATCCAACACGTATAAAATCTATTCACTTACCGGTGTGATACAGTTACTGTCGAAGTGTTCACCTTTCTCCTTCTCTGGTGGAAGTAAGGCACCTAAAGTAAACAACACGATGTTAAACAGAAGTTTATCACAACAAACGTATGCAGCGGGGGAAAGAAGAACGGAAGGCTGAAGATGCCTGTAAAGGATAACCTCTATTCTGCACTGTGTCATTAAGAGCCTTGCATTTCATTAGAGCCATTATTCATCGCCAAAAATTGTCGCTAACTTCTGGGGTAGACCAAAGTGAAATTGAGTTGGACATTAGCAAAAGTTAGTATGATTTAGCACTCCGTAAATTAATCATAATTGCGACGACGAGGATGGACAAAAATAGTGCCCTGCGAACAAAAATAGTGCTCTTATAATGAGGTTTGTCTTCTTTATATAGAAATCAAAACATCAGTTAGGTCCAGAATTGTTAATACCTTCAATCTGGCCATATATGATCTGGCATCAGAAAAAATGTCTATATTTTTAAAAGAGGTGAAAAAGAACTCGTGAAAAAGAATTGACTCCCCTTTAACAACCTCCCTCCTTCAAAGCAAATTAAAATTTTAAACTATTAAGCTGCTGTTTTATAGACCACTTACAGTTAAGCAGTTCTATAGTTAAGCATATACCAGGAAAGATACTATCTCAACAAGTAGGACTAAGTCATTTCAGTTAGCCTTTAATGAAACATTTCGATGGCTGACAAAGACATTAAGGGGAATTAAATTACCTTTCTGTTTCAGTTCTTCTTTTATTCGGGCAATAGCGTCACTGCTTTCTCTGAAAAGATTTTGAAGGCAAATTCAATTCATTGTTTTGTTTTAATCGAATTAATATTGAGATAAGAAATAAGAAATTTATTTATAAGAAATAAAAAGGTATAAATTTTGCCCCATGACGTTTTCAAACACTAACTACAAGAAATTCAAAACTATTTTTTTACCTCCTAAATACTCCTTGAACATGGTTGAATAAAAGAAAGAGTTACCTGGCATCTTTTGCAGATCTAAATCTCCTTGATCTTTGTTGATTCATCTTTGCTCTTGGGGCCTAAAAAACAACGCCACATTTACTAAACTAATTCCATCTTTATGGGCACATATCATTCTACAATTTTATTCACACTTACGTTGCATCATGGCCATTTTTTTCAAACCTGTGTCTTCACAATAACTGAAAAGGCTTAAAGATAGGTGGAAAATACAATTCAAATAATTCCTTTTTCCTGAAAGAGCTTCCAAAGTAACTAGTGAAATCTCAAAATAAGTATTAACAGAAATTGCATTGTCAAAACAATGCATTGCAATGTCATAACATTTATCAATGCTGTACAATGTAAAACACTTTTGAGTGACCTGAGAAAATTACAGCTGCAAATTACAAACATTGCTGTAGCTTTCTTAATCCAGGTAGCATAGTTTCCTAATTTTTAAAAAGTTGAGCCAACAGTTTCTTATAAGCAGTTTCTCATCGAAAATGTACCGGGTGACCCAAAAAAAAACTTCATGAGCTAGATCATACTAGCTCTCTGAAATCAAAAGTTATTGACAAATGATTTGTATCACCATTTAGTCGAAAGGTTTGGCTATCTTTTGAGATGCTGCATGGTCACTTTAAGCCATGAGTACCATCCGAAAAACCGGACTCAAATAATATGTTGAATCCTACATCTCATAGAGTGAAAAATTGCCATCCTTTTCCAGTCAATATTTTGTGAAAACTTAATATTGATATAGCTTTGAAGTCGTCTGGGGAAATATATTGTTCGTAAAATGACTGTTCTCTGCTTCTTATTCCAATTTCATGCTCCCATGCAAATTTAGAATTCAGCCCTTTTTCACATCTTCCAAAACATGGACTGGATAAGGACAGGAAAGTCAGAGAAATAAATGAATTACCATATTTTTCAAACTGGGTTTTCCGAGGGTGGGGGTAGATTAAACTGACCAAGCTACATCTCAAAAGATAGCGAAGCCCTTCAACTACATGCTGATACCTAGTGTGTGTTCATACCATTTTCCTTCAAGAAGCAATGCATGATCTAGCTTGTAAAGTTTTGTTTGGGTCACCCGGTATGCATGTGGTTTCATGGACAAATTTTAGTCCATTTTGATTTTTACAGGGCTAATTGTTCTAGCAAACCACACCATACCATAAATACTTTCATTGGCATTTGAGGTGCTTATCTTGTTTTCAAACAAATTAGGGGATGCCTATCAAAACAAGCACATATTTCTATTTCTATTGTTCCTATGAGATGAAAACACAAAAGACATAACTTGTAATACTTACCACTCCATCAATGGCCATATAAAGCAACTTCCTTGGCCTTATAATTGCAAAAAGCCTGAAATAAAGATAAAGAGACTTCCACAGATGCCATTCAAGAGTCCAGTGACGCCCTTAATCATTTTTCACATGGCATGTGTACAGTACAGGCCTTGTGTGTACATTAACATGAACACATAATTCTCAAGAATGTTCTTAAGAATTTCTAAATTTTTAAAGAATTCTTCACATTTCGATTAGACTTCTTTAGAGGCCTGAAAGACTGTCAAAATAAAATATTAAAGAATTTGTAAGAACCAAAAAAATTTCTCAAGGACTCTCAAGAATTCTTAAGAATTCTTAGGCAGGAAAATAGTGTTGATGTGCGCAAGGCCTGTACTGTAATGATACGCAACAAAAAGAGTTTGACACATCACAAAAGTTCCAGAATTAGTGTGCAATACCAACGTATTCTCACCAGGTCCTTCTCCCTTCCTTCCAAACCACTAAGATATGGAGATAGCGAAGGGGGCTTCACTGTCTAGAAGGAAAGTAGGATCATGCGAACTGTCGCTACTATATTATTGTGCACTGCTTGTTGCTCACAAAGAAGGCTAAAATGAGCTACGAATTTACCTATGTCCCGTCTTATTCCCTAGTGGCTATGACACTGCTCTCCCCACGCCTCTCTAGCATTCTCAGGTGTGTAGCACCTTAGGGTCTTGGAGACTTATCTGGTGAGAATATACCATACAGGCCTTGCATGCATTAACACAGTTTTCTTGCCTAAGAATTCTTACAAAATTTTTAAGAGCCTATTTTAAAAATACTTGAAGGCTTTCATACCACTCAAGAATTCTTAAGAATCTATTTAGAATTCTTGGGTGTGAATTTGCATAAACTTGTACTGTACTAAATTTGCCAAGCACATTACATGCCCGGGGTAAAAACATGACAGAAATAATGTATATATATATATTTAATAGAAATAAATCTAAATTTCTTGAAAAACAGTTTTGATTTAAATATCTCATCCTTGAACGTTTATGAAAACCAAGGTATATACATTCTTAAATATCAAATCCCATCCTTAAATAGCAAATCACATCCAGACCAATATAAAGCTGCAACGAGTGATAATGAGTTAAAACAAACATTAGAAGTTGGAAGGGATCTGGATGTAACTGCCGCATTTGTATTGTATAGATTTAATTTCAAACATTGTAAATAGGGTAGAGTTTACCTTTATTAGCTTTAGCTATTCCTCTAGCCAACTGTAAATAAATTGCATTGTTATTATTATATTATTATAATTATTATATCATACCTGTCAATATACTCAAAGATTGCAACCATCATTTCATCTTCATTCTTTGGTGCTGGTCTGAAAACGAATGACTGAGTTAAACGACTTTATGACAGGACTTCACGATAAATTACAACCTTCTTCACATACACTCATTTTTTTATAAGAAACTAAGGTCCTGGGTTGGTAAGCAGTTTCTTAACTTTTAGGGGCATTTTGGTACCAAAAGTTTCTTATGTGTTTCTTACATTGTTAATGCCATCAGAGTAGAGCCAATATATTTTTGATTGAAGGGCTCCCAAATTACTTAGTAAGATCTCAAAACATGTTATAACATAATTCGGACTCAAAACAATGCCAAAACATTCACTATTATTGTACAGCGTCAAAAATTTTTCGAGTGACCTGGGAAAATTAAAGCTACAAATTACAGAAGTTTCTCGTAAAAAAATGAGTGTAGCCCAGACTGGAAACTTTGCGTTTTGCGCGCGCAAGTTATTTTTTGAGGGCTGCCAACTGCGCCGTTTGAGAGCAAACCATATATGATTTTTGGTGCGCCGTGGGATGTTGCGCATGCGCATCACATTTCAAACTGACATAAACCGTCAGTTGCGCGGTAATAACTTGCGCGCGCACTACAAACTTTCCAGTCTGGAGTGTAGCAGAATACAATAGAATACCATTGATACAATATAATACCATTGATACAATGCTACTTGCAACTGCAAGATTTATACAAATTTGCCAGTATAGGCCTTGTGCACATTAACATTGTTTTCCTGCCTAAGAATTCTTAAGAATTCTTGAGAAAACTTCAAGTTCCTAAGAATTCTTGTATTAAAAATGTTAACAGTAGTCTTTCATACCCTACCCTCAGGGGTCATCAACAACAATTTTTGTCACAGTTAACGGAATTGGACCGCTAACGGCTCAACTCCCCCCCCCCTCTTAACGGACCACTAGATTTATCACCAGATTTTCTTGTGCCGTGGGCCTACCACCACCTCTTGTTATCGGCCTATCATTTATCTTAGGTTGGGGCCTAAGCCTATGGCGATTTCGTCATCCAGATTGCGACGTTAAAATAAAGTAGTGCACTGCCAAAAAATTAACCATTATATCTAAGTTATTCTTTAAAAATTGATAATGAAATATTACTTATTTCAATTTTCGTCACAAAACCACAATTTTTAACGGATTTGAACTGGACCCCCCCCCCCCCCCCCCCCCTAACGGCCCAATTCCGTTAACTGTAACGAAAATTGTTTGTCGATGACCCCTAAGGATTCTTATCAGAATTTGAAGAATTCTTAAAAATTCTTAGGAATTCTTATCATGTTAATGTGTGCAAGGCCTGTACATCTACATCTACATGCATTAATTTGCAAGGCCCCAGACTGCAAAGTTTGCAAAGTGCGCACGGAAGTTGCGCGCCTCGCTATTGCTTTAAAAACAATGACTTTATTGTTCTTCCTTTGTTATAATTGAAATTGCATGCGGAAGATCTTCCGCGCGCAACATAAAATGCAGTCTGGGCAAGGCCCATAAGGCATCACGCTGATGAAGCATCACATTGTACTGTACAGCATCAAGCTTGTACCGTATACAACCTTGAGAAAAGATACTTTGTTGACTACGGTTCATGCGCAAGTTTATAAAAAGATGAGATAACATAATATATCTTACTTGTTTTCAGGATGACAGCAGGGATGAATGATTCCATTCATATCCAAATATAAGTTGTCAAATTCCACATCATTAGGATTTGCAGATGTTGTGTCAATTGGCACTTTGTTTCCATCAACATCCACTGGCTAAAGCAACAATGATAACAATACGCTAGCACACACTTCTTTGCGAGCAATCAGATATCATTCTAAGATCATAACACAGGCTGTAGACAGTCAAACTCACATAAGTCAGACTTAGACCGCTTCAGGCCAAGGAAAACAACCCGACTTGAACCAAAAACTCTGACTTTGAAATGTTCAACTTTTTATATTATTATCATATGATTATAAGTATAAGGTTATTTACTTCGAAGGATAGACAGTCCAGTAAAAGGTCTAGATTCATTAGCGACTAACCGATCGATTAGTGACTAACCGATCGACAAGCAGCTAACCGATCAACTGGTAAATGTACTAATCGATTGCTTAGTCACTAACGGATCGATTAGTTGCTTCTATAACTAACCGTAATATATGTTACTTGAACTAGCGACTAATAGATTGATTAGACTAATCGATCGGTTAGTTGCTAATGAATCTAGACCTTTTACCGGACTGATAGAGAGCTGTACCTTGAATCTAACTAACGTTTTCTAACTTAAAGCTAGAACACTTTGCAAACGAGAAGAAATCACGTGCGAAATGCAAGAATCAATGCAATAAGTAGAGCTATTTCAGCATGGCCTAATAACATGTGTGCGTGTGTGTCATCCTGTCCTGTTGTGTGTGTAAAACAAAAGTAAAAAGTATATGAGAATACCTTCTGTTCAACTGCATGTACAACGATAGAAGGGTATTTTCTTGACAGCCATCTAAAAAATGCTGGAACTCCCATGCTGGGAAATATCTTTTGCCTTAGCAAGGCGCCTGTTTCAACTGTATTTTCCTTTCAAGTCCAATGAAAATAAGAATGGCGGTAAAGCTTTGGCTAGGCCATCGATGAAAAGAGAGAGGGAAGGTCAAAACGAGGCAGTTGATTCCACAACGCATGCGCAATATGGCAAAATCTGGGGCAATCAAAGGAACCCTCTTTGGTCACACACGATAGCAGGTATATTTTGGTACGGATTTGGTTACTCAACATGTGTTGAGTTCAACAACTGCAACAACATAAATGGACAGAAAGCAGCAACAACAGCAAATAAAAAGTTGCTACAACAACAAATTTGAATGTGTTTGCTCAAGATGGTGGATTGATCGATAAGAAAATGGCAATAATTACAAATGGAAAATGATTTTATTGCATCAAACTATAGCTGACAGAGGTTATCACACCAATGTTTAGATATCTTGGTAAAGACACAACAAGCTACTGTGTAAATGCTTTCATCCAAAGACTTCATTTGCTGCAAGAAACATTGTCAAAATTACAACTTCAGCTGCT